>CM051378.1:4597492-4997492 GCA_028015245.1 Cardamine occulta
AGCTGAATTTTTTGTGAATCTATCTCCTTTTCACTTCCATAACACTATGTCCGCTGCCTCGGTCAACCCGGTAGAATGGATGTTTTCTAAAATAGTTTCTATGTGATTTAGAGTTTCGGTCCTATGTCGCAATCTGTTATGAGCCATAGCTTCAGCCACAGTGGCATGAAGAGCTATTCCCATATCAATGGAGCCCCTCTGTCCCGTGAGCTCAATCAACCGCCTAAGTGATGACCAATTATCAAAGCAAAAAGAGATACTTCTTCCGTTTTGAACCTCATTCTTTACAAATTCTGTAGCTAGTTCTCTATATTTGAGAAGCTTCTTCCACATCCAAGACCTTTGGGTAGAGCTTGCATTTATAGACCAAAAAGAGCCCTTTCGTAATAGGTGTAACCGAAGCCATTGTACCCAAAGAGAGATTGATGATAGTATTCTCCAAATAAGTTTCAAGCAACTAACCTTATTTGCCTCTTTTAATGATCAGATGCCTGATCCCCCTTCATCTTTCGGAAAACAAACATCACTTCATGCCACTTTGGCTTTCTTTGTGTTTAGATCATGTCCAGACCAAAGGAAAGCGGAACACAAGCTGCCAATCTTCTTTATACAACCACTTGATAATCGGAAAGCTGACATCCAAAAGTTGGCGAGACTATGAGTTACTGTATTTATTAGTTGTAGACGACCTCCAAAAGATAGATATCTAACTGTCCATTTGCTAAAATTGTCTCGGATTTTTTCAAGGAGCGGGGTGTAGTCGCTTGATGTCATTCACTTGGTCAAGAGTGGTAGGTCTAAATATCGAACAGGCAGAGCACCCGTCTCAAAAGGGAAACTTTGGCTTTGAATGGGTAAATGGAAGAAACGCCAATGAATGTGAAAAGCAGATGAACCTAAAAAAATTGTCATTCACCATTTATTTTTTTCTGTTAAAAATATTGAGGACAGTCCAGAATTCTCCATATTATTTTGTCTTTTAGTAATAAAAGAATGATGTAATGTTATGCAGATGAAATCCAGCTAAAATCAAGAGTATGACACACTTTTTTATTATAACACATATATCAAGACAAAAGATAATACATAATATATTTTTGATGTCTTTATAAAAGCATATGTTTTCCAACTATTCTATACACAAAAAAAAATCTCACTTCTTCCATCCGAACAAAAGAAATTTACATTTCTTCAGTTTTATCAAAGCACTCTCATCGAAGGTATGATATGTATATATATATATATAGCATTGTCTTACATACATCTTTTTATAATAAAATTTTAATAATATGCATAATTGTTATACTTATAAATATAGTTGGAATTCAATAAAATTTGTATAATATTTTTAAATATGTGAAAACATAATATTCATAATAAACTCTTAATTTTGTATAATTATGTTTTCTTATATGTTAACGTAAATATTTCTAATTGTATAATTTGTGGGATGTGATGCAACGTTGTTTCACATTATATAATGTTTAATCACAGTCTCAATACTCTGTCAACCAGCGAAGAGAGGAAATGATGAATGAAGGTGCAACTAATGTTGAAAATCAGATGTACCCGGAAACATATGGGAATGAAATGCCATACAGTCAAGTTCCAGAGACACAAAAAAATGAAGAGGTGTATCACGTTAACATTGACGATGAAACACGTCCTTTAAATGAGTTCACCCATGAATATATGCGCCATAGTTCTTCAGAAGTTGATCATGTTCAAAATCCTATGTCCAGAGTTCAACAACAAGGTAGAGGAAGACGTTTAAGTACTTCACAGAGATCTGCAGGAAACTCTCGAGTCTCTTTTGGGAGTGGTTCATGATGAAGTCGTAAAAAACAATCATTTGAGTCAACTCTAACAGAGACAATGACTGGATTTAGAGAGTTTCAACGCCAAAGTTTACAACAGCTATGTTCAAACCCATTTGACAAAGACGATTACGATGATTTTGATGTGGCTGTGAAGATATTTGAATCGATGGAGCTTCCAAAGGATAAAAATCTTTACTAGGCATGCATCCAAGCATTTAGAGAAGATGAATTTTGGTGTAACTATTTCATTGATAGAGCTGACAATACCTTCGAAGATAATATACAATTTTTACAGGCTTTAACTGGATTTACACGTGATGATGAACGTGTTGGCAAGAGTTTAAGCTCAGGAAAAAAATTTGGGAGTCCAAGTTCAAGTGGTTTTCATTCTGGTAGTCCATCTTCCGGTGGTAATTCAGGTGGCCAGTGGGGTCATCCTTTTCAACAATGGGGCACACCACCAAGCGCTCAACAATGGGGCATACCAACTAACGCTCAACAATGGGGCACACCACCAAACGCTCAACAATGGGGCACACCACCAAACGCTCAACAATGGGGCACACCACCAAGCGCTCAAGAAGGAGTTACAGAGGACACACCACTTCCTAGTTCAGGAAATGTTCAAAGATGTAGAACAGGAGGATTATTCAACATTTTGGAACTCGACGAAGACCAAATTTAAATGAAACTCATCAAAGCGATTCAGGCAACAAAGATTATATTAGTAGTGCATGTACTTTGTTATTAGTGATTATGTTCTATTTGATATAATTTTTTTTAATAATGTTATTTTGTTATTATGTATTTTTCATTTATGTCATTTGAGATCTTATTTATCTAATTTTATTTTTATTTTTGTGTTCTGAAATGTTAGGATTTTCGTATATGCCAGTTGCGATCACAAGCACTCTGTTTTCTAAGTTATGAGGAGAGAGTTAAGTTGTGGAATCTAGAAAATGAGCAATTTGAGGAGTTAATAATCCAACCAGCACTCAATTACTATAATCGGTATTATAAAAGAGGACCAGTACAAACATATAATGGGTTGGGGTGGAGGAACATTTAGCGTCGATTACAAGAAGATCATGTTGCCTGTCTTCAGCTACTAAGAATGTCACTTGGTTGTTTTAGAACATTGTGTGATAACCTAGAAACGAATTATGGATTACGTTCAACATTAAATGTAAGCATTGAAGAAAGTGTGGCCATGCTTCTACGAATATGTGGACACAATGAAGTTCAAAGAGATGTTGTATTACAATTCGGAAAAACTCAAGAAACAGTGAAAAGGAAATTCTTTGAAGTGCTTAAAGCGACTGAGTTACTAGCTTGTGATTTTATCATAACTCCAAGACGACAAGAACTACTCAGGATTCCCGACCGACTTCTAATGGATTCAAAATATTGGCCATTTTTTAGTGGATTTGTTGGAGCAATGGATGGAGTTCATATATGCGTAAAGGTGAAGCCTGAATTACAAGAAATGTATTGGAATCGGCATGGTAGAACATCGTTTAACATCATGGCAATATGTGATTTGAATATGTTGTTCACATATGTTTGGAATGGAGCACCAGGATCTTGTCACGAAACAGCAGTTCTCACGATGGCGCAAGATAATGACACTGAATTTCCTTTGCCTCCGGCTGATAAGTATTATGTAGTTGATTCTGGATATCCAAATAAGCAGAGTTTTCTTGCTCCCTATAGATCTTTACGAAACATGGTTGTTCGGTACCATATATCGCAATTCCACAATGGCCCTCCTCCTCAAAATAAGCAGGAATTGTTCAATCGATGGCATGCATCTTTACGTTATGTTATTAAGAGGACATTTAGAGTTTGGAAAAAAAAATGGAGGATTCTTTCTGAATTTCCTAGATATAATACTCAAGTACATAAAAGAGTGGTAATAGCTACAATGGGATTGGCTAATTTTATCAGAATTTTAAATTTTTCTCATGAAGATTTTGCAGAAATAATAGAACAGATTGTGTTTGAAAATACAGAAGATGAAACTAATCTAGGTGACACATAAGCAACAGAGATAGGCGAGGGAGATCATATGATGTACATCAGAGAACAAATTGCAGATATGTTATGGGAGAATTGAATCACTTGATGGTAATTTTTTCTACTCGTCCATTGTTTTTAAATTTATTTTATGTATAATATAAATATTTATAATCATAACTATATTTAATTTAAATATATGTTATGAACCCCTTTTTCCATTCAACAATATATTTTGGACCGCTTAATCTGTTTGATTCGCCAAATCTGCCTAATCCGCACTTGATTCACATGATCTGCTTGAACCACTAGATCCCAACCGCCTAATCTCCTTTCTCCATTGAGAGCCTTTTGTAGAATCTGTGTCATGTCACCCTTTTCAATCAAACTTCAGATTTTAAAAGATTTTTACGTAACCAATTTACACAATATAACTGTTCATCTCTTTTTAAAATTGTATAATTTACGATACAAACAAGACACAGATCCTTAACGAGACAATTACGTTTACTTTGTACTCTATTAATAAAAGAAAAATTTTAATTGCCAGCAGATACAAAAACAAATGCAACAAGATGTTTTTTTTTTAGTATCTCTGAATCAGAGATTTTAACAAAATCAGAAACATAAAACCTCAAACCTCGTCTTTCATTTTTCTCTCTCGACCGTGTAATTTGAACTCGTATTTCGTATATATATATACATTTTAGACCGGATTAATCCAGTTTATCAATAAACCGGTCTCTGACCACGATTAGTTGCAATTTCAGGGTTTTTGTCTAAAAGGGTAAAGAGTGCTCTGTTTCTCTTGCTCCTTCCTCTTCCAGCTTCTTTCAACAACGCAACTAACCTCTGCTTTTCATCTTCCACCTCCGGATTCGCAGTCCCGAGCTTCTCTTCTCTTGTCCCAACAACATACTCCAATATCTCTATAGCATCATCTAACCTGTGAAGCAAGTAACACATTTCTTGTCCCTTAAGAAACCCCCAAAACATAAACTTACAGAAAACATGTTTCAGAATTTTAAATTTACCTTCCCATTGCGTCGTATGTTCCCGCGAGGTTACTGTATACTGCTAATGTATCGGGATGGTACGGTCCATACTCTTTCTCGAGAATGGTTTTCGCTTCTTCGAACAAATCCGCAGCTTCATTGATCGCATAACGTTGGACGCAAGCAAGTCCCATCTGATTCAAAGCAATACCGAAAAGAGCGGTTTTTTTCTCTCCGCTGTTGCGGAACTTCGATATCGCACTCTTGAATATATTGTAAGCTTCCGAGTAGTTCCCCATCATGTAAGAAATCACACCCATTTGAGCTTCAATACCCGCAATCGTATTCTGTTGACATGGAGCGTTTGCATATATCTTCAATGCCCGTCTCAACATCTTAAGAGATTGTTCAAGTTCGTTCATCGATTGATATATCGCAGAAATCTCTATAAAACCCGTAGCAACCTCTTCTATAGGAGTTCCAGGAGACGGTTTTAGGTAAATCCTAAGAGCGTTTTCGCAGTACGATTTCGAATCGCGTATTTTCCCGATTTTGTTGTATAAATCAGCAAGCCTGACATAAACCGAAGCAACAGATGAATGGTTCTCACCTTTCGCTTGTTTAAACACAGCCAAAGCTTTCTGATACGCGAATATCGCTTCATCAAACCTAGCTAGAGCCATGTAAGCATCACCAATACTGCAATCTATAGATGCAACATCTTCTCTGTGATTCTGAGAAGACATAGCCATGCTTGCCAAAACATAATGCTCAAGTGAAACCTCGTAATCTCCTTTCACATCGCATATAAGCCCCATCAGTTTTCTATCTGCAGCTTCTTCAATAGAAGCCGTAGTATTAGATCCGTTTTCTTTGTGAATATCCAAAGCCATTTGACAAAGCCTTGAGGCTTCTTCGAATTGCATTGCTTGAACATGAGCTTCAGCTAAGTACCTACAAGTTTCGCCAACTCGTGCATCCGATTCTCCAAGAACTTGTCTTTGTATCTCCAAACCCGCTGTGTAAAGCAAAATCGAATTTTCAACCTGACCCATCAAACCATACAAGTCACCAAGCTGCATACACCCTGCAAATTTCGCCAAGGCATGATCCTCGCCATCTTCAATCATCGGTATCTCGATAGACCGTTCAAGAACAGGCACAGCGTCATTATACTTCCCTAAACCTGCGTAAATCGCTGCCAAGATATGCAAAGACATTACCAAACTCAAACCATATCCTTTCTCTCCTTCAACACATTTCTCAAAAGCTTTCACCGCTCGCAACGCCAAATCAAGAGCCTTGTTCAAATTCTCACCAGAAGAAACCATCTCTCTAGCTTGCTTCAACAACAATGCTCCAAGCTCAGGACTCTCCTCATCCACAGAAACCGGGGATTTCCTCGAAGAGATCCTTGAACCGGGGATCTTCGGATTAGGAGGACTCGTTTTCGCAATCTTTTTACCATTCGAATGAGATTCAACTGGTTTCTTCTGACTCAAGCTACCTTCTTCCTTCTTCTCCAAGATAATCTCTTTCTTTCTTTCTCCAACTTCTCCAACATCTCCACCAACCAAATGTCTCAATTCCAAATCAATTCTTGATTCAGCTCCATAAGAAATAAAACTTGCCCTCGATGGAGATTGATCATCAGAGCTCTCCATTTCACAGACGTTATGATAAAGCTGCTCAATAGAAGCATTCATAGCACCATCAATAGCGAGATCTATGGAGCTTAATGGACTCTTCGGTGAAGTTTGAAGGGCAGAATCGTCGTTTCCCCTCTCGTTCCTCTCTTCTACGTCCATGGCCAAATCAAACTATAAATCTGAATCAAGAAACAGAGATTTAGATTCAAAATTGGTTAAAACAAGAGGATAAAATCAAAAGACTCTTGACTTTATCAGTTACGATTAAAGAACTAAAATTCCCTAAATTGGATTCAGTTATTAACAGAGAGAGACACATAAGCTAATGAAGATACAACAACACAAACCCAGAATCAAATTCGACGAAATTCATAAGAAAAATCAAAACTTTGAAGAAATTAAGAGATTAAAATCGAACCTTTATGCGTTTATAACTTTTTGAAGAAACACAGAAGAAGAAGCCAATTTGTAACTTCGTGGCTTAGTTTGGGTCTAAGAGATAAAAATGAAAATGAAGGATTTGGTGACTTGTACTTTTCACTTTTAGGTGTTGTTTATATGTTGCCTCTCATAATCTCATAGCTAAAATGTATAGATATACACAAAATATTGATATATATACAACAACTCTATAATGAGAGAGATGAAGCAACAACATTTATGCACAAACCCTTTCACTGTCCTTTATGTTAGAAAAAAAAAAGTATAGCTTTGTTTTTGGGTCTACAAGAGACATAGTTAATTAACGTTTCCTTTTGATTTAATTATTAAGATAATGAAGATGATAATTGTCTCTTTTTATGTAATTAATGATATTTCAAAATAAAACCTAAAAGAATTGAAGGATTATTAGGTTGAAGAAGATTGACTCTTGAAGCAATATAAAGAAGGTGACTTCTCTTCTACTCTTTCTTCCTCTATATATATATTATTTTAAATGAACTTTTTTAGAAAATATCGTTTCCTTGAAATGCAATTTTTATGTGATTTCATGAGTTTTAAGCAAATTTCTAGTAAAGAAAATAAATAAAATAAATAAGTTATGAGTTTGCCCGTTAATTAGCCAGCTAATTAAATGCTGGGGAAAAGATCACAAGTCTACGTCAAAACCCTTCAAATTCCCAGCTGTATAATAGTTCTGTTAAGATTCTGCCACGTGTCATACTTAATCATCCATTATCTTTTAATTAATCATCATCATCATCCCATTATCTCTGTTTCTTTTTTTGTATAATAAAAATGTGAATAGTTAAAATTGAGCCTTTTGATATAATGATGCACTGTTATGTTATTTACTACAGTCTTTTAACTCTTTATGAAAAAAGAAAAAATTAGACCACTAGATTCAAAGGATATGATCATCACTTAGATTAATTTAGTAAGGATATATCACTTAATGACGAAATGATTTGACACGTGGACTACAGCTGCATACAGCCTGGTTTTATGGTCCAAATGTGGTCCACCTTCAAGCCCATTACGGCTCCATAGGGCCTACCCAGAATGTAACTTTAATTTAACAGTAATTAAAAAAACAAAGTTTTATAGTAGAAGATAATATAAAAAAAGAAATAGAAGCTCCGATCTGCTCCGAAAAACTAACCAACCAACAAAATAGCCAAATGAGTTACCAACTTTTAAATCATTTAGATCAACAAACTCCGATCTATAGCTAAATCTTTATTTCGTAAGGAAATATAATCTACTGAACTCGACTCCGTTAGAAAGACCGCATATATGAAATGGTGTTGGTGTTGAAATGAACAGTTTATAATAAGTACTAAATTAGATAGTAACATGCGTTATACAGCGCGGAGAAATGTCTGTTTGATATTTTATTAATTTGTATAATTATAGATTATTATTAGTATTTTAGATTAGATTTATTTTATATTTTTAAAATTTTATTTATCTTATTTATTATCATTATATATGGTTGAGCATAGATTTTAAGTTGTATATAAATAATATGGATCAATCCACCAATTGTCAATTGGTTTTGATCTAGAAGCTCATAATCTATAAGGCATTATAGCCCGATCACACACTGCTCAATCCGATATATAATTAGTCCTCTCTAAAAATTGATATGTCGATCTATGTTCGAATATACTAAGATCACTGGCCATAAATTTCATCATCTCGAAGAAAAGAATTTTTTTACTTTGTTTGTTTATAACTACTACAAAAATATCAAACCTTTTAACAAAACAAAAAAACCTACTATAAAAATATCAATATATAAAGATTATGATCTTATATAAATTTTAGCTACTTTAATGTTTATGAGGTTGAATGATTATGAGCATATATTTATGCGCTCGAATATTTACACTTAACAAATATTTTTAATATTTTTAATCATTTTTAAGATGAAAGATATAACTTTATAATACATTAAGTGAATGTAAAATCAAATTGGGAATTTAAATAAAAATTTTATATTTAAAAAAAAACTATAAAGATAAACATTAATGATTGGTAATGAATTATAAAATTGTTAATTTGTATAGAACTAAATATAACTTTATATATAATTAATCACTTATTTCTTGTATTTAAAAAAATTATTTGATTTTACTATATTTATAAATTAACCACAAAAATTAAAAATATAATGAACATGTTTTAATAAATTTACTTGCATTTCATTGTTTTAATCTAAATCTTTATTTGCATATATCCATAAAAATCTTAAATGTGGAAAAATGTTTTGATGTTGCATAGTTAATAAATATTATATTCATTTATTAAAATAAATTTATATAAGCCAGCTAAAACATGAATGTATAGAATATAAATGGTAATCCGTAAATTTGTTTTAAAAAAAAAACAATTTGGTTAGTTGTTGTAAATTTTATATTATTAATTTAATTTTAATATGAATTATGATATTTATTTAATTTTATGCAAACATTAAATTGAATGGGACCGATATATATTACTGAATTTGTTGTGACTGAATAATCCTTAATGATATATTAAAATTTGTTAGGAATTAATTATTTTATAATGGCAATTTTTGTAATATACCACATGACCACTGGTTAAACTTCTTTCAACATTGCTCAAATAATTATATAGAGATTTTATCTATCAAAACTCTCAGTCATACATTAGATCATTCAATTGTGTTGAAATGAATAGTAGGATATGCCTTTAAGATTTTTTTTTTTTGTCTTCACCTTTAAGATTAAACCATGAATGTTTGCAAGTTACTAAGTGGTTTTTGGATTATAGTTTTTTTTTTGGATTTTGGATTTTGGTTTATGGTTTTTAGATTTTGGATTAAATTCTTTAACAAATATAAAAAATGAAAACCAAAGGGCCAAGTTAAGTTAGAAAGTAAAAAAACAATGAAAGATAGATTTTGAATTTTCTTTGAAAATTGACAAAAACTATCATAATCTAAATTTCCTATTTCTTAAGAAAATCACTTTTTTATAATCTTGCATGACGCTGTAAAATAGATTTTTGGGAAAACTAGAACCAATTACAACTTCAAAATCTACATCTATTCAAATATCTAATCTCTCAAAAATTTAGTCAAATACGTCAATCCATCCAAAATTGTATTCATTTTTTTTTGTCAACATCCAAATTTTATTAATTTTATTGTCAAAACTGAATTTTTCCTTTAATTAATAGTTAATAATGGAGTCATATAGTCCAATACCAATAAGATGAGTTTATTTGGTTGGTCGGTCACATACATTGTCTTGTATTCTTACAAGAGACAGAGACAACCCACACGTTTGTTCATGATTCTAAGACCTAACAACTTTTCTTTCTTCTGATTTGTATTTTTCTATTGCATAAAGACACTCAATAATACTATAACCTCATATATTTTTCAGGAAAATGTTCATAACCAATTCATTAATTTATAGGCCGAAAACAAATTTTAATCATTGCCGACTGTTGGGCGGTGCTTTGTCCTTGAACTCTTTCGCCGCTTGAATCCATACCAAATCTGATCTACTCACAAATTATTTGGTTTATATAAGTTTCAACGCGTTTATATAACGACACGTTTTTTCATCATCAACCATCGTTTCAAAGTTTCGGGTCGGAACTCGGAACGTATACCAAACATTGTTGAAGATTCACTATTTGGCAATGTGTGATTATGGTAGTTATCGTAAATTTCTAGCCGTTACGGAGTTTTGTGATTATGTAGGTTTAGCTCTGTATAAATATGTGAAACTAGAAGTAAAGAATTACAGTTTTTTGAGAGAAAAAAACAAATTTTTCGTGTTAACAGATAGTAATGTTTTTGAGAAGAAAAACAGACGGAACAAAGACAAGAGAGAAATTCGTCATAATGGTTCAAAACCAAACCAAAGAAGGGTTTTTGTGTGACCAAAACCAAACCGAATTTAACAAGCTGAAACTTATCTAATATCTACTGTACATACCATAAAATATAGTACAGTAGATATTAGATAAGACTTAGACTTATAGTGATAACGTTTGATTTCTAAACAGATTAGATATCCATACCAAATTAGATTTCAAAATATAAACGGACTTTCTCGGAATGCCCCCTAAAGCCTGGTTTTGATTTGAAATCATTTTTAAATTGGTTTCAGGTATTTCAGAAATTGTAAGAGAAGGGGGTGGTTTTGAAGAACTACCTTTCTCTTGTTTTGAAAAACTTTTCTCGAAAGCTTGTTGTAGGGACCGTATTTGTATTAAGATTTCTTCAGGGGTTTGGAGAGTTTTTTCTTCTTTTTCTGGTCTCCTTTTTGTAATTGTTATCCAGGGTTGTGTTTCTGGTTCTGTCTTTGGTTTGGAGATATTTGGAGTTGGTGTTTTGTCTTGGTTTTGGCCTGAGGCAGGGGTTCTTCCCCTGTCAATCGTCTTTGGGGGCATCGTACCTGTTTTGGAGAAACTCTCGAGTCAGAAAATCTGGAACAGAATTTGTT
The DNA here is from genome assembly GCA_028015245.1 of Cardamine occulta. NCBI lineage: Eukaryota > Viridiplantae > Streptophyta > Magnoliopsida > Brassicales > Brassicaceae > Cardamine > Cardamine occulta. The sequence continues at coordinate 4,608,901 of CM051378.1, forward strand.
TCTCCTTTAATATATTCTATATTAAAATCGAAAATACTTAGTAAAGCCTGCCATCGAACGAAAATCTGTTTTGATGCAAGGTTTTTAACATCTTTTTGTAAAATATCTTTTGCACTTTTGCAATCAATTCTTAGTAAAAAATTTTGGTTTAGAAGATCACTTTGAAATTTCTGTATACATAAGACTATACTTAGTATTTCCTTTTTGATGGTCGAATAATTTTTTTGAGTTTCATTCCAATGGGATGAAGTAAATTGGATAATATTTTCATGATTATTTATTTCTTTTTGTTTTAGAATTCTCCCGTATCCCAGATCAGAGGCGTCTGTTTCTACTATTTTTCCTAATTTTGGATCCGCTATATGCAGGCATGGAATTTCTAAGACTTGTTTTTTAATCTGTTGGACTACTTTGGTATGCTCTTCTGTCCAAGGGGTTGGATTTTTCTTTAGACGATCATGAAGTGGTTTAGCTAATCTGTTGATGTTTGGACAAAAATCTAGTACATAATTAAGGCTTCCTAGGAACCTTTGTAGTTGGATAACTAAACATTTAATAAAGAAATTCCAAATTTTCCTATCAACACCTATCTGGTTTAATCAATGGTGGAACAACTTTGGTTCCGTCATAAACATTTTCAAACCTCAAATAAATAAATCCTTCCAATGTGGCTCTGATACCATAGGGAGAGGATCGTGGATACACTCAAATAATCTTTTCACAACCCCGTTACAATGTATTGGGGGAACCGTGTTCTCAGAGTGAAGTAAGATTAGTTGGTTGTATGCCAAGAGGTGTTGATAGGAAAATTTGGAATTTCTTTATTAGATTTATAACGAGAATAGATCAACTTACTCGTGATGAGGATCGTGGATACACTCAAATAATCTTTTCACAACCCCGTTACAATGTATTGGGGGAACCGTGTTCTCAGAGTGAAGTAAGATTAGTTGGTTGTATGCCAAGAGGTGTTGATAGGAAAATTTGGAATTTCTTTATTAGATTTATAACGAATACAGATCAACTTACAAATTAAAAATGGAAGAAGAGTTCTTGACTCGAGATAGAAGATGTGAGAGAGTTTTAGAGAGAGAGGGAGTGTGTAAGTTGTGTTTTGGAAGAGTTGCACGACACTTCTTTATATAGAAGTTTACATGTGCATTTTAAAATTTAAATTATTTTTTAATCTTGAATGACAGCTTCATCTTTTTTCTTTTGTAGTGCGTTTGGTGGTAGCCTCGAGATGCTCCTTGTCTTCAACTTTTGTGGCCGATATCTACTATGGTTGTTTTCGGTGGATTTTGATGGATTTGTCTTTTGCTTTTGTAGTTGAAACCGGGGTTGTGGCCGACATCTTCTGTAGTTGATTGCGGATTTTACGGAGACTTGGTAGTGCGTCTGATTTGTCAATCGGCTCCCTTGTTTGGACTTTTTTGTTAGATCTAGATGTTTGTACATCTTTTATGCTTTTTAGCAAAGCACCAACTGTTAACAGATTTGATTATTCTTTACCGAAGCCGTTTGCTTCGGAATAGCCTTAACTTATTGGGTGTTAAGATAACCTCTTTTTTTTTTTTTTTTCTTTTAAATATAAAATATGAAATATATTACAACTGATTTGTGGGGAATTATAAACATTCCTCCCCTTAATGTTACATTAACATTACATATGTACATATATTATAACTGGTTTTTTTTTTTTTTTTTTTTTTTTTTTTTCTTTCACAATTCGTCTTCGTCTATTTCGGGTTCACTTCCGGATGCTTGGGAGTTCTGTGTTGATATCGTCGGTAGAAATTGCATTGAGATTGATTTGATTTCTTCTTCTGATTTTGCAGCTGCTAAGATAGACAACATCTTTGCTTTTTGGGCTAGGAAGAGGGTCATTTCTGGTGTTTGGATTAATTTTTGTGGAGCTGGTGGATTAAGAGTTTTGGAATTTTGGGATCGGATCCATTCAGGGATGTTTGAAGGATATAAATTTGAGGGGATTCTGTATTTATCCCACCATTTGACTTTGAATCTTCGTCTGATAATGGGTATCGTATCTCGGAGAATTCAAAAGTCCATGAGAAAACCCATGGTAAATGGAATTTTGAATGAAAAAGGGCCAAGGCCGGAAATCTTTTCTCATCTTCAGATGGTATGAAACTGGATTTGAAGATTTGGAAGGATTTATTTATTTGAGGTTTGAAAATATTTATGACGGAACCAAAGTTCTTCCACCATTGATTAAACCAGATAGAAGATTTGGATAGGTTACATGCGGTGTCAAAAAAGATCAACCACGTGTGTTTGTGTTTGGGGGATTGAATGAGAAAAGCATTGTACCATGCTTGGCAATAATCCCAGTAATTAAATGGGACATTGTAACAAGAAAGATTTGAACAGTCTTCTGGAAACTTTATATTATCGTTGAGATCATAATCCCAATCTCTTGGGGAAATGATTTCATGAATTTTAAAAGTCGAATAAGCCGGGGCCGTGTGACTTTCATCCAAAAAATTATGTTTGAAAGTAACCGATCCTGTGATTTCCAAAATTGTTTGATAAAACAAAACAGTTTTTTCAAAATTGTATGGTTTAAAAAACTGGTTTTTCCCAAAAAAACTTTTCAATCGTGGAATACGGATCATTTCCAACAAAAAATTCTTTTTCTATTGTAATCACATTTTGATAAGTTGGTTTTTCAAAATATTCTGAAGGGGGATTGTTTGAAAATTCTTTTAAAACAATTTGTGAATTGTTTAAAGGTTTTGAAATCTGTTTTGAAGCCTGGTTTTGATTTGAAATCATTTTTAAATTGGCTTCAGGTATTTCAGAAATTGTAAGAGAAGGGGGTGGTTTTGAAGAACTACCTTTCTCTTGTTTTGAAAAACTTTTCTCGAAAGCTTGTTGTAGGGACCGTATTTGTATTAAGATTTCTTCAGGGGTTTGGAGAGTTTTTTCTTTTTTTTCTGGTTTCTTTTTTGTAATTGTTATCCAGGGTTGTGTTTCTGGTTCTGTCTTTGGTGTTTTGTCTTGGTTTTGGCCTGAGGCAGGGGTTTTTCACCTGTCAATCGTCTTTGGGGGCATCGTACATGTTTTGGAGAAACTCTCGAGTCAGAAAATCTGGAACAGAATTTGTTTCTCCTTTAATATATTCTATATCATAATCAAAAATACTTAGTAAAGCCTGCCATCGAGCGAAAATCTGTTTTGATGCAAGGTTTTTAACATCTTTTTGTAAAATATCTTTTGCACTTTTGCAATCAATTCTTAGTAAAAATTTTTGGTTTAGAAGATCACTTTGAAATTTCTGTATACATAAGACTATACTTAGTATTTCCTTTTTTATGGTCGAATAATTTTTTTGAGTTTCATTCCAATGGGATGAAGTAAATTGGATAATATTTTCATGATTATTTATTCCTTTTTGTTTTAGAATTCTCCCGTATCCCAGATCAGAGGCGTCTGTTTCTACTATTTTTCCTAATTTTGGATCCGCTATATGCAGGCATAGAATTTCTAAGACTTGTTTTTTAATCTGTTGGACTACTTTGGTATGCTCTTCTGTCCAAGGGGGTTGGATTTTTCTTTAGACGATCATGAAGTGGTTTAGCTAATCTGTTGATGTTTGGACAAAAATCTAGTACATAATTAAGGCTTCCTAGGAACCTTTGTAGTTGGGTTTTATCCAAGATTTTATCAGGGAATTTATTTGCAAATTCTAATGATCTTTCTATTGGTTTTATCATTCCTTTTGAAACGTAATGACCAAGGAATCGTATTCTAGTTTGGAATAAAGACATTTTTGTTTTGGAAAGCACAAGTCCATTTTTTCGTGCGAGATAGTAAAAAATTTTGAGATGTTTGAAATGCTCGTCAATCGAGTTTGAAAATATAAGTATGTCGTCAATATATACTATACAAAATTTTGAATAATCGGAAAGTATATCATTCATTATTCTTTGAAATTCCGAAGGTGCATTTTTAAAACCAAAAGGCATTACGTTCCATTGGTATTGTTCGAAAGGAACAGTAAATGCTGTTTTATAACGATCATATTCGGATATTTGGATTTGCCAAAATCTTGATTTTAGATCGAATTTTGAAAATATGTGTGCGGACTGAAGTTTTTGAAGGAGGTCTTTTTTATTTGGAATCGGATATCTAATCCATTTTAATGCTGTATTTAAAGGTTTATAATTTATTACGAATCTTGGAGTTCCCCTTTCTATTTCAGAGTTTTTATTTACATAGAAAGCTGCACAAGACCATGGAGATCTTGACTTTGAAATTAAATTTTTGTTTAAAAGTTCTGAAATTTCTTTTTTGCAATGATTCTCTAGGTCATAGTTCATTTGTATTGGGCGAGCTTTTGTGGGAATTTCTTTTTCATCAAAATTTTCTTCATAGGGCAGATCAACTATGTGTTGTTTTCTATCCCAAAAGGCTGTTGGTAAGTCGGAGCATAATTGTTCTTCGAAAAGCTTTGTTAGTTTTGAAATTTTTTCTTTTGTAATTGAAGTTTCTAGTGTTTCTTTTGTCTTTTTAACAAGAAATTCTGTTTGCAAATTTTCTAAGTGGAATTTTTTGCTATGTATTAGTGTATTTATTGAATTTTCTTGTATTGAGTAGGCTTTTATTAAGTTTAGGCTTCTCTTTTTTGGTGTTTCCATAAATTCAAAGATCAATTTCTTATCTTGTGTTTTGAATGAGATTGAATCTTCATTAACTTTGTATGGTGTTATTAAGTTTATAAATGATGTTCCGAGAATGATATTTTGGTATATATCATCTGTGAGAACAAAAGCAGTTTTGAAAAGAATATTATCTTTTTTGATGTTATACTAAGTTTTGAGTTGTTTGCTGCTGAGAGTTTTTCATTTGTTTTATGGTGAAAGCATCTTGGTACTAGACCTGTTTTTATACAATTTAAGTCTGCACCCGTGTCAAAGAGTGCAATTGTATCTATTTTATAGTTTTCTGAAAAGATTAGTGTAATTTTTATTTTATATTTTCGAGAGGTGATCTCTCTTAGTACAAAGAGGAAATCATTTGGCATATTGTTTAGAGAATGTATTTGTTCTATTATTTCATCTTCTATTTTTATGGACAATCGTTCTCATGTTCTTCCAAACTTGAGTCATCATGTTTAGAGGCTAATATTGAATGAAAATACTCGGAATCGGTTTTCTGTTTTTCTTTTAGATGTTTGAGCTCATTTTTTACATTTTTTATTTCAATTTGAAGTGATTGGAGGGTTGTTTTTGAACTATTTTTTCTTCCTTGGTTGAGGATAGTTGTGAGGTTATATGAAGAGTTTGTTTTTGACAGATCGTTTGGTTTTGTAGGAATTTTTGTTTTTTGACTTTCATTTAGGGACGAAATAATTGTTTCTAGAAATTTTTGTTTTAGTTGGGGGTCTGTTATCGAATTCAAGATTTCTAGTTGGAATTCTTGATCTTTTGTGAGGACTTGAACCTTTTTCCTATCTGAGTCCGAGCTAGATGATGAATCATTAAGTTCATCAACTTGCAAGGCCTCTTCAGAAGAGTGTTCTGAATCGTAATCACTAGATGATGTAGAGTATTCTAGGAAAAGATTTGATATTTTGTCTGTGATTTCTTCTCCAAGATCGAGTTCTTGGATTTTCTTATTTAGGTGACAGTATTTTGAAGTATGTCCTTTTTTATTACATTTATAGCATGTTAGGTTTTTATAAAAAGGTTTGTTTTTTGACTCTTCTGGTTTAAATGTTTTCCTAGTTTTATTCCAGGAGTTATTTCTTCGAGGTTTTCTCCAAGAATTTTCATGTGGTTTATAATCTTTAAAGTTTTTTTGTAAATTTTGATTTTTTGGAATAGTATTCTGGTTTACAATTCCCTGAACATGACTTTTTATTTGTAGGATCCATTTCAAATTGTCTGCAAAAAGATCCTAACTCTATTTTAGTTCTTTTAAGTTCCCATTTGAGGTGTTTTTGAAGTTTTAAATCTTAGCAGATTTTAAGACCTTCTTGTTGGACAAGACTAACCAATTCACCGTAAGTGAAATCGTAAGAAACAACCATAGATGATTTTCAAGGCTCAATTGACAATTGGGAAATCCCAAGAGTTAATAGAGATCAAATCTATCAAATCTCACAGATGAATTTCTTAAAAACAAAATTTTCAATTAAAACAGAAGAACGTGACATACAATTAACTAAACCTTTTGAAACAATTGAATTATTTTCACAAAATGCTTTACAAAGACATAGAGAAAAGAATTTCAAATACATACACATTGGCTTAGTCCAAGTCGGTATAAAACCACTTTCAAAAGAAGGTCTTAATACTTCAATCCTAGCTATCTTAAGGGATACTAGATTCAAGTTATTTGAAGACTCTTTGCTCAGCTCTATAGAGTCAAGCCTTTGTGCTGGTCCAATATCATTTGATTGTTATCCAAACTTCACCGTTTCTTTAAATGACAAAAATATATTAAAATCACTGGTTTTACAAGTTAAAACACATAACTATGAAATTATCGAAGGATCAATTCCAATTGCCTTGGTTTTTAGACTATATTATAAAGCCATGACTAGTGCTTTTTCTTCAAAAGTAAAAATATCAAGTAAAAAGGGTGAAACACTATTACTCCAAACCGATTTTTCAAAATCAAACTCTGTTATTCCAAGATCAATTCAATGGAAAGATGTAAACCTTCCAGATGAATGGATCCTTGAAGGAGTAGCTCAACCAAAACCTCAAAACCCTGTAGAACCAATAGAGCCAAACACACGTTTAAAAAATATTGAACAATCTAATGACGGAAAAGTAAAGCTTTCCTTCATTAGACCTAATGAGAGAAATATTGAGGATGATCTCATCTATGAATCCTCTTCAAATATGAATACAATAGACCTAGGAAGAGTCTCCCAAATAGGTCGCAATTTCCTGATTCATGAACCCAGATTCCAACCACGATTCTCAACTTCTGACGTTCCAAATTCAACCTTAAGAAATGTTGATTTTCGAACACAGATTCCAAAACCTGTCTATATGTCAAATAGTATTGAACAAAATGAATTTGTCACAAAATCAGAACCAACTAGCCCAACTTTTTCAGCTATCACTGATATGGCTAATGAACTAAATGTTTTAGAAAAAGAGGAACCGATTGACATTTTGATTTTAGATTAGTTCCATTTTAACACTATCACTAACACCATCCACATGGCTCTGATACCATAGGGAGAGGATCATGGATACACTCAAATAATCTTTTCACAACCCCGTTACAATGTATTGGGGGAACCGTGTTCTCAGAGTGAAGTAAGATTAGTTGGTTGTATGCCAAGAGGTGTTGATAGGAAAATTTGAAATTTCTTTATTAGATTTATAACGTTTGATTTTAGATTGTTTGAATTTCTTTAAACATTAGTACATACCAAATGTTTAGTTATCCATTTTCAATTAAAACCAGGTATGGTATACTGTACATACCATAAAATATAGTACAGTAGATATTAAAACTGGGCCATACCTAAATCGAATTATGAATGATTTTATATAGTTTTTATATTTTTATCGGACTTTAAACCTAATTTTAAATGGCTAAACGTTTCCATTAACTTTAAAGTTTCGGGGAACATTGAGATCAAATGTGATGATGATTTTGTGTGTCCTTGCAACTTACGTCGGAGTTCATGTTATTTGTTGAGACAAGTTAGCCTTTGAGCGGTGGAGCCTCCAAAGAAAAAAAACCTAGGCAAAAAAACTAAAGCGCTCCGATCTCCTGCTCCTCCTGTGGTTACTGGTTCTGGTGAATGCAAAGGTGGACGCTTAGATCAAGGTTTTAACGAAGCTCGTCTTTAACTTGGTGTGTTCGATTTCTTGGTTGGTAGCCGATTTGGGCTATCGGGCTTCTGTTGGATCTCTCTCTACCGAGATGCTGAGGACTGCATCACTGATTGGGGTTAGATTCAATGATCCCCTGAAGGATCGGTTAGCCTCTCGCCTCTTCGATTCTCTGGTATGTCCCTACTCTGTATCTTGGTTAATTGCTCAGGTTAAGGGTTAAGGTTTGGCTCTGTTGTCTCTACAAAGCTGGAGGATGGCAAAGTTCTGACTCTCTGCTAATCCTCTTCCGTCTTCCATGGCTTTGAGTTTCTGAAGTAGAGTTCTAGGGCCTTGTTAAACTACTAGCGGTTTGTGCCTCTTCTTGTCTTCCTCTCACTGGATTCGGTTATTGTTTTATCTCTGTTAACCTTTCTCTGGAATTACCTTGCGTAGTTTCTAGTTCATGCTTGTGGTTTCGATTGGGTTGCTCTATAGACTGTCATTGTTAGTTTCGTCGGGATGATTCTTACCTCTCCTCTATGCTTCTTGTGGAGCTAGTTGGTGTGGTTGTCGGCTTGTTTTTGTTCTGCTACTTATTCGATATGGGCTTCTTTCTCTTCCCTTTCCTCCACGACTTGAGTTCAGTCTCATTCCAAGATCAACATTAGTGTTTTTCTCAGTCCTTCCACAGTTTGTTTATAGACATGAGGTTGCCTCTTGTCAGCTTGTTGGATTTGCAGAGGATGGGGTCAGTTTGTGTTCAACCTCTCGGATTTAGCCTCCTATCTCCTCTCCGATTCCAAGATCTTGTATACATTCAACCTCCACTCACGAGACTCCCAAATTTGGAAATAAGTTAGTTCGCATCCCCGCTCTGACCGAATTGACTTAATGATTTCATTCGGTTTAGGTCATCTTGATGAAGGGGTCCTACAAAATTTATTCTTCATCAAAGAAGTACATGTTTGCTCACCCACATACTTGTTAACGAAGTTAGAGGTATTTCAGAAAAAAATTATGGTAAGATACCAAAATACTTGTATATGGTTCAAGAAGCGAATCCTGGTACATTTACGAATTATGAAACTGATTGCGGTGATAGATTCAAATATCTTTTTTTTGTCAATCATTAAGCAAATTCAACAAGTCAATTTGGAAAGTGATTGTAGTTGATGGAACGTTTTTGAAGAACAAATACAAAAGAGTTATACGAGTAGCTACATCTGTAGATGGTAACTCTAATTTGAATCCAATTGCATTTGGAATTGTGGATTCTGTGAATGATAGTTCGTGGGAGTGGTTTATCATGCTCCTAAAGAATGTTATAAAGGATGATGAAGGTTTAGCATTTGTTTTAGATAGACATCTGTCGATTTCTAAAATAATTGGAATAATCTACCTATTGACTAAACATGATATTTGCATCAACCACTTTCTTAATAATGTGATCACGTATTACAAGGGAAAAAGTTTAGCTGGTTTGATTGCTAAAGCGTCAAAATCATATACAGTTCCTGAATTTGAGAAAATTTTCAAGCAAATTTGAAACATTAGTCTTGCAATTGGAGGTTATTTAGAGGAAGCTAATGTGACATAATGGCCGCGATGTCATTTTTCTGGATACATATACGACCTTAACACCAACAATCCTGCATAATCTATATCAATTCTGCTTTAAGAGCACCTAGAGAGTATCCAGTAATTCCTTTATTAGACAGCATCAGAGAAATGTTAACAAGATGATTTTACAAGCGAAGAGAATTAAGTGAAGCAGAAAGATACTTTAGCTATTGCAGTGGAAAAAAAGATTTATAGAAGAATAGAAAAAAGTAAAATCTTTCAAGGTTATCAGATTACCAGAACCCGTTTACAGATAAAAGGAAGAAGAGTATTGGATTTAAACCATATATTGTTGGTTTTCAAGTATTTGATGTGTAAGTACAATATATCAGATTATGTGATCGATCGATCAGATTAGGTGATCAATCGATCACTTGATGAAACCAAGACTTCAAAGGTTTTAAACTACCAGAGGATGTATGATTGATCGATCTGAATAAGTGATCGATCGATCACTTGGTTAAAACTAAGGCATCGACTTCTCATAAGAATTTTAGGAGACTTGGGTGGATGTAGAGGATTTAAGTGAACAAAGTATATACCTAAATAATCAAGTCACATACATATTCCTTCGTAAGACCTTTTTCATTCAAAAAAGTTTGCAAGTAAACAAAAACAACATCAATAAGAAGCTTGAACGCATATCTACAATCAGTTTTTGAGCCATAACGTGAGACCTGAGAGGACGAAGAAGGAAAAACTTCTACTCGAAGAGATCTTAACAAATCGTTAGGTCTTATATTCAGATATCAATAGACACAAATAGAGATTTAACGATCTCCATAGAAATCCATCCGACTTTTTATGAATGGTTGTTTATTTATTTTTGGGCATTGTTCACGGTGAAGAAACATGAGCTACTCATCATCAGGTTATTCTGAAAGAGCATCTGCAGCATGAGTTGAACAAGTTATTGGTGTTCTTAAGATGTGTTGGTGTGGACAACCACCAGTTGTTTTAATTGTTAAAAAATCAATGATGTATTCAAAAATGTGTTTATGATATGTTGTAGCTGACCAATGACAAGCATGTATTCAAATGGGTTGACGAGGCGTTTCTTGATGAGATCGAGTTTTTTGCTATCAAAGCTGTAAAAATTGAAGAAGAGGTGAATAAATTGAAAAAAAATTTCAGTGACGAGATGTTTGAGAAGATGAAAATAGAACTAAAAGATAAGGTAACTGAAAAGATATAATTTGCAATTACAGAGGCCACATCAAGTTTGAAAAAAGTATTGTGCTTTGTTGTTGTTCTTGGATGTATCATAATCATAGAATGTAGCAAAGTACTAGAATATAATCATATGGAAGTGATTCCAATGTTTAAGTGTTTTGTTGAATTCAATCATCAGTCTAATTATGATGGAGTTTCTGTTATATTCATGTGTTTTGTTGAATTCATACATTAGTCTAATTCTGGTGGATTTTCTATTATATTCAAGCTATTTCATGTTTAACTGTATTAGCATGTTGCAAAGTGATGTATGTTTATGAAAAATAGTAAAAGCGATGTCAAAAAAAGGCCTAATAAAGCCATAAAATTACAAATACTCCTCTTAAACAGAACAATAAACTAAGAATCATTGACAGTTGGATGGCCTCTCGCTAAACCTTTGGCTTTGTCTGTGGAATCATTGGCGGTTGGATGGGTTTTCGCTGGAGCTCTGGATTTGTCCTACTTTCATTATGTGTTTTCTGAGAGGGCTATCTCTCGTGTGAGGCATCTTCTGCATACTTATTGCGCCTTTTCTTCTCTTGGTTCGCCATTTCTTGGACCTGGAGACGAGAGCAACAACAGCATGGTCTAATCTTAGATATTGCTCCCTATATCTGGTGTAGCATTATGTTGTGTTTAATGCATGTGTCAATGATCCATTGTTGTCTTTTAGCTTTAGCATCAAGTGGTGGAATTGGTGGTAAGTTATATTAGGTAGAATCAGATGGCAAAAGGTGGTGCAGTTACGGTGAATATAGAGAGTGATGATGCTGGTATGTGGTCTGCTTTTCTATCTCATCGTCGTCTGCATGTTTCGGATGGATCAGTGCCCATATCCGGATGATTGACAAGGTACTTAGGTCCTGGGAGAAATTTGATGTTCTGACGAGAGATGAGTGATGTGATATTTGGTTGTGGTAACTCACAGAATAAGGTTTTAGCAGCTCGATCTATGTATCGGTATGTAAGTGGTAAGTGGTATTCAGATTTAGTTCTCTTCTTCAGTATGTGATAGTTCTCCAAATAATTGATATTGATTGTACAAACCTCTTTAATCGTCTCTGCCATGGAGAGTTGTATGTCTTCGAAACAGAGAAAGATAGGGGTAAGAACCGTACCCATATGCAACGCCTTTTTGGAATTAGGTCTCTTTTTCTTGAGGTTTACAAACATAGTAGCCAATACAGTGCCAAAGTTAACATTGTTGTCCGGCTTGTCTTGTTACTCTACCAAAAGATGCTTCACACCATAATAAATCGTCTGAAGCTCATCATCACGAATTGAAGCAGACTCAGCTTTAAAGAAGAACATGTTGCTAATGATCTTCACCACTAATCTCAACACGGGATTGCAAATCTTAGCCATCTTAGCCTCCTTTGATATATAACACCTTGTCCCAATCAAATTCCAGAATTTTGTTTAGTTTTCGAATTTTGGAAAAGCAACTTCTTCTCCATGAATAAACCCGTATATGTCACAAAACTCATAGAGAGATAAGGATAAAAATTACTTATTGAGGAAGAATGTGAGTTTTTCTTGGCTTTCCACCTGGTCTTCATAAGTGAGATGGCATGTTGCCACGAACTTTCGAACCAACACAAGGTGTGTATGATGACAAAGACAATACAATTTTTTGAATCCCGTGTTGTTAAACACTAACTCCACATTGTTAAGTAATCCTAGCCACACCAATAAACCCTCAGAAGCAAAATGAGTTGGTTCAATTTTCACCATTGGCATTGCTTTAATGAAGTCATTGTCGTGCTTATCCATCTTTTTGGTGATTGGTCTCAAGTGAATATCACACGCTCGTGTTCTTGCATTGTTGTAATAGTTTGTTTGATTAATAGTTTTGACTTTTGTTCTTGGTCCCTCTTCTTCACTTTCGCTCTCCTCAACCACAACTTTTTTCCCTTTTTGCCCATTGCCTATAAAAGAGGAAGCATCAATCAATATCACTTGAATGTCAATGATATTGACAAACGAAACACCAATAACACAAATAAATTCGTTTATGACCCAACCTAACAACAATAACACCAACAAATCCATTTTTTAGGCAAGAGTGATTGACAAAACAATAAGATTTTAGTAAACCGGGTTTGAATGTTGACCCGAGTCACCGGTTTTGCTGGTTTTTGACCGGTTTTTTAGGTTTTTTTGAAATCTGGGTTTTACTTAACTCAGACTCGGTTTATAGAACGATTCCCAGTTCGATCGGTCAGACCGGTCGGTCCGGTCCGGTTTTAAAAACATTGAGTTTAACTTTTATTTCTTACTAAAATTTTTTGTTAATTAAATGTTTATTGTTTTATTTTTTGAAACTTTGTTTGTAAATATTTTTTCTCTAGTGTGGGCAACCAATACTGGAGTGACTTTCTAATTTATAATGTTTGGTTGGTAAAAAAAAAATGTTTGTTGTTTTTTTTTGTTAAAGAATTAAATGTTTAGTTTGCTGCGTTAATTTAAGGTTTTTCTTTGTTAACAAAGCAAACGACGTTTTCAATTCTGTTAAAAAATCTGTTAACATCTCTTTAATCAAAGGTACAAAATACAAGTATTAAAATTAATTTAGGCATAAAATTGAGAAAAACAAAATTAAGCCTTTTTATCAAAACAAAAAATTGAGAAAAAAATAATTATTTAGAAATCCAAAAAATCATTTTATATTGGTGCTAAATAGATTGTGGTGTTTTTTTTTTTGAATAGAATGTAAAATTTATTCAAAAGTTTTTTATATATCAAGTGCATCATGATTATAGAGAGTCTATAATACTACTAAAAATAGAAATCATAGATACATTGTTTTATCTAGTGTCAAACCACATCTCCATTCCTTTGTCAAGTCTCGAGTCACCCATGGCTCGAATTGTTGATAGTCTATTCCAAACTTGCTTGTCTATGATTTTGGTGAGATAAGTATGGTGTGTTGCCAGTTCCCCATGCCGTCTACCATTTCTTTCTCTCCAGATCGAGTGGATTGTAATTTGAAAAACATATCTCAAAATGAATAACCTGACTTTTTCTTGTTGGTTTTTTCGGATGGGAAGAAACAATCTATAGCAGGTATTCTTCAAATCTTCAAGGATTTCGCTGCCGCCTTAGGTTTAAAGATAAGTCTCGAAAAATCAACTCTGTTTATGGCGGGGGATTCAGATGGAGTCAAAGATGATATTTTACAGAGCTTTCTATTTGATAGTGACTCATTACCTGTGAGATATTTGGGTCTACCTCTTTTGACAAAGAAAATGATAGTTCAGGACTATACACCTTTGATAGAGAGAAGATTCGATCAAGAATAAGCAGTTGGACTGCAAGGTACCTCTCCTTTGCTGGTAGATTACAACTTATTGTTTCAGTAATCCATAGTCTCACAAACTTTTGGATATTTGCATTTTGGCTCCCTCGATCTTGTATTGAGGAAATAGACAAACTTTGTGCTTCATTTTTGTGATCTGGACCAGAACTAAATCCAAAAAAGGTGAAGGTTGCTTGGATAGATGTATGTAAGACGAAAGAAGAGGGAGGTTTGGGATTAAGATCGATTTCGGAAGCTACTACAGTTAGTTGCTTGAAACTTATATGGCGAATCCAATCAGCAAACAGTTCACTTTGGGTAAATTGGGTTCAACAGTACTTAATACGGAAAGGCTCTATATGGTCAGTTAAAGAAACATCTTCTCTTGGCTCATGGACATGGAAGAAGCTTCTGAAACTTAGAGACTTGACAGCATCTCTAAGTAGAAAGGAAGTTTATAATGGAGCATTGACTTCTTTTTGGTATGATAATTGGTCTCGACTAGGTAGACTTATTGATCTTACAGGACCACAAGGTACTAGAGATATGGGAATACCTATGGATTCTACTATGGAGAATGTACTGGCAACACATAGAACTCGGCGTCATCGAGTAGCCCACTTACAGGAAATAGAAGAAGCTATTATTCTCCAGCGTCAAAAAGGAAATTTTGAAGCTGATGATGTGGTGTTGTGGCACAAAAGTCAGATAAATTTCAATCGAAATTCAATTCAAAACACACATGGAGATTAATACGAGAAGTGCAGCCAACAGTGAGGTACAAAGGCATATGGTTCACCTACTATACGCCAAAGTATGCTTTCATGGCTTGGCTTGCAGCAAAAAATAGATTGTCAACGGGAGATAGAATGCTACGATGGAACAATAATGCTTCAACAGGTTGTTCTTTATGCTCGGAGCCAAGGGAGTCACGAAACCATATTTTTTTCACATGTCTATACTCAGCTGGGGTTTGGAAGAGTCTTACTCAGAAGCTACTTGGATCACAATTCACAACCCAATGGGATACTCTACTGGATCTGCTTGTCGATAGATTGTGGTTTTTATATGTAGTTGGACTTCCTTTTTGAGTATATGAATAGATGCAGTCATGAAACATGACAAAAAAAAAAGCATCGGAACTACAGAGAATATACCTAAGTACATGTGCATGGACCTACCAACCATGCGCCTCTGTATACAAAGCCAGGAATATGGTTACACCATAAATGTATAATCTGCTGTAATTGAGGGGGAAATTGATATGGAATGATAACAAGTCCTATGATAATTAACACACACAAAAAAAGGTCCTATGAAAAAAGAAAGTCATATGATTAATTATACTCAATGCATCTAATGTGGGCACTGAGTATAATTTTTTTTTTTTTTTTTTTTGAAAAAAAAAATTATACTCAATGCCCACACTTCTTTCTACGCATCTAAGAAAACGTTTTCTTAACCAAAAAACAAGTCATATGGTCTTGATTGTTTCAAACAAAAATATTTATGTTTCAAACAAGTCATATTAGAATATTAATTGTATATTCATTTAATTTACAAGAACATATAATTATTTATCAATATTGGTTGATCCTTAGTAGGAAACTTGTCGTTGTATCATCATCTGATTTCAAACTAGCATAATATATATTATTGACAAGAAAATATTATAAGTAAATTATTATGTTTTCGAATTTTCATTTAAATTATTTAATTGAATTGACACCTATATTATGATTTTAACTAAAAAAATTCAGAACTTTAACATACATAGGCAAAATAAAAGAGAAGAAAAAGACAATCAAATCAAAAGATAATTGAAATCTTCTTCAACGGAAACGTTTATAGTTCCGGGACAATATTATAGATGAAACGTGTTGAAGAAACATTTTCAGCAAGAAAAAGTAAACATTGAAAATTGAATTTTGTAGGCTAAAAAGAGGTAGGCGTATATACATGGTCTGATACCAAAGGACCATTTTTTTTTTTGTAAAACATACCAAAGGACCATTTTCGCTTTCGTTCTTTAACACAATTTTAGTCATGAATAATACTTTTCTATAGGAATTTAGAATCTTTTTGGATCAAACATTATAGATTAGAATCTTAGACTTGGTCCACCGTTCGGTCAAAAGATAGTCTTCTAAGTGTTCCAACAACTTCAAACCTCAAGAATGCTTATGCCACCATCAAGAGAAATATTTTTAAGTCAAAATTAAGAACCTAAAACATATGTTATCATTTTTAAGTCATATTAAAATATCTAATAATGTCACTCAACATTCGAGGCACTATTTTGATGAGGTTTACATTGAATACAGAATTTTATTATTAATTATAAGATCATGGTTCTTTCAATTGAATTCATCACGTTTAAACACATAATAAAGGAAAAAGCCCTGAATCAATGTGAAATTAGTACCCCAAAGAGTAAAATACGTAAAGAGGTGAAATTTTTGAACAATTTCGTTTTAATAATTACTCTTTTTGATCACGAAGTTTAAGTCTAATAATTTCGTTTTTATTCTTTCGCTCTAGCTAGTATTCCGCACAACATGTCAATATGCCAATATGCAGACTCATTTATGGGAATCTCATACTTTGAGAGATTTCCATTATTTTATTCATATTTATTTTTATTTATATTATTTGAAAGATTTTCTAAAAGAGTACCATTAATCCTGCTCTGAACATAATATTGCTGCAGTTAACAAATTTAGCTTTAATGGGAATATCATCAGCGTAAGTAAGATAAGGTCAAGATGAGCTTTGAATATTTCTTCAAAATGAAGGGTTTTAACACTTTGTCGGCTTTGTGCCTTTGTCTTTGAAAGAATCTCATTAAAGTTTCCAATAACATATCTTCAGAGGAAAAAATAAATGTAGGTTTCTTGATAAAAGTTATTTCCTTTACAAAAAAAAAATAGTTCATGAAAAAACAAAATAAAGAAAAATTAATTCATTAATTGAATTTGGGCTTCATAAAATGCGCTTTCATTACTAGAAATTTCTTTTTTTTTTGAATTTTTGTCGCAGATTTTTTGTATGTTTTTTTTTATTATTTTGCCCAAACAAATAGATTTTTTTTACTGTATAAGTGTTGCGGATTCTCTCTATGTCACTGGAAATTAAGACAAACGTTAAATTGACGAAAGCAAAGAGACACTGACTTGAGAAGTGAAAATCTGGTGGAACACAAATTTTAAAATACTACTCCCTCCATTCCTAATTGATCATATTTTTAGGAAAAACTTTTGTTTCAAAAAGATACAATTTTTAGGTTTTATATGTAGTTTTTATTAGTTATTGATGATGGATTGTAAAATTTAATAAAAATAATTAAATAATATTAGTTTAGAGTTATAAAAAAATATTAATAACAAAAAATAATGTATTTATAACATGTTTTTAAATTGTTTTCTTAATATGTGTGAAAATATTAGAAATAGTATCAGTTAGGAACATAGAGTGTATATATTTCTTCAAGCTTATATGGCAATCCTCAAAAAAACTCTTCTTTATTATAAAATATTTTGAATTTTTTTTTACCAAATTTCCATTAAAATACAAACTTTATTTATTTTTTGTTAAAAAAAAAGTTTGGCAATGTAAGAACATTTTATAAACTTTTAGAAACCATTCATAAACCTAAAAGGCTAAAACCTTTCGGTATTTTTGAAAGTAAATCGTAATTACTCGGTGTTGGTATTTTTAAGCGCTTGTAAATGTTTTTTTTTATTTTTTTATTCCATGCAACTACTTGGTGTTGGCGAGTTACCTGATGAGCTTTTCTTGTTTATAAACTCGATCGACATCAAATATTCACACACACGTGCACACATACGATAATATCATTTTCGTTATTGTTCAAAACAAATGAAAACTAAAATTGTGATTCTTTTTAATATGAGAAGCGACCCCACCGCATTAAGGCATCTACGTCAATTGTGGTTGACGTCCTTTTGTGTAATAATATTTACAAAACTCTAAAACGGTCAGATATGAGAATGGTCAGCTTTGCTTTTCTATAAATACCTTCTTAAACCTTCTCCATTCTTCACACACTCAGCTATAAAACCAGAACAAACTCATTGAAACGAGTATTTTAAACTCTCTCAACTCGCAAATTGTTAATTTTTTGTTTGAAGTTTCCTATACAAACCATGGATTACAGATCATCAATGGAGTCCTCGGAAACCCTAAGGTAACTATTTTTACGAAAAAGAACGTGTGGAGTGCGTGCATGAATTATAATCAACTGATGAAAATCAATGTGTAGGAACAAGTGTGCCGCATGTTATAGGCAATTCAACAAAATGGAACATTTGGTGGAGCACATGAAGATCTCTTATCATTCGGGTCATGAACCTACTTGTGGCGTCTGCAAGAAACATTGCCGATCTTTTGAGTCCCTCCGTGAACATCTCATAGGTAAATAATAACGTCTATATACTTTTCATATCAATAGATATATACCATTTCAATTTTTTTTTCTTTTGCCATTTCATATATACACTTTGCTTATGCAAACTTTTATATCTATAGGGCCGTTGCCAAAACAAGAATGCAAGAACATTTTCAGCCTTCGAGGATGCAGATTCTGCATGGCGATTCTCGAAAGTCCGAATGCTCGTAGGATCCATCAAGAGAGATGCCAATTCTCGAGCGTCAACTCCGTAATTTTCTCTTTTCATATTTTTTTTAATTGAACTTGTAACCTATGAGTGGACACGCAAGTAACATATATACTTACATATATCATATGATTTTTTCATTTTCAGGGACTGACAACTCGTATGGCGGCCTTAGGCCTAAGAGAGAAGGCCACGATCGACTACACTTCAACGAGGTCTCCAAGAGTGGTTGCACTCTCTTGCAAGATGGTAGGAGGAGGAAGCGACGGGTCTTTGGATCTATGCGCAAGGGTTTGCATAACGGATGAGAGTGACAACGTTGTGTTCCACACTTATGTGAAACCTTCGTTGCCCGTGACGAGCTATAGGTACGAGGCGACGGGGATACGTCCGGAGAATCTAAGGGACGCAATGCCGTTGAAACATGCACAAAGAAAGATTCAAGAGTTTCTTTGTAATGGAGAACCCATGTGGAAGATTCGTCCAAGAGGTGGAAAAGCGAGGATTCTTGTGGGACATGGCATCGATCACGATCTTGACCGCCTTCAACTTGAATATCCTTCCTCCATGATAAGGTTGACATTTTTATAAAAAAAGATAGAGAATACTTATAACAAGATTCTTTAGTGTTCTCTTTTGATATATATAACCCATGATTTTATGTGACTTTATAAATGAACTTAATATCAATTTATTGGTGTATGTAGGGATACTGCGAAATACCCTCCATTGATGAAAACAAGCAAGCTGAGCAACTCTCTCAAGTACTTAACGCAAGCCTATCTCGGGTAAAATATCTGACAAATATTTCTTTTTGTTTGAAGTAACATATTGACTGAAATATATGCATGCATTTGCATGTTGGTATATTTGTGTGTATTTATATGTATCATATATTATCCATTGATTCATCTATTTTTTGGTGATGTGGGTATTGATGCTCTGCATGGGCTTAAAGTGATGAGGAAGATATTCAAAACGTGAAAAGATTCACAATATGTTTTATAATATATTCATTTCTACATTCAAGCACGCGCACACACACACATATATTATGTACAGATTTAATATGACTGGAAACCATTATTTTTAAAATTTACATAGTTGACATTTTTTTTTAATAAATAAAAACTTTTCTCCAAATTAACCGAATGCATCAACCTATTTGTTTCATTTTCCTTTTTATCAATCGAAAATAGTCCAATATTTTTTATACTATAGTTAGATGTATTTTTTTTTAACAACTATAGTTAGATGT
The DNA here is from genome assembly GCA_028015245.1 of Cardamine occulta. Lineage (NCBI taxonomy): Eukaryota > Viridiplantae > Streptophyta > Magnoliopsida > Brassicales > Brassicaceae > Cardamine > Cardamine occulta. Next base: position 4,628,737 of record CM051378.1, read on the forward strand.
ATATAAATTTTTAGTGATGCGTATTTAACAATTTATGCCTCATGTCACATTTTTCGTAAACTAGTCTAACACCGAAAAAGTATTCTAAAATACTCGAGATTAAAACACATGTTTAGTCAATTAATCTTGTGTTTATTTTAGGTATGATGTTCATGTTGGGATACAAGACCCATATGAAGATTGTGTAGCGACGATGAGGCTTTACACGAGAATGAGATATCAGAGACACAGGATTGAAGCTTACCCTTTAGCCGCGGATGCGCAGAACCGTAGCAACCAAGTGGCTTGGAGGCAGAGCGAGGTCGAGAGGATGTCTCCTGATGAAATGCTATTCATATCTCGCTCTGACTATTACTGCTGGTGTTTGGACTCTCTTGCTTAATTTCTAAAACTGTTGGTTAATTTCAGTGATCTCTCTTAAAATAAGTAACTATTAATCTTTTTCAGAGATTTTTAATTTAGCTGCGTAAGTCGAATAAAGCATTGGTTATGATTTTGTAGTAGTATCTAAATTTTATAGTGTGTGTCGTGTGAGATGCATTGATTGTTGTTGTACTTTGTAAGGTATTGATATTAATATTGATATTAATTACTTGATGGTTTTTTCTCCAAAAACAAATTTAATTAAAATATGATTATATGATTATAAGAAATATAAAAAGCTTTACTTCTAGATATGCGCTAAACAAAATAATTTATTTTTGTGTTTCGTGACAAAAACATGAAAAGTCACGAAAAACCTTTCCAACTTAAAATTTAAAAAAAAACATAAAAAGAAAAAGCCAAAATTATAAAAAAAATAGCACGGATGATAGAGATAAATCGCAAATTCAATATTTCTTCTTGAAATGAATCAATGTTCAAATAAAACACCAATTCAATCTCACCTCTCAACAGCTCAACTCAACTTTAACAAACTTCAACTTCTAACAAACTCTCTTCCAGCTCGTTCCAATCCTTAACCTCCAATCCAAGTGTCCAACTTTATGAACCCTCGCACGCCAATCACAAGTTCCCACATGTCTTTCTCTGATACATCGAGACTTTACTTTATAACCTTCAGCCTAAAGAATCCTATATTAATTCATATTTCGTAAAACAAATCTACCTCCTTCAAAGAACCTTGACCTCAAGGTTCAAATGTTGGGAACCTCCTCTGAACCTCACAAATATACTCCCAAGTCGCTTCTTCCATAGTTTCAGTAGCCCATTTTATTAAAATCATAGTAGCTGCTCTTCCTGGCCTATTGACCACTTTCCTTTACAAAACTTCCTCATGTTCTTTGATCAGAACATCCGTCAATATAGATGATAGTTGATTAGATGTATGTACATTTCCCACCAAGACCTTGAGATACATGAAACATCGGATGAACTTAAAAGTTAAAATACATTGCATGTTAAATCATTAGATAAAGAGATTAGCTCAAGGGAGATACATGATGTTTTTCAAAGACATATTGATATTATTTGTAGTGATTGCAACCAGGAGAGCCATGCTAACTTGGTAAGTACACCCTTTTGGACTCAAGTGCAGCCATTGTGGTTCGTACAACACTAGCAAAACTTAGTGTGATGCGTCTCAACAACGGGATTGTAGTCCTTTTCCGTCAGCTGCTGATTTACCATTGAGCGAGTGGATTTCACTTGTGTATTCGCTTTTTTTTCTTTACTTTTATATGCGGTTTACATGGAGTTTTTTTTTTAAATGTTGGATCACTTAATCATGATGAAATTTTATGTTGAATGTTTATAGATTGTCTACAATATGAACATGTAAAAGAAGTTGAATGCATCAGTTGTTAGAAAAAAAAAACACTTGTTTTTTGGAAAATATGGGTCAAAGAACTCTATACGGTTTATCAATTAAAAAACAATATATGATATATATCATATATATATATATAAGTAGATATATATATATATAATATTGATTCAAACGTGGGTCCTAATAATACATGCAATAAAAATGTCATTTTTGTTTACTAAAAATAGGATATCATGTAACAACAATATTGAACAATATATTTTTTTTAATAAAATAAAAACTCCTTGCACTGTCGTCTGTCGTCACCTAGTTAGTAAACAATTTCCATGAGTAAAACATGAAACAAGAAAACATTCATTACAAAAAAAAACTATTATCATTTAATTAGCCATCTTTAAATAAATTTATATCAAACGTTATAAATGAATAATCATAAAATTGTCAACCTCAGTTATATGAATTAAGACCTATAATATAGGCTGCATCTATATATGATGTCTATCGATAATGTAGAGTTTTTTTTTCCCAAAACAAATAATCTTAAGGTCAAATAAGTCAATGTAATTTGTCTATCGATATCCGTACTAATTTCTTCTCAATAAGTCACAAATTTCATATAGATTGAGAAGAAATTAGTACAGATATCGGAAAAGAGTTCTGAGAATCTGATCTAATTATTATGACGATGTTTTATGATTACCAAGACCTAATGCAACGTAAATTTAAGACTAACTAATTTTGATTGTACATATAACAGAAGCAAACTTTTCTCAAAAAAATTCTACACACGTATAGATTTATATTGTAGCATGCATATACTATCTTTCTCAGATGAAAAAAGAGTTTGAATTTTACAGATAAACCACGAATATAATTTAGTTACGTTTAGTTAAATTACCCAAAAGCTTGAAAAAAACAGAAACAAACAAAAAAGAACATATAACTAATTTAATATTTGATTTATCTAAAATATATGATTAAGCTGAAACTCGTTTAGCTTGTCCATGGTTGTCACTGCTGAGTTGTAACTGAAAGTTAGCCTTCGAAAGATCCTCTTCATCTTCATCATCTTTTGGTGTTGTCTTGTAATAACAAGCATAAATTATAAGTTGTACTGCTCCTGATAATGTCCCTAGTCCATTTCCAATCTATATAAAAAATTGAGTGAAATTAGTAATATATAAGATGAATAGTAACATAAATAATTATAATTTAACAAACTTACCAAAATGAAAAGATCGAATTTAATAAGGGCATAAATAAGCCAAACGACACCGTTGAGAAAATTGGCAAGTGATAGAGAGAAGGGCATGTACTTCACACTTTTGGTCTTGATCACCTTACTCTGTTTTCATTCACAACAAAAATATCATGATTTTTATTTAAAAAACAAAATAAAGAAACAAAATATTTAAGAAAGAGAGAAGAAGTGGAAATGACTAAAATAATATTACCATGATGGTGAGAGGAGCAATATACATGAGGCTAACAAAAATGACACAAAAGATTCCAACAAAAGAAGATCTCTGGTTATGTGTGTGGAACAATAGCAATGTGCATGTGGCTACTATTCCTACAAACACCATCTCTGCTATCAACCATAGCCCCACTTTCACCTGCACCAATTCAGAATAAAATTTGTGTAAACTCTCGTTTGTTTTTCACCTATCACCATCCCAAAACGGAATCAATCATTGTCTACCATCACATATTACTATAGTGCACGATACAGCGTTCATTTTAAGCCAAAAGCATACAAGAATATTGAATCAACTAGAGTTTAATTAGTTTTGGTTCATCTCAGTTTGATTACCACTAATTAAACCAAAAGTTCAAAATTTTGTTAATAGACCATTTAAATCTTGTTAGCTTGTTACATATATATATATATATATATATATATATGGTTCATCAAACTCGAATATTCACTCTCGTTTAAATTCTTTTGAAACTTTCCATATAATTTTATAATCAAACAAAAATATTATATAGTACTTCTTTGTAAAATTTAATTCATGAAATAAAATTAACTCATAATCAAAGAAAATCTCAAGCATAAAACAAATTTTGATGTTGTTGCCTTATTATATATCACTAGGAAACCATATGATTCAAACTATACCCATTAACAACTAGAGAATATCATTTAACTAACTAACTAGAATCCAGATGGAAACCAAAACAAAAACCGATAGTTTGATCCGGTTTATCAGTTTTTTTGTTCATCTTTAATTAGATGAAAAAAAAAAAAAACCATAGTCCTCAATGGAAGAGAGATATGGATAGACCTTTCGAGGAGTTGGAGAAAAGTAAAAGAAGATAGCGAGATAGAAGAGCTCAATGGCTAGACCAGTGGCATTAATGGTGATCACAAGGAGACTATCAGGTTGGACCACTGGTAAGCCATAAAAGACCCATAGTGCACAATTTAGCACCGTGGCTAAGTATGGATCGGCTTTGTACTCTTCCACTTCCTTCTTCTTGTAAATCGTTATGAACGTTGGTCTGCATTAATCATGTTTAAACATTAATTTTGAAATATTACTTGGTATATATGTGTGTACGAGAGAGATCTAAGTTGTTAAACCAACTGAATAAGGTTTAAACAAAGATATGGAGATTAATGTTTACATGGGAGATAGGAACAAGAACAAGGAGATGACATTTCCTGCGATAATTAACAAATAATTTCTAAAATATTAGTAAAAAAAGGTTAAAGATTCTTCAAAATATTCACACACATACAAAACTGTTATTTATATACGTACCAAAAATGCCAGCAATGTTTCTCGCAACTGTTGTGCTAACCATTTCACTCAAAAGCAAAATCGAACAAGAACAAGAATCGAAAAGCGAGAAGCAAGAAGAAGAAGAAGAGAGAGAGAGAGATAGATGTGATTTTGTATGTTTAATATGTGTGTTTGGTCTTTGCTCATATTTATAGATCCACGATGAGATGTTGGTGTAAATATAGATACTCAACGTATACTTAATTATTACATATAAGTATATGTATACGTATTGTGATGACGAAGCGAAACTCAAGAAGTTTAAGGAATTGATATGAAAACGACCTTGAATGTGTTTCTTTCGGTTTTAGGAAACAATCATGACATTTATCTGATTATCGTGCAACACTTTCTCGTTGGCTTATTGTTTTTTGGAGCCATGATTATAACTGCTATGCCTACCCTATGTAGTACGTATACATGTATACATATATATATATATATTGTGTGTATGTGTGTGTCACATGCATGTGTATTGTATTGTATGTAAGTTATTTGTAATAAACATATTCACGGCCATATTTACAAATGACAAAAATAAGACTATTAATTGAAAGTGATCCACGTGAGTGTAAGCTAGCGATCTAGATAGAAAATCAAATCACGCAACATTTATTTTCTTCTCCTTTTCAATCTGTTTGAGTGATTTCTAAATCTGCGTTTGTTATATTAAATTATATATCATATGATAGAAAAGGTAAAAATTCTGTTTATTTTCATGGATTTCATATGAGCATCTTTCTCTTAGTTTTCTCTTCTTTTCAGTCATCTCATTGCTTTTCCAGTTATTAAGCAGCTTGATAATTTCATCAAGTAATTAGTTCATTTCTATGAACCAATTACGTATATTGATATCAGTATAAAAATAAACACTAAATAGTTGCATGTCTAATGACTCTAATGTATTCATAATTTGAACAATAAATAACTATTTTTAAATTTAGGCGACGTAATGACCGTTTATAAGAAAATTACTTTGCTTTAAATTCCGTCTCAAAGATATTATGGAATGTTAGGTCTTTAAGTCTTTAGTAAAAAAAAATAATTCATCTGTATATATGATCGATCCTGACATGAGGGAATTAATTATGGAACAAAAATCATGAATTAATTAGCCCTTACGTGTATGTATATAATATTCCGAGATTTTATATAGATAGTTGCAAATGATAAATAAAAGTTTGAAGGAAAAGGTAAATGACTTTACAGGTGTTGTGGGAAGGTACAAACAGCAATGCTTTTTGCAAAACTTTAATATAAAAATAAAGCAAGCATGCGACTATGTCGATTTCGATTATTTGATTCAGATGTGACAATGTTTTATTTTTTAAAAGGTAACCATGTTCCTAACGATCTTTTTTTATCTTTATGAAATATGTGGGTGAAAAAAAATCACAATATCATGCTTTCATTTTGAAAATATAAAAAATTATTTTCCCAGTGATGGGTAACAACAACTTAATGTATTTCACCAATTAGATCGATTATTATATAGAAAAAAAAAACAGTTTTGCCGAAAAAATACATGTTGAAAGAGATATTTTACCCCTTAACAAAACTTGATATAGTGGAAGCACCTTTATTTTACATCCAAAGTCAGGGGGTTAAATCTCGAGAGAGCACAATTTTTTTCATATTATTGAATCTAAAGTTTGTTAGAGATTATAGAATATTACAGGTAGAGTCGTTCGTCGTTGATTCGAGTGTTGCAAAAAGAAAATGTTTATCAGGAGAATATTGTAAACGCATAATCATGAATTGTTGTTAAAAAAAGTTATTCATCAGGCCTCACGGATTAGTTCGAGTATCAATATAAAACAAATCGGATTAAAAAATATAACTAATACAAATCATAATATATTTTTGTTAATAAAAGAATTTACCTTCACTTTTATTTTAAGAAATTGTTTGAGAAAATAATTATATATATATATATATATATATATTGGGTGCAAAGGTTAAGGAAATAATTATATTTAGTATAACCATGCGACCATAAATATTCTAAAATACTATTTACAAAAATATTTGACTAAATAATCATTAATTTGCATATGTTGGAAGGAAAATCTTCTTCCTCGTGAAAATTAAGTATTATGTGCAAGCTAATATCTAAAAAATAATTAAAAATGACTTAAATTATTATAATTTTTTTTTCTGAAGACAGTTCGATGATTAAAGGGTGTATTAGACTGAATATTTAGAAAGATTTGAGTTTAAATGATAAATCATGTGTTATTGAAACATGAATTTTAAAATATTTTTAAAAATCTAGTGTTATTGGATTAATAATTTTAAATTATACATTCAAATTCACTGTTATTGGAAACATGATTAGAATTTGATTTAAAAGTTTTAGGTAAGATTTGAAAGGATTTTTTAGTTAAAAATACAAAACCAAAATCTCAGGGTTTTATGTGAGATTTCAGAAAATTTAATAACAAAATTCTTAATTCACCAAAATTTCACCAAATCATCTCAAAACTCATTAAAATTCAAATATCACCAAATATTCACTCCAACACATCTCCTAAGTTATACTAATGACTGGTTTGAGAAACAAGAAAACAAGAAGAATATTTAGTGGTTAAATTTGAGCTTAGCGTGAGATTCGATCCATACTTTGATATGTGAACATTATACAGTTTTTAGAGTAGAAATATCAAACTAGGGTTTCTTAGATAAGTGGGATTGGTAGTTCTAGAATCGGATTATCTATTTAAACAAAATGAATACGTATTTATAGAATTTACTTTACCCGTTTTGGTTCCAGATTATTATTGGGTCTTATTCTTTTCATGCATGAGTTTATTCCTCAAAGTTCGCTAAATACTATCAATCCATATAGCCGCATATGCCCACATATGTAATACAAAATGTGTTGTGGTTTGAATGAATCGTTATGTTCTCTTGAGCACTTTTTTTTGTTTTTGTTAAAGAGTTTAAATTCTACTAAAACTTTTTCTAATTACAGGGTCATTAATGTTCATTCATAAATTTATAAGTTCTACTATACTTGTTTTATAATTTTCCCTTACCCTACGTACATGTCATTCTTTGATTCGTTCTCATCCAAAAAGTTTTTTTCCTGTGCCCAACCGAGATATATTTTATCTTCAATAAAAAGGATTAAATCCCTATATTAAGTATATATTAGACCGTTTGGTTATTTGTCAATTTGATGAACTTTTAACCCTACTTAATTGTCTTCTAGTATACAAATATATTCGAGGCCTAAGGATAATACTCTTAAAATGGGAATTGGAAAGTGGAAACTAAGTATCAGAGATTTTTCGACGATATAGCTTTCTTCTCTAGGGAGATTGCTTGACAAAGTAACTCACATTTAATGGTCAATCCAACGGCTCCAACCACTTTCAAAATTGATTATTAAAAAATAAAAATAATATTCTTGAAAATATTTAGCCTTAACTAAATATGATTTACTGAAAAATGTTTTATGGTACAAAAAAACTGATTCATTTTAAGATTTACGATGCTATATGTATATAAAAAAATAGTGTTAGTATAATATATCGTAGATTAATTACGAATTCACTACGTCGTTATCTTATCACCAATTAAGATGTATCTAAGACATGAAAACTTAAAAATAACAACTGCTAAAAAATTTGTTTTTGACCTAAAACATGAAATCTTTTAATTGGATAGATATGATAGCTTATTAAAGTATACAATACATGTCAAAACATATTACTTGATTTCATTTATACACAATATATTTCAATTGATCAGTTTAATACGTTTTACATAGAAAAATAAGAAACGTAATTCATCACGTAGGGTATGAAATGTTTCTTAACTTAAAGTCTTAAACATGTAGGATGTTTACATCTAGCTTGACTTTTTGCTAACCTATTTGAAATACTAATTAAAGTTTCATCAAAATAGGGTTTCATTCGATGACCAAATAAAATTAAAAATAGGGTTTCATTGCACGTTCCCGTGATGAATAAGTATGTCTTAAAATGCTAACATTTCTTTTGTAAGGAGAGTTGCCAACATAAAAAGAAAAGAGCTTTTAACGACAAACAAGAGAGCTATTAAACCTACATTTTTATTGGTTATCAATATAACATCAATATTTTTATAAATGAAGCATTAATATTTTTTGTTATTTTAATTTTTTTAAACACTAAGATTATTTATTTATTAATTGTTCTCTGAATGAAAACCAATTAATAAAAAAAAATCTCCAATTGGTAGCTCATCCTTTATATTGTATATGACTTTTTTTGTTTAAAAAGATTCACAAAAAAAAAACCATAAATAACGATTGATAAATTTTCGAAAACGCAATCACGCATACTTCTATTAGTTCAGAGAAATAACAACACATCCTTTTTAACAAAAAAAAAAAACACACACACACACACACACACATCCAACGTGCTTTCAAACTATATCGTCAAAAAAATATTTATATTAATTTACATATAAATTTAGGTAAACATTGGTTTTCCTATTAAACTTATAAATTGAAAATAATATACAAGCAAAATCCGGTGATATTCGTGGATATTTATCTATTAAATAATAATTTTAATAAAGATTGTTTTTCTTCAAGGTATTTAAAACTAATTCATTGACCTAATATTGAATTAACCGAACAATAAAGAAGCCATACAATTTTATGCAGAAAAATAAAATACGGAATTATTTATCATAAATTTAGATACCTTCACTAATGTAACAATTAACGGTAGTAAACAATAATAAGTTAACTATGTAGCTACAAGATAATCACTAAATTTTAATCTTCTAAATAGTCATACAAAAGAAAAAAGAATCAGATATTGACTAACCTTTAGGTCCTTTACGTTGACACTTGACATGATAGTATATAAATAGTGTGTTCGTGAATAATGTATTTTGTTTTGTTTTTAAGATTGTATTTGCTAAATGGAAGCTTTAGTTTAAAATTGGTTTATGTTTTTTGAGGTCGTTTTCATTGTACATTTAGCATGAGTGGACAAAAATGCTCTTATTAGTATTATGAAAAGTATTCACCGTTCAGCATTTATAGTATAACCTCTATAAATTAACTAAACTTTTTGGCTTTGAGTTGAACCAATATAATAAATAACATATTTCGATAAAATATTAAAACAATAATTTTTTTAAAAAATCTTATGTAAATATATAATTTTATCAATACCATAAATTAATAATTCTATAAACATATAAAATATAAATAAAATAATTTAGTAAAATATGAATTTAGTATTGATTGTTTATTCGTAAATTTGTATTTTTATTAAAATTTATTTTTAATTTATTCTAAATGCATAAAAAACTGCTGATGTTATTGTTAAAATTGCATCAAAAATTAGAAAAAATCTGAGATGTAATCATTTTTTGAATGTGTCTTCCACTTGTTACTTTAAATAAGTCTTCTGTCACCATCTTTGTATTGTCGACTGGCCACCACATATGCGCTATTCACTATGCATGATTTATCGTCTACAACCAAATACTGTTCATGGTACATTGTTCCTCGTCTACCATAATATTCCACTATTGATCGTCCATCACCGTACACTGCTCAACGTCACTGCCTCCATATAGACTATTCACCATCCATTTAGGGCAGTAGATAATAGTGAAACTTTTGTAATTTCTTTTCTAGAAATAGGTTTTAAATGTCTAGGAAATAATGAAAACTGCAAAAAACTATTCGTTTGGCATATTAGAAACTTTAAAACTACTTTTCGAACCAATTTTATCTGTATAATGGAGTAAGATTTGGAAGATATAAATGAATATTATAAAGATTATTTAGGATTTTGTTATATATAAACCTGTGAATTCAACATGCATGAGTTTCAATAGTATATAGTATCACATGATGCAATAATTCAAACTTTATGTCTCTTTTTGTTAGAGACCGAGAAGCTTTTGCTTTTCTTCATTTAGACTATTTTTATATGGACGGTTTGGAATTGTTCCTTGTTAGGATTCAATTCTATCGTGTTTGGTACACACATTTTAAAGTAATATATTTATTGACCCAAAATAATACACTATCTAACACATTCTAATTAATGGATAACAACAGATAGTGGATTAATGTTTTCTTGTTCCGGTCTTTCAAAATCACTATTTGATTTTTTTTTTAAAAATTTTTGATAACGCTATTTGAAACTTGAAACATTCATTTTGATTTGGACCATTTGCTTTAGTTCCTTTCTACCAAAATAATTCCGGCTTCACTTATTATTCAACCAAAATACATTATTGGGTTTGAATCCGAGTGATGACACAATAACGATATAAGTTTTTTTTTTTTTTGATAAGAATGTAAATATCATTGAAATGAAATGTTCGGTTTTACAAAAAGCTTAACATATACTTATAACCTTTGCCAAAAAATATGGTAAAAAACAAAGATTACATAAAGAGAGATGAGAAAAATGTTTTGAGCATTACTCCCACTGAAGTCATATCCCCATAAAGTCCTTGAACTTTCGTCGGTGTCTCTTGGATGATATGGTATTACAAATCTGTCTATCCACTTGCTTGAAGAGGACTGATATTAGTGTCATTTGCTGATTGTGAAACCGGTTGTTTCGTTTCCACCAGAGGTGATAAATCGTAACATGTGCAGCTATTTTCCTTAAGATTGTGGGAGAATTAGTCCCACCGGTCTTGGTCCAAGCTAACATAGCTATCCAAGTTTGGAAATAACGATATAAGTTGTTGGATAAAATAAATTCATAAACGGGTTTGAAATGTGAGCATTTAATTTATTGAAGTTCAAGGGTTGAAATCATCATTGCCATTTCATAACATTAATGAAGAAGCTCTAACAGCTAAAGAAAATCATTAATTAACTACGTACGCTTCTAAAAGGATTATTTAGGAAATCATTAGTTCTACGAAGAGACTAATAATGATCTTAGTACTACCACGTTTAAGTGCCATAGTCTTCAATGATGACAATGAATTTAAGGTTTAACACTGACCGGATACGATTTTAATGGATATAAACATCTAATAACTTTTCATTTTACGTAAAATGAATTAGTGAATATGATTAAGATTTAATTGATAAAAATCTAGATTTAATGGTTTTGATTTTATATTTTGTTAATCTTTTCTAAAATTGTCTCTATTTTTAGGGTTGTTGTTACGAAAAATTTAACATTTTTTGCAGGTTTAGTTTTCAGATATTTTCGTTGCCGTATGTAATTTAACCAATTTTTAATAAATTTTACGATCACTAAAACAAACAAAAAAACTTGCCTTTTTCCTTTTTGTTTTGGTCGGCCATTTTTCATTATTACGGTATAAAACGAGTCGTAGTATAAACTATATGGGCCAATATTGAGACGGTCTAGTACTTAGCTCATAAACCGGAGGTTGACCATAACCGTTTGGTCAAAATTACGCCTGGGAGAACCAAACGACGCCGTATAACTATAGACGGCCGTCGATCATATATAAACCGGTTTTGATTTCACGGCGAAGTCTCAGAGTTGAAGAAATTTAAGAATCTGAGAAAAATAAATGGGAGTTCAAGGTCTATGGGAGCTTTTGGCTCCTGTTGGTCGCCGTGTCTCAGTCGAAACCCTAGCCAATAAACGATTAGCCATTGGTAACAATCTCCGGCGATAAACTTCAATGTCTTCTTCTTCTTTATTTGGATTCGAAGATATAAATTGATGATGTTACTTACTTCTTCTCTCGTTCGATTGCAGACGCGAGTATATGGATGGTACAGTTTATCAATGCGATGCGTGACGAAAAGGGAGATATGGTTCACAATGTTCACTTAATCGGATTTTTCCGAAGGATTTGTAAGCTTTTGTTTCTAAGGACTAAGCCGATCTTCGTCTTTGACGGAGCTACTCCTGCGTTGAAACGCCACACTGTTATTGCTCGTCGTCGTCAGCGTGAGAATGCTCAGACTAAAATCCGCAACACCGCTGAGAAATTGCTGCTTAATCGGGTTTGTTAACTGGTCCTGATTAGTGTGGTTGATTAAAATTAGCAAGTTTATACGATTTTTGAGGTTTTTTGGATTTATTGTTGTAGCTTAAGGATATGAGGCTTAAGGAACAAGCGAAAGATATTAAGAACCAAAGATTAAAGCAGGATCATAGTGATAGAGAGAAGAAACGTGTAGCACCTGATTCTGTGCAAGAGAATTTGCGAGATTCTGCTGAGAAAGTTGATGTAGGGGGTAGTTGTTTGCAAGAGGAAAAGCTTGATGAGATGTAAGCTATACAATTTTTGGTTGTTTTAACCATCAATTTTGGTTGATGTTAGTGGAATTTGCTTTAACGACCTCAGTTGATGTAGATCTCCAGCCTCCATGGTCGAAGAAAATGTTGTTGATAATGTCGTCAAAGAGTCTACGGTGAGTGAATACTAAACATTGAATTGCAAAGAAGAACATTAGATGGTGTTCTTTACATTCTATGTTTATTAGTTAGGGTGTTTTTGTTAGGATTTGTTGGCACAGACCACTCAAATAACTTGATGCTAATTGTGCATGTCATACAATGATGGAGTTCAGTTTATAATCTTTTTGATATTTTTTTATGCCGTTGATCATGCAGCTTGCGGTAATGATTAGTTAGAAGCTGGGAAATCTGTTTATATGTTTTATTGTGATGCGTTTCCAGTTTATGTTATTACTTTGCTTACACATGCCCTTAGTCTTGCATCTTTCGTAGTTTAGTAAATATAGAATCTTGAGAATCGGGTTACATAACGCTTGGTGGCAAGCTGATTCCTTCATGGTACTTCTATGTTCAGCCCCTAACCTGTAAAGTTTTTTACTGTCACTGTTTTTTCAATAATTTGTAAGTGCTTTGGTCATTGAGATTTATACAATCTCTATTATTTTTTTGTGGGTGACTCGCAGAAGTATGATCTCAAGGGAAAGGGAGTTTTTTTGGATGAGGATGACCTAGATAACACAACAAAGAGTAATATTGAACATGTTTCTTCAGTAGGAGGGAAGGAGAATCAGGAAAAGTTGGATGAGATGTAAGTAGTAATTGAGATATTGGTTGAAGATGTTTACTTGCATATAGTCATTTCGTGTTTTCCTGTCTTGGTTTAATATAGGTTGGCGGCATCCCTTGCAGCTGAAGAAGACGGAAATTTTAGTAACAACGCATCAACTTCAGCTGCAGCAATCCCATCTGAGGAAGAGGGCAGCGAAGAAGACGAGGAAATTCTATTGGTAATCTGTGGTCTATGTATTACATCTTTCTCTTGTTTAGTTTATTGATGCTTTAGGTATAGATCACCATTATTCAGGGGATATAAATTGGTTAAGTGAAGGTTTGTTTAGTTAAGCAATCAACACCAATTGTCAGCTTGGCTGGACCTCTTAGTAAAGAATCACGATAGTATCTTTGGAATTATGTGTGTATTTCTTGTCTTAATTAAGGAGTTATCTGATAGTTTACCATCCTCAAGTGCTAATAGTATGTTGTCTACTTTTCTAGCCAGCAATGGATGGGAATGTCGACCCAGCTGTGTTGGCTTCTCTTCCTCCATCCATGCAACTTGATCTCCTTGTTCAGGTAACTACCTACATTGACAGCATATCTTCGAAGCATGTTGATTGATGAATTTCATGGACGTTTAAAATTGTGTATTTACTTGTATAGATGAGAGAAAAATTGATGGCAGAAAACCTGCAAAAGTACCAAAAGGTCAAGAAGGTGAGTCACATCAATCACTAACCCATTCTGTATGTGAATCTTTCTTGTATGAGGAGACATGAAACACTGACTATGGAAGTTGTTATCTTGCTTATGAGTGTATAGGCCCCTGAAAAATTTTCTGAACTGCAAATAGAAGCATATCTTAAAACCGTAGCCTTCCGTCGGGAGATAAATGAAGTTCAGAGAACTGCTGGTGGAAGGGCTGTTGGTGGAGTTCAAACTTCTAGGAAAGCTTCTGAAGCTAATAGAGAATTTATCTTCTCATCTTTCTTTTCTGGCTATAAAGAGTGAGTTGCAATTTGAAATCCATTAATGAATAAGATGCTTTCGATAAAGAGTGCATCTGCTACAGAAGGAAGAAATGATGAAGCACTAAAAAATACGTCACAACAGTCTTTGCCAGTCCCCGTTAAGAATGGTTCCTCGCGGAATAAGTCAGATGCTACAATTGAATTGGGTAGAGATGAACCTACGAATCCTGATGAAAATATTGAAGTATATATAGATGAAAGGGGGCGTTTAAGAATAAGGAACAGACACATGGGGATCCAAATGACGCGTGATATCCAGAGGAACTTACATTTGATGAAAGAAAAGGAGAAAACAGCTTCTGGTTCTATGTGTACCAATGATGCAACATTCAGTGCCTGGGAGAACTTTCCTACTGAGGACCAGTTTCTTGAAAATTTACCTGTTGAGAAAGGTGATGTTGTGAACCTGGAGAACCGGAATGATGATTCCGCGCTGCAAAATCCATCTTCAATAGAGATATCATTTGAACGTGATGATGGTGGAAAAGATCTCAATGACGAAGATGATATGTTTCTACAGTTGGCAGCGGGAGGACCAGTGACAATCGGTTCTACAGAAAATGATCCTAAAGAAGACTCTTCACCGTGGGCTTCTGACAGTGATTGGGAAGAAATGCCTGTTGAACAGAATAATGTTGTCTCTAAGCTTGAAGTGAATTCAAGCAATCAGCATATTCCCGAGGAAATTAGTTCTGATGAGGATGCAGCAAGGGCAGAAACTAGGTTTAAAAAAGCTAGTAGCTCCATTGAGAATGATACAGTAACAAAGCTCTCAAAAGGCTGTATGGAAGAAGAAGCTGATCTGCAGGAGGCTATAAAGAAAAGTCTTCTTGACTTACATGATAAGGAATCTGAGGATATCCCTGTTGAAGAAAATCAAACGGTAGGTGTAAATCAAGTTGTTGAGAAGCCAACTCAAGACAGTTTGTGTTCTAGTGAAACCTTTGGTAAAGCTGAGAAAGAGGGAACTCTGGACGGAATAACAATCTTGAAAACTAGTGATACTATACATGAGCAGTCTAACACTTCTGTAGCGGATAGTCAGAGAGGGATAACCAAACAATTTGGTATAGATCATTCTGCTGGTTCTATGAGCAACAAAATGTCACCGGTAAAGTCAGTTATCTCATCTGAGAACGCATTTAATGTTGCTAGTAAGAGCCGCATGCTGTCCTCCATGGCTAAACAGCAAAATGAAGACGATTCTGAAAGTTTTGGTGGAGAATCTGTCAAAGAGTCTGCTATGCCAATAGCTGATGAGGAGAGAACTGGTTTTTAGGGTGAGGCATCTATAAGCAATAGTGTGGAAAAAGGTCGCACTGATGGTGACTTATTTACCATGGTGGATGATAAGAGAGATTATAGTAGATATAAATCGCAGAGTCCTGTCACTGAATCAAGGGACCCGTCTCGAGATGTTAGCGGATCGCACAAAGGGATACTATATGAAACAGATTCACAAAGAAATAAGGGAGGAAACTAACTCTAACGAGCGCACTTTCAATGTTGAGAGCTCGATAGATTTAGAGGACAAAGGTGTTCCTGTTGAATTTTCAGAAGCACATTTGGAGGAGGAAATACGAGTTCTCGACGAAGAATATGTAAATTTAGGTGATGAACAGAGGAAACTTGAGCAGAATGCCGAATCTGTTAGCAGTGAGATGTTTGCAGAATGCCAGGTTTGCCTGTTGTCTTTTATTACATATGAGTCATTGTCTTCTTTATACATCCCTCTTACAAACTTTTCAAAGTTTCTGTGTTGTTTGATATGACAACAAACTTATAATGTTTTATGATTTTGAATTGTCTTAGGAACTACTCCAAATATTTGGCTTACCATACATCATAGCTCCCATGGAAGCAGAAGCACAGTGTGCATTTATGGAACAAGCAAACCTTGTTGATGGCATTGTCACTGACGATTCTGATGTATTCTTGTTTGGAGCAAGGAGCGTGTACAAAAATATATTTGATGATCGCAAATATGTGGAGACATACTTTATGAAGGTCTGTATATCCGTCACCAAACTCTGTTTCTTACTTGTGGTTTTAGGAAATCATATTTTCTTCCCTTTTTTGCTGTGATGAGTTTATTTTATTCTGTTATAACTTCATAGCACTTCTTTAGTTTCCTCTGGATTGTTACTCTTTCGGTACTAGGTTGATACATTTGCCTTTATAGGGAATAAATTGATACATAGTTTTGGTATTACATCTCTCATTGTTTGGATTCGATTTTTCAAAAGTTTGGTGTTTACATCTCTAAACTCTTATGATTTTCAGGACATCGAGAAGGAACTTGGTTTGAGCAGAGATAAAATAATCTGCATGGCAATGCTTCTAGGAAGTGATTACACTGAAGGAATCAGGTTAGCAGAGTTTTTAACGGCATAGGGTCAAAGTCTTGTTCATTATGAACTTGATATCATAATTTTTTTGACATGCAGTGGAATTGGTATTGTCAATGCTATTGAAGTTGTGACTGCATTTCCCGAGGAGGATGGGCTTCAGAAATTTCGTGAATGGGTTGAATCACCTGATCCGACCATTTTAGGAAAGACCGATGCAAAATCAGGTGCGAAGGTAAAGAAACGTGGATCTGGCGCTGTAGATAATGAAGGAAGCAACTCAGGCGTCTCGACTGATGACACAGAGGAAATAAAGCAAATCTTCATGGATAAGCATGTATTGCTCTTATTCCTGAACTTTAGTTTAGTATTTAGTTTATTATAGGCTAACTCATCAGAAATTGACCTAACATTTCTACTAATTTGGTTTACGATTTAAAATTACAGAGAAAGGTAAGCAAGAACTGGCATATTCCGGCTACGTTCCCTAGTGAGGCTGTTACTTCAGCCTACTTAAATCCACAAGTTGATCGGTCGACTGAGACTTTCTCATGGGGCAAGCCTGATATTTCAATTCTTAGAAAGTAAGTCGTTTCTTGACTTTTACATTTCACCATTATTTGGTATGTATATGATCATAGCACCTAAGGCATGATAAGGGTTTCAATGAATTTGAAATAGAAACACAAAAAAGTTGCATAATTTGAACCTGGACTCTGTTTCTGCATAAAACTACTGTACTTCCAATTTATGAAACAATGTCCTGAGTTCTGATTCTGTAGTATAACTTTTTTTTTTTGTGTGAAGGCTATGTGGGGAAAAGTTTGGTTGGAACGGTAAGAAAACAGATGATCTTCTACTACCAGTCTTGAAGGAGTATGAAAAGCGAGAGGTCTTCATCTACATTTGATCCTTTATTTAGATATGCCTATGATTAAATATATGAACAGAATCTGACAATTTGACTTTTTTCTTGTTCCCATGAAGACACAACTTCGGATGGAAGCTTTCTATTCCTTTAGTGAAAGATTTGCCAAGATCTGTAGTAAAAGAATTAAAAAAGCTGTCAAAGGCATTGGCGGAGGTCTATCATCAGAAGTGGCTGATGATACTCCTCTGGAAGGTCCAAGCAATCGAAATAAGAAAAGACTTGCTCCTAATGCAACTGAAGATAACACTTCAGACAAAGATTCACCTAAAGCTGACAAGTTGGAGAAAAGCAAACGGAATCGCAAAGAAAAATCATCTAGTAGAAGTTCAGAGGGGAGCAAAAGGGGTAGAGGCAGAGGTAGAGCTCAAAAACAAGGACGAGGAGGAGGAAGAGGAAGAGGAAGAAGCCAAGAAAATCTCCTCCTTGAGCTATCAGACGGAACTTCTAATGAGGATGATGATGATAAGGTAGTAGAACTGCTGGCAAAACCGGGGAATCTTCAAAAAGTGCGAAGGGTAAGCATTAAATATAGTTTTCTCACTATGGAACCAATGGTACTTGTTATTGATTGATTATGTGATGGGTTCACTTAGTTATCTGTTTTTATCCAGTCAACACGATCACGAAATCCTGTGAGGTACAATACGAAAGAAGATGATGAATTGGACGAGTCAAAAAGCTATGGAGAGTCCCCTAGTGAGAATTTGGAAGACGATGAAGAAGGCAGAATAAGAAATGTCTCTGCGGAAAGAACACAAAATGAAACAACGAATATTGATGAGTCGATCAACGATTGTCGTTCTAAAGACTATATCCAAACGGGAGGTGGATTCTGTGCTGATGAAGCTGAGATTGGAGATGCTCATTTGGAGGATAATAAAGTTAGTGATGATTATAGAGTGGTGGGTGGCGGATTTTGTGTTGATGAAGATGAAACAGGTGAGGAAGATACAGCAATGGATGATGATACAGAGACGCAAAAGATAGAGAGTAAAGAGCAACAAAACAAAGGTAAACGTCGAAATGAAGAAGATGTATCAGTGGAGGAGAATGTGAATGTTGATTTTGGGAATTCTTCAGGTGGAGGATTAAGTGCAATGCCTTTCTTGAAGAGCTGAAAATTATGCATATATATATGTTAGTAAATGGTAAAGTAAGGATAAAAAAATGTAAGGTATTTGAGATTTTTTTTATGTTACTGATTTTGATATGATTAACAAATGATTATGATGTGAATATAATCTTGAAGTTAGAGCTTTTAAAAGGAAGAAACTATTAAAGTTTAAAGGGGTTTTTGTGTGGGAAACGATAAAGGTAAACAGTAGAAAGAGTCTGTGAAAGAGTTTGAGAATCAAACAGGTTTATCCGTTGACGGTCTCCTTGAGCTCTCCCTTCGTTTCTCGAGAAAATACAATTGGTTTTTTTTCATTCATTTGCCTTTTTACGTAATTTTTCTGACAAAATTCTGAGTATAAAGGGCAACGTTTCACCCAAAAAAAAACAGCAATGTTTCATGTCCAGACCAGCCGGCCAGACTGGTAGACTCGTGACCCTGCCAGGTAGGGAGGGGTGAGATTTTGAACCGATCGTGTTCAAATCGGTTCGGGTAGTTCGGTTAAAATTAGTTAAAAATTAGAAAAAAACAGTCAACCGCAAGTTTTAATTTGTTGGCCAAACTGCCTGCTTTGCGGTTCATAAAATTTCTTTTAACCATTTTACGTTGATTTTCTTTTTGATAAAAGATTATGACTTTTTCCCACTTGATTCTATGTTTCAGCTTGGAGTGATCTATAAAAAAAATATTAAATGAGTAGGGTCATGTGTCTTGGCATGATATAATAACGAGTGCAAATATTTCTTCCGGGAAGATATGGCATAACTTTCACAACGAGCATAATATGGGGATATCTAACGCATAACGCATGGCCTTGACATGTATCTGATAAGTTATATATCATTTCTAGGGATGCTAAAGAGCTCCTTAAACGATATATCCCTCTTTAATGACAAGGATAGTAGAAACATGTGTGCTCCATTCTTATGTGAGGAGCGTACTAGGTCGCAATATTTTTTTTGAGGAGGCACTGTACCCATTTTTGTAATGCGCGTGGTGTTGGAGAATATTGTTTATATCTTTGTCCTCAAGAAATTTTGTAACCATCCCACAACCACACTTTCGATTCGGATTAGGTTGTATTCAAGCCAGGCCCTGGGCCCAAGCAAGCCAAGCTCGTGCTTGCGGCCTTAATATAATAACTTAATTTTTGGCTGTTTATTTCCCAAAAATCTTGGTAACTGAGTTGGTCAGCGTGTTTTTCATGGTGGCAGAGGGTAGGAGTTTGACTCTTTTCTCCTCTAATTTTAACAATTTTTTTTTTTGTTTTAACTAACTAATCGATCCATAAACAAAATTTGATTATTGCCTGTGAATTTTCAGGGCCGGACCTGATTCAAGCAAGTCATCCCACATAAGCTTCAAATTTTTTTTGTTAACTGAATGTTAAATTTATTTAAACAAAAAATCATTTTTTACAACCACGTAAATCCATTTTTTCGTAGTTTTGATCTCCTATTTCCATAACCTTCAATTTATCGAAGTAGTATTGGACATATTATCCTTGGTTGAGAATTGTGACAACATCTTTTTAACTCGTGAACCCGATGAACATTCCCAACAGAAAACAGATTTTGAATTCCTTGCCCCAAAGGGTAAACACTTTTAGAATACGAGATAAAAGACCGCAACGATGACTCAATTGCATTGATAATCAAAGATACAAGCATGGAATTGACAATTCTCCAGATTTTGTGATCACCATCATCCTTGCCAATGAGTCAAAGAAAAAGTGAATCATGCCTAAGAGCAACTCCAACGGAACTTTAAAACATCAAATTCGGTGTGTTTTTATCTCCAATGGAACTACATATTCTACACCAATTTTTTTTCCGTATATGTGAACAGTATTACACCAAATATTGTGCGATAGTATTCACAAAACACCACAAAATAATATTATTTTATTTGTGTTTTCATTTAGTAATATAATTAAAATGTTTTTATCAATTAACAATTAAATAAACCATCAATATTTTATGAAATTTTAATTTGCATTAAATATCTAAGTTAATATATAAATTAATGAAAAAACAAAAGTATTAAAGTTCAATTAAAACACTAAAAATATAAAATTACAAATTAAAACCGAACAAACATAAATCTAAATAAAAAATAAAATTTAAGGATATAATATAAATTTAAACAATAATAATAATAGTTAGTATTTATCAAACTATTAAAAATAAAGAGAAATCTTAAGTTTAATAACATAATAATAGAAAATATTATTTTTGGTGTGAGATTTGGTTTTGTGGATGGAGATGAAGAAAAAAATAAGACACCAAAGCATCAAATTTAGTATGATTTCAACATCAAATTTGGTGTTATGGTTGAAGTTTTTCTAAATCACCCAAAAAAAAGCCAAAGGACATATATAGGAAAATTGGTAAAATCATGCTTAAATATATAGTAGGGGTCTCACGAGCGAGTAGGATCAGGAAAATATTATGAAGACAAAAAAAAGGTAGGACAATAAGAACAATATTATATTATGATGTTTTAAGTTAGTACAAAAGCTAGAAAGGGACTTATTGCCATAGAAATCAATTTTCTTAGATATATAAATTCAATAGGACCTATGAATGAAAATGTGTAAGATGTTTACCTAAATATCTTATATTTATCTTCTTACTCTAAAACCCTAGAATGAATAAACCAATCTTATATTTATCTTCTATGGAATGACGGAATTTTTTGTATGTATTTTGCTTTAAGCTTAAGATATGATATGCGTATTATGAATGGAGAAACCAATAACTGTTTTTCCTAGCATGTATCTATTATGTGAACATATAATTCATTAAATGAGCTCTTAACAAACTAAATATTGAACTCATAAATCTCAACCTTCATTTAACAAATTCGACGTCTACATAAAATAACATATTATGAAAAAACTTTCATATATAAATAAAAAGTAAAATCATCTAAAAAGTAAAATCATCTAAAAAGTAAAATCATCCAACTCATCTAAAAAGTAACATATTTTGCTCAGGTTACCCCATTGCTATTTTCATAAGTGTCTCTCCACTCTTTGTTATTGAGCACAAATAGTCTCTATTTTATCAGTTTTATACTTTTATTAAAGTTGTAAGATGAACATCGGACAAAAAAAATTCAACCAACCGAGGAATGTGAGAACAACAAACAACAGAACTTTACAAAAGCTTAGGCTCGAGTCCTTCTGTTCACGTTACATATTGTGTCCACATAATAAAATAAAATAAAAATAATGCCAATGTCACCGTATATATAATTCGAAATTCAAATTTTATCAGTATGAAGATATTTATCAAATTCCGTTTTGTTACAAGATTGTTTTGGCATGAAGAATCTCTTGGAATGGGTAAACTATAATTTTCAAAAACGACCAAGATTTGAGAACATGCTCCATTCCCAAACATCAGACAGCAACTTCAATCTTCCATATCTCATCGGTAAGGTTTGCTATTAAGGATGGAATCGTGAAAAACAAATATAAAACAGAATAAAATGATAGTAATAATACATAAAATGAGGAAAAGAATTACAAATGAACATGTGATTGGATTATACATTCTCATTCTCTTAATGTATATCTAGACATTTATCACATAAACACATATTTTCTTGTAGCTTTGCTTTTACTTGGTAAAGTGACTGTTATTTTGTTTCTTAAATATATTTAAAAAAGATAGTACTATCAAAAATATAAAACGAAAATAATGATAATCACACTAATCATCATAAAAACGCTAATTGCAATCACTTTTCACCATAAATAAAAGAAAAATTTTAGTTTCTCTATTTCTTAAGTCTCTAGTGATTGTATTGTCTAATCAAAAC
This sequence comes from Cardamine occulta, assembly GCA_028015245.1. Taxonomy (NCBI): domain Eukaryota; kingdom Viridiplantae; phylum Streptophyta; class Magnoliopsida; order Brassicales; family Brassicaceae; genus Cardamine; species Cardamine occulta. The sequence continues at coordinate 4,651,533 of CM051378.1, forward strand.
AACATCAACATGTACCAAAAACTAAACACGACCACAAACTGTAGTCAATGGTGTTTTTTAAGAAAATGTCTCTAACCAAGAAACACATGAACCTATCTTAATAATAGGGTATAATCTTAATGAACTTAGTTTAAATTCGTAATTTGAATCTAAATTTGAGTGGCGAGGATGAGAGAGAGAGAGTGTCGTGACAAAAAGACAGATAAGCTAATTGGGTGGTGGATTTTCCACATAACTTTGTCAGTCACGAGTCTCTCTTGTTCTAATGACACCAAATTCAACTTTTGTTCTTTTCTTCTTCCGTTTTTTATTTATTTTCTTTTGATTTCATCATTTTTTTTTTGGATTCTCAACATTCATAGGTCTCTATCGCTATTGACTATATCTTTTATCTCATCTCTTCCTTTTCTTGTGATATAACTTTCTGATTATTACGTGCCAGTTGGGGCAATTTATCTATGAATCTTTTATATATAATGATATGGTTGCAGAGACTACAGATTCTCCCTTATATTTATTGGATACACATTTGACATGACCATGATATTTTTGTTATCAAGAAACAAAGTTAAAAAAAAAAACCATGATGTTTGAGTGACGGATGTAAACAGTTAGGTTATGATAGTTAAAATGATTACTATTTTTAGAAAAAAATAAAATAAAGACGAATAGTGTATAGTTCTATTAATTTGTAATGTGGGAACTATGATATTTTAATAATTTACAGAGATTAATTTATTGATATATTAATTGATCAGAAGAACTAATTTAAAACCGAAATAATATTCAATTATCGAAGTACTAATTTATAGAGAATTTACTATATTTCTCTAATAGATTACCATTTTTAATTTCCACACACTTTAGTGTTTAGTTGTTTACAATTATCATACGGTTGTGTTTAAATTTATGTCATTTGATGTGTCTACCACCTAAAAGGCTAAAACTTGTATAAACTAATGGTAATCACATATCTCCATTTCTGTATTAAACAATTGAAAACACATTAATTTAAGAGAAAAATCGAATTAAACAGAACATACTTGGTTAGACCGGAGTAAGACCATGTGGTCCATTTAGCCTTGGTGATCATATGTAACTCGATCTAGGTTGTCATGTAGCTAACCTCAGAATCTGACACTCACTAACACACTGAGTTTCTTCTCATTGGCACAAAACTCAACTCTTCTCTTTCATCAAAAATGCCATAACTCTCTCATCTTCTATCTCCTTCTCTTCCCCAACCAAATTAAGCTTTTTTTTTTTATCTCACATAACAATGGACAACCAAAGAAGAAAAATAATCTCATCATGTACTCTGTTTCTCACAATCACATTGATGATATCACTCATCAATGGTGATATTGACTCAATCCAACTAAACGACGACGTTTTAGGTCTCATAGTCTTCAAATCAGACCTCAAAGACCCATCTTCACACCTCGAATCATGGAATGAAGACGATGACTCTCCTTGTTCATGGAGCTACGTCAAATGCAATCCCAAAACATCTAGAATCACCGAGCTTTTACTCGATGGTTTAGCCTTAACCGGAAAAATCAACAGAGGAATCCAAAAGCTTCAACATTTAAGAGTTCTCTCACTTTCCAACAACAACTTCATTGGAAACATCAACGCTATCTCAAACAACAATCATCTCAAGAAGCTAGATCTTAGCCACAACAATCTCTCCGGTCAAATCCCATCTTCACTCGGTTCAATTAGCACATTGCAATACCTTGACTTAACCGGAAACTCCTTCTCCGGTACACTCTCTGATGATTTCTTCAACAACTGTTCATCTCTTAGGTATCTATCTTTATCTCGTAACCATCTCGAAGGTCAAATCCCAAATACTCTGTTTCAATGCTCTGTTTTGAACAGTCTTGATCTATCAAGAAACCGTTTTTCTGGAAATCCTAGTTTCATCTTAGGAATCTGGAAACTTCAGAGACTAAGAACATTAGATCTATCGTTTAATTCTCTTTCTGGATCAATACCTTTGGGGATAATCTCTCTTCATAACTTGAAAGTGTTGCAATTACAGAGGAATCAGTTCTCAGGATCATTGCCTTCAGATATTGGACTCTGTCCTCATTTAAACAGAGTTGATTTGAGTTTCAATCGTTTCTCCGGCGAGTTTCCGAGAACTCTTCAGAGGCTAAAATCTTTAAATCATTTCGATTTATCGAATAATCTGCTCTCTGGTTATTTTCCGGTATGGATTGGTGATATGACCGGTTTAGTACATTTGGATTTCTCAAGCAATGAGTTAACCGGGAAGCTTCCTTCTTCAATAGGTAACTTGAATTCTCTAAAAGATCTAATCTTGTCTGAGAACAAACTCTCAGGCGAGATTCCGGAATCTTTGGAATCTTGCAAAGAGCTTATGATTGTTCAGCTCAAAGGCAACGGCTTCGGCGGTAGCATTCCTGATGGTTTGTTTGATCTTGGTCTTCAAGAAATGGATTTTTCGGGTAACGGTTTTAGCGGTTCGATCCCGAGAGGCTCAAGCAGGCTGTTCGAGTCACTTGTAACGCTCGATCTTTCGCGTAACAATCTTACTGGAAACATACCTGGAGAAGTAGGGCTCTTCATTCACCTGAGATACCTCAATTTGTCATGGAACAATTTCAACACAAGAGTTCCTCCTGAAATCGAGTTTCTACAGAATTTAACAGTCTTGGATCTTAGGAACAGCGCGTTGATTGGTTCGGTTCCAGCTGATTTATGCGCTTCTCAGAGTCTTCAGATCCTTCAACTGGATGGTAACTCACTAACCGGTTCTATTCCGGAAGGAATCGGAAACTGTTCTTCACTTAAATTGCTGTAAGTCTTTGTTTCTTATATATCAATTTGTTTGCTTAATTACGAATGTTTTGACCTAACATTTTTAAGTTTCTTGTTGCAGGAGTTTGTCTCATAACAATCTTACCGGTCCAATTCCTAAGTCACTTTCAAACTTAGAAGAGCTCAAGATTCTAAAGCTAGAGGCTAATAAGCTTAGCGATGAAATACCGAAAGAGCTCGGGGAATTGCAGAATCTATTATTGGTTAACATTTCGTTTAACCGACTCATCGGGAGGTTACCATTTGGAGATGTGTTTCAAAGCTTAGACCAGAGTGCTATTCAAGGAAATCTAGGAATTTGTTCACCATTGTTGAGAGGACCTTGCACATTGAATGTTCCAAAGCCTCTTGTCATCGATCCGAACTCCTATGGGAATAGGAACACTATGCCCGGAGGAGACCGAGCAAGCAATGGTTCTGGAAAGTTCCACCGCAGAATGTTCCTAAGTGTTTCAGTGATTGTAGCAATAGCAGCTGCTATACTCATCTTCTCTGGAGTCATAATCATAACGCTGCTTAACGCATCTGTGAGAAGACGTCTTGCGTTTGTAGACAATGCTTTGGAGAGCATTTTCTCGGGGTCTTCAAAATCAGGAAGAAGCTTAGTGACTGGTAAACTTGTTCTGTTAAACTTAAGATCGTCGCGTTCTTCATCTTCGTCTCAAGAGTTGGCTAGAAACCCGGAGTCTCTTCTCAACAAAGCTTCAAGAATCGGTGAAGGAGTCTTTGGAACAGTCTACAAGGCACCTTTAGGAGAACAGGGGAGAAACTTGGCTGTCAAGAAACTTGTCCCCTCGCCGATTATTCAAAACCTTGAAGATTTCGATCGAGAAGTCCGAATCTTGGCGAAAGCCAAGCACCCCAATCTAGTATCAATCAAAGGGTATTTCTGGACGCCAGAGATGCAGCTTCTTGTATCAGAATACATTCCGAATGGAAACTTGCAGTCCAAGTTACACGAACGAGAACCCTCGACACCGCCTCTTTCTTGGGATGCACGATACAGAATCATCCTCGGTACAGCCAAAGGACTCGCATATCTCCACCACACATTCCGTCCAACAACAGTCCACTTCAACCTAAAACCAACCAACATCCTCCTCGACGAAAAATACAACCCGAAAATCTCTGATTTCGGACTATCTCGTCTTCTAACAACACAAGAAGGTAACACAATGAACAACAACAGGTTTCAAAACGCTTTAGGCTACGTAGCACCTGAATTAGAGTGTCAGAACTTAAGGGTCAACGAGAAATGCGATGTTTACGGATTTGGTGTTTTGATACTCGAACTCGTGACCGGTAGGAGACCAGTGGAGTATGGTGAAGACAGCTTTGTGATACTTAGTGACCATGTTCGAACTCTGTTAGAACAAGGGAATGTGTTGGAGTGTATTGATCCTATGATGGAAGAAGATTACTCTGAAGATGAGGTTTTGCCTGTTCTTAAAGTTGCTCTTGTTTGTACCTCTCAGATACCTTCAAATCGACCTACAATGGCGGAGATTGTTCAGATCTTGCAAGTCATCAATTCTCCTGTTCCTCACCGGATTATGGCTAGTTTCTAAAACATATCTGTATTAGTTTTAATTTTCCATTAGATTTTTTTCTAATTTTTACTTTGTTTTTGTTTTGCTTTTTGCTTTTTTTTATTTTATTTTGTAGAGTTTGTTTCTTGCAAAATGCTACGTTTTCTCTTCCTGGCTATGTTATCATCATCATCATCATAACAATCATTGACCATTGTTATAGGCTCTTTTTTTTCTGAGATTTCTACATTTATTTATTATTTGGCAATATACAGTACAAATGTACAATAATTATTGACATTGACATTGAAAGTGAATTGTTTAAAAAAACATTTATCTAGTGTGGGATATAATTAGGATAATTATTGTACATCCTATATCCTATATATAGATGAAAGAATTCTCTTAATGAATGACACATCATCATATTTTAATTAATTTTTAAATAAATATTTTTTTATTGTTTGACATCTAATTCATTAACTTGAAATTAATAGATAAATTTTCTAAAATAGCACCAAAATTTTTTTTTTTGTGCTAAATTTAGCACGCATTTTCATTTAGAACAAAATAATATTTTTATAAAGGACAATAATTTTTTTTGTTTGGTTTAAGTATTATAGGATTTAGGGTATAGTTTTTAGAGGGTGAGAGGCCAGGTTAAAATGTGAGGTTATGAGATTTATGCTATATAAGAGAATTGTGTTATTAATAAAAATGTTATTTTTTTCCTAAATAAAAATGTGTGCTATTTATGTTACAAAAACTTGATTTGGTGCTATTTATGAGAATTGCCGAAATTAATATACTTAGTCATAAATGTATAAACTTTGAAATCAGTAAAAAATCATAGTTAATTTTTAAATGTAAATATATATACCATAAAATAAAAAAAGAATGTTTACATCTAATTGATTTTTTAAAAACTAATTTCATCAAAATGATTTTATGTTTACGTAATATATAATTTATTTTTAATATAAAAAAGTGAATTAATGAAAAATAACAAAAAATAAAATATAAGCAACAAATAAATAATAAAACTAATTTAAATAGTTATAATTATACATTATATACAAAATTCCGTGTATATATACAGGTATAAGTCTAGTTTGTATAATGGTGAGACAAAGATAAAACAGTTATTTATTATTTAGCAATATAGTACAAATGTACAATAATAACTGTCATTGAAATTGATTTTTTTTTAACTATCTAGGCTATAATTGGGGTAAGAAATAGAGAGACAATGGTGTGGCATATTAGTGAAGGGTTGTTTTCTATTATCATTTTATATTCGACGTCATTTTCTATTAATCTAATAGAAAAAGGTTTCGTATTCTTTTATTTTACTTGTGGGATACAATTTCTTGCCCTAATTGATTTTTTACCCAAACACAGGCGCATCACGGCTACTATATAGTTTTCTTTTAGATTTTTTTATATTTTCCTCTATGACTGGCATGAAAGTCATGACTCATACCCCAATGTCCTTATATTATTTTTATATTTTTTTGACTGACTCAAATGTACTTATTAGTTATATAAGTTTGTCAATGTTTTAAAAAGACAAACTATATAAAAAATAGACAACTATATACATATTTGTTCATAAAAGATATTGTTAGGAGTAAACTTTAGCTATATTAAGGATGTGCCAATGTCACATGGTATTGGAAAAGGCAATCCCTTTGTATCAACGCATATAGTAAATGATAATTAGAAATTTAGATATGAAAAAATCCATTTATTTGAACTTTACAAAACTTTTTCCATTTTAATTTATTTGATATTTTAGCTAAAAAGTGCAGGATTTAAAACTACAATAAATTAGACAATTTTTCATCTATTTCAACCAATTGTATAAAATATTGTAAAATTTGAATGGTCACACATAAATTTAACCTTTTACATAAAAACTTGAAAACCCCATATAAGTTGATATAGAAAAAATGACTAAAACATCTACATAGTGACAAATAAGTTATAAAAAGCGTTTTCATGTGTCAAAATCAAATTACTTGTGACAAATTATAGAGAGGTGCATTAAACTATACAACACATCCATTTCAATGGCGTGTGGAACATGCATGCTTCCACTATTGACGAATGGCCTAAACCATGTGTTTTGGTATTGAATTATTATTATTATATAGACAATTAGTTAGGACTTGGTTGCTTTTTGTGATACTGATATAATCTTCTGAACTTGACAGAAAGAAAATATAAATCTTATGATCACTTTGGACTCACTCCGTTTTAATTTAAAAAATAAAAATATTAGTATTAGAAACGAAAATACCATTAAAATTTTTGAACTTTATAATTTTTTCTAACAAAAACCTCCAACTATTTGTGTTTCCACAACAAACATTCAAATTGATAAAATTTTCCAACAAAAACCTCAAACTATTTTTGTTTCCGCAAATCTCCAAATATAAAGTTTTGCTTAATTAAATCCTCAAGTTCTCAAATTTTGATCCCAATGAAGGTTAATTGACGGTCAACGGTATTCCACAAACGCATGTTAACTATTTGTTAATTTTGTCTGTTTCGAATAAAAATCCTAGATGGAAAAACTCAATCTTGAGTCTGATTGAAGGTTAATTGATAGTCAACGATAACTCCAGTTAACACAGCAAATGCCTGTTAAATATTTGTTAACTCCGTCAGTTTCGAATATGAACCCTAGATGAATAAATCGATTTTATGTAGTTGTAAATTCATTTTCTCCTTAGTAAATAACTAAATAGCAACAAAAATACGTAAAAATGGACAAACATAGTTAACGAGAGTTATCGTTGACCGTTAGTAATCCCTCAATGGAGCTAAATATTGGAAACTTGAATATTTAATTAAGCAAAACTTTATAGTTAGAGATTTATTTTGGAAACAAAAATAGTTTGAGATTTTTGTTGAAATTTTTTATCAATTTGAATGTTTGTTTTGAAAACACAAATAATTGGAAGTTTTAATTGGAAAAAGTTATAAAGTTAAAGGTTTTTTTTTATATTTTTCCTAATGATCTGGAAAGCTTCAAACTATTCAAAAATAAACTAGAATTTGACGCAACACAATTCACCTAAGCTAAATACCAACAATCTTGAAATCAACAACGGTAAATTTATCTATATTTTTAAAAATATTTCATTATCGCATATATCAACTTCAAACCATTCGTCTCAAGTCTCAAACATCTATCTTAAATGTATTTATTTCTTTGGTGACTGAAAAAGTGGTTTGTCACTAGCCAAAGTGCCCAACCTATCTAATTTTGATCGATCCGTAAATTAGCTAAGATTATTAATATTATTAAGTAAAACCAATTTAAGCTCAAGACTACTCAAATCTAAAACTCAAAATATGCTGATATAAAATTGTGTTTTTTTTTCCGCTAAAATCTTTTTTAAAAAGTCAAATTTCTTGAATCATCCAACGAAAACATTAAAACTGACTCATCCAAAGATTTCTTGACCTGATCTTTTCATTTCTTGACCAAAACTTGGACTTGGAATCAATTCCATACATATACGACATATTAAATAAATATATACTTCCACAGTTGTTAAACAAAAAATAAAAATAAAAATATATTTCCACTGTTACGGTTTGTTTAATGTTTTACATAAAATCGCAGAATTTAAGAAACTATAATAAATTAAAATTTAATATTTTATAATGAAATTTAATTTAAACAATTTAGCAAATAATACAAAAATACTGTAGAAATTTATTGGTCACAAAGATTAAAGTTATAAAAAAATCAAATATTATGAAACAGGAAAAAAGTTCTTTAAAACATATAATATAATTAAACAGAAAGAGTATATAAGTGGCATATATATATACACTATATACATGTATATATGTCAGCATGTTACATAGCCTTCTGTCTGCTTCACATCTCTCACAAGTGTGTGATTTACACAATACATTTGCTGAAAACTTTCACCCACTCACCTTTTTTTTTCTTCTTTAATTCTCCCAAAAAAAAAATCAGAACAAACTCTGTTTCTCATCTTAACTTGTGTTAAAAAACACTTCTTCGAATCTCCACATCTATAAGTCACACACAAGAGTAGAGAGAAAAAAAAAACCCAGAGATAATAGAGAAGAAGATGGCGGGAAAATACTTTCAGACAGAGGTGTTGCCGGTAACGGCGTTGGTAATAATGGAATGTGCAAACGTTGGTTTAAACACTCTGTTTAAAGCAGCAACTTTACAAGGCATGAGCTTTCATGTCTTCATCGTTTACTCTTATGGTCTCGCTGCTCTTCTTCTTCTACCTTCTCTGTTCTGTTCCTTCAGGTTCTTCTCCGATCTTTATGAATTTTAGCTAAAGTTTTAATCTTTTCTTGAAATTGAGTAATGGGTCTGTATCAATTTTGCAGATCACGAACTCTTCCACCGATGAATTTCTCAATTCTTTACAAAATCGTGATTCTAGGATTAATTGGGTAAAGCTCTAATTTTTTCTCGATTTCTTCAAATTTTAAGCAATACCCATATCTGATTCTAGCTTTAATTATTCAATTTGGGTATCCAAAAGAGATGAAGTTTATGCATGAGAGTTCTTGAAATTCTCAGAATTTTCTTGCCAAATTTTAGAGACAGAAGTAAAGAAAGATACACTTGGCTTAAAGTTGCTTCGAAAAGCTGCAACTTTACTGCAAAATCTAATAATTGTTTTAAATAAATTGTTTATTTTGGGAGTGCTAATTTCGTGTTCGTAAAATTCGGAATATGTATTATTAAATGATCCAAAAATAAATAAAATTGATTTTGATAATATAGATGCTGCTCAAACATAATGGGATATACAGGCATCAATTATAGCTCTCCAACACTTGCTTCTGCAATCAGCAACCTTACTCCAGCTTTCACCTTCTTGCTCGCCGTCATTTTCAGGTGACAACTTTATTATATCCTTTCACATATTCCTTTTACACTATCATTTTACTAAATTACCCTCAGCCCATGAACTGAATTTGGGCCTCATTGTTCAGCCCATGAGGCAACATTTGAACGTTTTGGAAATTTGGTGTATTGGTGTAGGATGGAGAGTGTATCTTCCAAGAGAACAAGTAGTGTTGCTAAAATGTTAGGAACTGTTGTTTCCATTGGAGGTGCATTTATTGTGACTCTTTACAATGGTCCTGTAGTGATCGATACATCGGCACATTCCATTTCTTTGCGATCACAATCGACAAATCCTAATTGGATACTTGGTGCGGCTTTCCTTGCGGTTGAGTATTTTTGTGTTCCATTGTGGTACATTGTTCAGGTATATTCCACTAATGAACTCTATATGCATATATCCTCTCTATTTTTCTTTGTTTTCTAATGGATTATGCGATCTTGATTTTTTTTTTCTTTTTGTAGACTCAAATCATGAGAGAGTATCCAGCCGAGTTTACCGTTGTTTGCTTCTATAGCTTAGGCGTGAGTTTTTGGACCGGGCTTGTTACATTGTTCACCGAAGGAAGTGACTTAGGTGTATGGAAGATAAAACCAAATATAGCTTTAGTGTCAATCATTTGCTCGGTGAGAACATATCTATTTATTCGTATGTTTTTCCTAGACACAATATTGAGTGTAGTTAGTTTTTAACAAGTAAAATGTTTTTTTTCTGTTGTTGATGTATCTCTATGTTTAGGGATTGTTTGGATCTTGTATAAACAATACTATCCACACATGGGCATTGCGGATCAAGGGGCCTTTATTCGTTGCAATGTTTAAGCCATTGTCGATTGCGATTGCTGTTGCAATGGGCGTTATCTTCCTCCGAGATTCTCTCTACATCGGCAGGTAAGAAAATGTTTATAGTATACTTTAAACTACTTGAACATCCAAATCAAGTCTAGTAGTCTTGCAATGTTGGTCGAGGCTAGAATTTTTAATTTTAAATAGTAACGGGTGAATCAAAGATTAGTTTGGAACTCGTGAATGTTAGAACCACCACACCTCCTAGTCATATCATCCTGCCAAAACTGCATAAAATGTTTATGTATCAATTTCACATTCTGAGCTCTCTTTGATTGCAGCTTGATAGGGGCAACGGTAATAACAATTGGGTTTTATACGGTTATGTGGGGCAAAGCCAAGGAAGTGGCCTTGGTCGAAGATGACAACAAGGGTAACCACGAGGAGGCCAACGAAGCTGACCTCGACTCTCCATCGGCTTCACAGAAGGCTCCTCTCTTGGAAAGTTACAAGAATGATGAACATGTTTGAGTATCTATTATCAACCAGTCAAGATCACTCTATATATATGTATGAAAATTTCATATGTGAATGTCTTTATAATTTATTTGACTAGACAAATTTGATCTTTAATTTTAGGAGTCAAGTGTTTTCTAATCTACAAGTCTTTGTTTTAATCTTTCTTTGCTTAGTCCGTTACATGATTAGGCTAGAATGACTCAAATATCATTGAGTAAGACGGATTCTTCATTTAAGATAATGAAGTGAAGGTAACTCTGTAGTATTAATTTTTTTTTTTTTTTTTTTGAATATGAAGAAGTTCTGGGCCGAAATCTGTAATCTTCCATATCCGAAAACCACAACACGAAATATTATTTTTGTTTTTTTTCATGTTTGTCTCTCTCTTTTGAAGTGGTATCTGCGAGTGTTGTTTATTAGCCAGCTTAGCTACCGGTAAGATTTCGATCTTCCTCTTTTTTTTTTTTGGCTCAACTGATTTTGTTTGTAACAGTCATTCATTTTTTAATAATATCTGAAAAAATTGGAAAAATACTATATTTCAGTTTTTTTATTTGAAAATACTTTTTCTTTATTTAGTCTATTTTTAAAAGAAAATACTGTTATTGTTTTACTAAAATACCCTTTTAAAAGTGAATATAATTTTTAGAAAAAATCAATTTAAAAAATAAAATCGAGTATTTCTTTTTTTACAAAAAAATAAAGATTTTATTTGGGAAAAAACGTAAAGAAAATATATTAAAAATCCCTTAAATATTTTTTATTAATCGACTAAAATAATTTTTTTGGAAAAATTACAACATCTTCTAAAGCTTTCGTTTGAATTTCTGGACCAATTTTTTCTAAACTCAATAAGCTTCTAAAAAATTATCTTTTCATGTGAGAAATAATATTTTTTTTTATTTTATCAAATGGAATTCAAACGAAAGTTTTATTCTCTGTTGTTGAAAAATCCATATTTGATTCACATTGTTTGTGGGAGCTAATACTCTGTTTTTTATTTATGATTTGTTGTACATGAATGTTAAAGGCAAAACCTAATTTAGAGTAATCATGAAATAGTTTATGTTTTAATTTTCTATGCTTCAAATGGTTATGTAAGTGGATTTTATTATATAAAATTAATAAAATATCTTTATCTCAAAACTTTTTTTAAATAATAATAATAATTGTTATTATTTAAAAAAATTATTTTTATTTATTAAAAATAAATGACTTGTAAATTAAATAAAAGTAAAATTGTCATATCATATATATATATATATATTAATTTAAAATAAATAAATGAAGAGGGTATTTTTTAAATAAAAAAACATAAATAGGGTAGTTTGCAAAAAATCCCATAATATATTCTCAAATGACAAAAAAAAAACTTTAAGAAACCAATAGATATCCACAATGTTTTGAAAGTTGTGATTTATGAATAAAATTTTAAAAATTTCATGTTCTAATAACACTAGGCTTTAATAGAATTATAGAATCAATAATAACCAAAACATATTTTAATAAATAAACTTTTTGAATAACAAAGAGATTTTGATGACATTTAAACGTCTATGAGAACAATAGCAACAATTTTTACGAAAAGTATTAATATCCATACTATAAGCCAAACCGTAGAATCTAAAATTTAAATTTTTTTAGGACGGCATCTACCAATAAACTCCATCAACGTCTATATATATATATATATTTTATTTTTAAATAAAACAGTACAAATATATTTTTGTTTATAGTGTACAACTACAATATATGTATAAAATATTTCATAAACTAATAACAGTAACATATACTCTTATAACTTTTAAACATCATATATTAATTTTAAACCCCTTAACATTTCTTTATATATTTAACTTTTTTATAAAACACTTTTGCAATACCGTGATAGCCATGGATCATGGGTATGACCCAACCCATTAACCCTAATGTGTTAAAAATTTTGACCCTAATGAATTGATAGATCAAATGGATTAATAATTAAATGGATTGATGAGTCAAATGGGTTGATGGTTAACCTATTTAACCATTAATTTTAAAAACTAACTTAACCAATTCTCACACTTTTTGAATTTTCCCATCAAAATGTGAATATAAAAATTTTCCGCCAAAATGCATATATGCAATTTTCCCGCCAAAGTGCGGATCCACAATTTTCCCGCAAAAAACGATGATGATGATGATGATGGTGTTGGTGATAGTGATGATGATGATGATGATGATGATGATGATGATGATGATGATGATGATGATGATGATGATGATGGTGGTTATGATGATGATAATGATTATTATTATTATTATTATTATTATTTATCATAATGATTTATTAATTGATTTTCTAATAGTTAATTAATTATTTATTTTAATAAATAAATAATTAATTGATTAATTAAATGGGTCAATCCATTTAACCTTTAATCCATCAAATTAAATAGGTAATGAGTTGATCTAACCTATTCAACTAAATGGGTTGGATCAATCCTTTACAAAATTTAACTATTAACCCAATGGGTAATGGGTTATGTTGACCCATTTCAACCATTTTGACACCTCTATGTATAGCTATGCCATATGCCATAATAACACTTATTTGAAAAATATTTTGAGAACCTTATAAAATATGGTGATGTGATGCCTATTAACGTATCCATAATTTATTAAAACTGACATGCTATTTTTAGTTATGAAACACATAAACACATAAAATATTGGACATAATATCCCATATCGGAAACTGGACAAAAGATATTAAGTAATATGTAAAAGATATGAGCCTCTCCACTTATTGACAATTGGTTTTGAGTTGAAAGTCCATAATCTAATATGGTATCGGAGTCTGATCCGCACATGTCCAACCCGATCCATAATTTACGATCCAATAGTTAGCCCGCCGATCCTTGTCCGAAAATACCGAGATCTGTGGCTAGAAGAATCATCATCTTGAGAGGGCGTATTGGACATAATGTCCCACATTGGAAACTGGGCAAAATATCTTAAGTAATATACAGTAAAACCTCTATAAATTAATAATATTGGGACTTTGATATTTTATTAATTTATCGTGATATTAATTTATCTATAAATTAATAAATAATTTATAGTATAAATTAATATTTATTAATTTATAGAAATATCTTTCGATCCATAGTATTTTAAAAGATTCTTTAAATGTAAACGATAAATTTTCTTTAAAATTCATATTCTTCAAAAAAAATTATTTGAATTTCCTTATGCTTTATTATTTACATATTTCATATTATGTGAATATTCCTTTTTTCTACTTCCTTATTTCTTTGTTCACGAGACCTTTACTTTGGTTTACAATGTTCTTCTATTGCTTTTGACTAAACACTATTATTTGTTACACCTTTTTTTCATACAAACCCTAGCAATGACTTCTCATCTAAAAGGTGTTACAGTACAAAATCAACTATGACAGATCAAATACAAAAAGAGTTATGTGAGTATAAAATGGATCATACTAAGTGCACTCAAAAAAGATTTGCAACTATGGATTAAAGCAAAATTCCAATTAAAAATTAGTCAAGGTACAATCTCAAACACACTCAAACGATCAGCTGAGTATCTTTCCGCCAACCTGGAAACACTCAGAAAGTTGTTTTTGAGTGGTTTCTCCAATACCAAGATCTTGTGAATATGACTGGAGAACTAGTTTTGGAGAAGGCAAAAGAAATAATGAAACTTGTATACTCCCAACACGATTATTAGCACCAGTTTTCTCAAGGCTGGCTTGAAAAGTTCAAGCTACGACATGGTATCAAGTCATTTCGTCATTTTGGAGAGAGTGGTTCGGTTGATTTGCAAGACATGGAAAAGAAACTGGAAGCTATAAGAGAAAATAGATAAGTTCCCTATGAAAGATGTTTTTAATATGGATGAAACTTGTTTGTTTTACAGGTTACAAGCTGATCATTCCCTTGCTATGAAACAACTTGAAGGAAAAAAACAAGACAAAGAAAGTCTAACAGTTGTTATTTGCTGCAATGAGGATGGGTCTGAAAAAATTCCTTTATGGATTATTGGATGACAAAGTGTTATCTTTGAAGAATACATACGCTAGTTTGATAAGAGGATGCATGGTAGAAGAATTTTGTTTGTGGTAGATGAATTTCTAGCACATCCAAAAAATATCGAAGGGTTGAATAATGTTGAGTTGTTCTTCTTGCCACCCAACATGACATCGAAAATTCAACCTTGTGATGCTGGAATAATAAGAGCTTTTAAGATGCATTATCGTAGGAGATTTTATCGTGAGATTTTAGAAGGCTACGAGTTGGGACAATCTGATCCAGGCAAGATCAATGTTTTGAATGCTATCAATTTTGCAGTTTCTGCTTGGACAGTTAATGTTCATCAAGTGATAATAGCAAATTGTTTTCGACACTGCAAAATTCGATCAGAGGATGGTGCCTCAAGGAATTTAGAAGAGGAATCAACTTATGAAAACGACATTCATGAACTTGAAGTTGTGATCAATAATCTTGGTTATCGGAATAGAATGAATGTCAATAGCTTACTCGACTATCCGGGTGAAAATGATTCATGCTCAGAATTTCAGAGTTTAGAAGAAATTGTGGCTTCTGTCCTTAATGCTGATAGAGAAGTTGAAGGCGATAATATGACATCTTTGGAACCAGTTACACGTAAAGAAGCAATTTTCGCGTCTAGAACTCTTCACAACTTTTGGATGCAGATCGAGAAAACAACACCATAAGTGTTTGATGCAATAAGAAAAATTAGAGATGAGCTCCAGTGAGATTCAAACTTCAAAAAAAGACAAACAACACTTGAATTATATTTTACTAAATTGACTTAGTTATATATCCTATAGTTATATATACATAGGATTTATGATTATTAACTTATGATATTATTGGGACCATATTTTTACATGGGGGTTTCTAAAAAATTATTATCTTATTATCTTATCTAATTTTGCTATTTTTTACATTGGTCTGAGTCGGGACTGAAATATTTTATTATTTTATAGTGTTTATTAATTTATCGAGTATTAATTTAAAGAGGTTCTACTGTATAAAGGATATGAGCCTCTCCACTTATTGTCAATTGATTTTGAGTCGCAAGATCATAATCTAATATAAAATAGGTAAAACTACCAAAAACAGTTCTCTTTTAAATTTTGATTCTAAATGGAGATCCTATTGTTTTAAAATACATTCCTATGGTCATTTGGAATTAAAATTTTAAAAGGGCCCAAAATTAAAACATCCCTATAAAATATCAATATTAAAGCAAAATATTAGTTAACAAATATGTTTAAAATATAATAATGAAAGATAACATTATTGTTTTAAAAAGAGAATGAAGACTTAATGCATAGTAAAAATGAATTTGTTACCTTTTAAGTATAATTTGATTTGATTACATCGTTAGTTTTACATTTCTTGCTTTTCTAATATTTTTCCACCCAGATCCGATAAAATAGCCATTGGTATCGTTGTTTTGACATGTATATATTTTTAAATTATTTACATTTTTAAATAACTCCTATTATTTTTAAATTTTATTATTGTTGGAAGTATATATTTACTAAAATTTAGAAAATAAATTAAGTATTTTATTACATGGAACAATAAACACTTAAATAATATGTCGCACTACTATAGTGATATCAAGTAGACACATAATACATAGATAATTATATATTGGTTATGAAATAAAATAACATGAGTTTTCGTAATTTAAAATTAACACATATGAGAGATTATTCTACAGATAATGGAAGACATCCTATTACCTTTTGGAGGGAAAAACATTTTTTCATGACCGGTTAGTTGTTGGTTGCAATGACTTTTGCAAGCTTCTTCACAAATTGTAAGATTAGGGTTTTTTGCTGATTTTTTGCATTGATTCATGACACAATGTTTGACAAACATTTCTATATTGATTGAATGAGCAATGTGTGCAGAATACATCATCATAAATAGAGATACAATCATCAAAATACTGCATATTTTTTTCACTATTTGAGTTGTTATAACGTACGCTTATGAAATAATGATGAATACCACAAATGCTAAATGCGTATCATAGTTTTTTTTTTGTTTCTGTTTAAAATTGTGAACAAGATGATTTGGTGAGTAATGTTGGGTTAGCCTATGTGGTTTATATAGTAAAACTTATGTTATCTATATTTAGCAATTGTTTTCTGTCTGAACGTTAATACATTTTGTTATTTTCTCTTTCTTTGATAATGCATCGAACATGTTTTACTTCGTTGTACTTCATAATTTTAGTTTTACAAACAACTTCTTACCATGAAAAACAGAAATTAATCGTTTGTATTGCAAATTCTTGCTCGTCTCTATGTATACCCATGACATATCGATTACCTTAAATTTATACAAAATCACCTCAAATTTTATAACAACTCAAATCATTTCAAATGTTCAGTTCAATACATCCTCCTAAATATCCATACTATAAGCCAAACAATAGAATCTAAAATTTAAAAACTTTTAGGACCACATCTATCAATAAACCACATTAATGTCTATATATATATATATATATTTAATTTTGGTATAAAACAATACAAATATATTTTTCTTTGTGGTGTACAACTACACACACTATATATATATAAAAGAAATCATAAACCAATAAGAGTAATTTATACTCTTAAAACTTTAAAAATCTTTAAAACCTTATATATTAATTATATATATTTATATATTTTGAACGTCTGCTTTACTATACTAGAAAGAGTTTACATGATCGTTTAGAAGTAACCTCCATATAGTTCTTGGAGGATAAAAAAATACAGAAGATATAACACTTTGATGAAGCGCTAATTTTGCTAACTTATTAGCTACTTGATTATGTTCGTGACGTATGACGGTAAAGCTGATATTGGTGAAACGATCCTCCCAACTGCGGATATCTGTGAGTAAGGGATCTATGGCTCTATTCCGGAGATGATTATGAAGAATGTGATAGAGTTCTTGGTAGTCAATTTCCATGATAACATTTCGGTAACCTTGACACCATAAAGATTTGATCGCATGGAGTACTGCCATCCCTTCTGCTTCAAGGGGATTGGAGCTTTGACGTAGTTTGGATGAGCCTGAGATCTTGAATCTTCCCTTTTCATCGAGGATGATCCATCCAGTACCAATATATTGATTATCCCAAATAAAACTTGCATCAACATTACATTTAAACACATGTCATTGATATACACGACAACTGTTGTGGGAGATCCTGATGTAGGGCAGAATGGGGTAACACAGGATTTGTTACCGTTATCCACTCTGTAGCAGTGTCCTTTGATCTGGTAAGGACTGAGGAAACATCATAATAAATCTTATTGAAAATTAATTCATTACGGGATTTCCATAGATGCCATCCTATCCAAAATGGGGTATGTTGTGTCTCTGGATTCGTCGAATAAGAGGGATTTGATGTTTTCTTCAAAAATTGATGAAGGATGATGGAGCCCTGAGAAGTCAATATTGGAAGCACGCCAATCTGATATGGCGAAAGGACACTGGAAGAGAATATGGTTACTTGTTTCCACATCTTGACCATATCGTTGGCAAGTTGGATCAATTGGTATTCCACATCTATTTAACTCCGTTCTTGTGCTCAAAGCTTGTGATAAGACTCTCTAATAGATATGCTTGAGTTTTTGTGGAATCTTTATTTTCCAGACCTTCATTTTGATCTATGGATTTCCATGCGACGGAACAATTGGAGTGGCTATGGTAGGTAAATTAGTAGATAGCCAATAACCCGATTTGACTGTATACTCACCACTCTTAGTATAATGCCAGATGAGTTTATCCGATCGTGGGTCTTGAGGGATGTATAGTCGTCGAGCATAGTTGGCATCATCTACTGATAGTAGGATGTTAAGCGTTTCCTCATCCCATTACTTGAAGGTATTCTGCCATAACTCATGTAAATGGATGGAAGGTGGCGTGGAAGTTGAAGAAGTTGGCCATGGGGGATGAGCCAGAATCCATGGGTCAGAATATGGGTTAATAGTCTGTCCATCCCCAATCTGATACCGTAGTCCTTGAATAAATAAATATCATCCAGCAAAGATAGATCTCCAGCCATGTGAGTATTTACGGGGTACAATAGCTTCCTGTAATGTCGAATTTTGGAAGTATCAGCTTTTCATAACTCTTCCAAATAGGCAATCAGGTTTAGTGAATATTCGCCATGCTTGCTTTGCGAGGAGAGCGGTATTGAATTTTCCGATGCCCTTAAAACCAAGGCCATCCTTTTTCTTTGGTAAACTCATATTTTTCCAACCGACCCAAGACATTTTGCGTTTTGATTCATCTGAGCCCCACCAGAATTGTGATAGTGTTGAATCAATTTCTGGGCATGTGGTGACAGGGAGTTTAAAACAGCTCATCGCATAGATGGGCATGGCTAGAGCAAAAGCCTTGAGAAAAACCTCTTCACTATATAGTCGAACATTTGTACCTTTTTCCTTGTAAATTCTTCAGAGAGACCCAAGTATTTACCGCATCCACTAGATTGTTGTATATGGATATGGCGTCTCACTACATTCTGCTTGTGAGAAGAAACTCGAGATCCAAAATAAATAGATGATTTTTGAAGATTCACCAACCTTCATTTTGTAAGCACGACTTAATTTCATCTTAATGTCCCTAATCACATCCGAGTCTGGATTCGTGCGCAATAATTCCGCCTTCAAAGCCTTTTTGTACTCCTCTATTTCAGCCGCCGAATTAGAAACATTACTCCTTTTCCATTGAGATATTTTGCAGCGAATTTTGGAAATTTTTGAAGTGATAGACTGATGTCAAGGAAAAGAGTTACAGTCGTCTTTAATTGCTTATGGAAAACCTTCTCTATCCCACAATCTTTGATCATAACGAAACTGGCCTTTAAGCTTTAGAGTAGAGGACATGATGTTGACAATCAACAGACAGTGATCCGATTCAATAGACTCCATAAATTCAGCATCGGAAGCCGAATAGAGAGATATACATTCTGTGTTGGCAAAGGCTTTATCTAAGCAACATTGGATTAGTTCCTTCTAATGTATACCATCTTAAAGCACACTGTGCTGCCCTGACCAACTGAATTTATTGCCCCAGTACTTTAACTCTGTCATATCACAAATTTGCAACAACGTTCATAAGTATATAAATGTAGATTCATCGCATAAATGTCCGCCTAGCTTTTCAGAGTTGTTTTTTATTTGCTTGAAATCACCAATCATCAGCCATGGTTCGTTTCATTGTATTTCGTATCGCTGTAAACGGTCCCACAATTCTGATCTATATTGAGGATCCAGATGGCCATATACACAAGACAAGTATAAAGTATATATATTATCATTAACGATACATTCTACAAGTCGAGCATCTTGGTACAAAACGGAAATATCAATAGAGTTCTTCCAGATTAACGCCAAACCACCACTAAGGTCGTTTGGCGGTACAATACAGAAATTTGGAAATCCTAAGAAAAGACAATATCAGAAGGCTGCTTCTTCTTTATGAGAAAGATTACGTCCAGGAGAAATTGACGACAAATCTCCTTAAGGCGTCGAGCTGTAGGAAACTTTCTCATTCCCTCACAGTTCCAACTAGTAACTCTCATTGAAAATCTGGCGGTATTGGGCCCACCGCGCCTCCAAAGGATGATGAATCGGCTTCAGACGCCCTAATCATGCGTTATTTATTCGGATGATCAAGATTGTTGCGAGGATAGGAACCGATCATACGAGTTATTTCATAGATGATCTCTGGTCATGCGTGTTCAAAGGCCAAGATCATTCTTCTTCGTCGTGCTTCAGCCTCAGTAAGATCTGCAAACGTTGTGTAATTATGGTATATGGTACGTATATCTGAGACCAGAATAGGATGACCATCCACTAAGAATTCACTGGAAGATATCGCCAAAACAACGTAGCGAGTAGTTGGTAGTGGTTGGCGGCGAATCGGGCCTCAGATTCTTAAGAAATTTGGAATTGGCTATGTGATTTAGCCTACCGTCCCGGCAATGAAAAGAACAGTTGGTGTTGAGAGATATTGAAAAGGTATATCTTTGGTTTGCACCCAGAAGTTAAGTGACGTAGGATCCTCGATAGTATTTTGAGGAGACCATTGAATCATGGCCACCATCCAATCATTGAAACTCCAAGGTCCACGACGAAGAACCAATTGCAAGACTTCATTGGATGGGAGCATAAATTGAACCCTCCCATGATCAATGACATGTCCAGACACCGAATCATCCATTCCTCAAAGCCTTGGGAAGAAACGGAACATTGCTCTCAAATTTTGTCGTGGAGGGTTTTCCAAACGGATCAGGAGGCTGAATTGAGAAGCCTGAGTGGCCCCTGCACAGATTTCAATCGGAATAGTGAAAGCATCATTAGGTTGTGGTTGGTGACCGTTCATAATAACACCGTTTGAGAATGAATTACCGGAACATAGTAGCGACATGAGAAAGATAGGTTGAGATTTGGATTGTGTGGAGCAAGTGGATAAAAACTGCATTATATAATCAGAAGTAACCACCAGGAAGTTGTGATCAGAGGGATTTGTGGCAGTTACTTGACACAAATCTAAAGAGGCAGTTACATGAACGTAGAGAGATGTCCATGGTGGTTTCCAATAAAAAGTTTGAGACCATAAAGGTAAAGGAAACCGGTAGTCAAACAAAAGCCATCGACACCAGACAATAGTTCCAGATTGGAGATAAAACACCACAAGGGCGAAGATGGATGCAAGGAAGAAGACGATGGAAGTAGAGAGAGAACAGAGCATTGTTTTTTTGTGTAATTTTTGTTAAAGGGTATTTAATTGAAATACATAAATATATATATATATATATTTTTTTTAATTTTGAGATTTTTACACTCAAAGTCTCTTTTATTTTAATTATAAGAAATACAGTTTTTTAAATACTATTTTGCCTCTCCCCTTTTATCTTCATATTTTATCACATCTCTCATATTCTCTCTCTATTTTTCCTTTCAATAAATATCCATCTCTTTCTCTTTCATATTTTTTTCTTCCTCTTTTATAGGCAATGCCCTCAGTCTAACTCAGTGACTCTATGGATAAATCTGCTAAGAAACTATTAGTGTTAATCACTGTTGGATATATTTTAATCATCTGGGTCAAACCCAATGAATGATCCAAGATCCAAATTGAAGCGGACGGGTATGTAGTTCGTATTATCTGCCCAAGTACGACATGTCTGCACATGTATGAGAAATGTCATATCTGCCCTTACACAAGGGATGCCGTGTCTACTATGATATTATGGAAGCTAATCTCTCCTAGATCTACATGGAAAACATTAAATAAGTAACCGACTTCATGTTTCTAAGGAAAAC
Organism: Cardamine occulta; assembly: GCA_028015245.1. Lineage (NCBI taxonomy): Eukaryota > Viridiplantae > Streptophyta > Magnoliopsida > Brassicales > Brassicaceae > Cardamine > Cardamine occulta. Next base: position 4,673,515 of record CM051378.1, read on the forward strand.
CGATTTCCTACCTCTAAAGAGATAAGGATTACGAAATCTAGAACGTTATAAATATGAGAGATATCATAGCAAAGAAGATGATCGAGCAACAACCTACATAAAACCTAAGCAACAAGAAACGAGAGCGACCAAATCTTTAACATCCATCTTAGCCTAGAGATTTATTGTTCTTTGATCTTGTTTGTTCGACAAATCCCTAATCAATATAAGAGATCTTTGATACCGTGTTTTTCGTAGTTCCTTGAACGAATCGAACGTACTTTTTTACCCGAAACAACAACTACGTTTTCGTTTCCTACTGTCTTTGTATTATAACTTGTCCACAATCATTGTTTTGGTCCAAGTTAATTGTTTTTGTCTATAAAAATTTAAACGAATAATCTCTAATAAACTTGCCCATACATGTTACAAGTGGTCTATGATTATTAACTCCAAACGAAGTTACTACCTTACAATAAATAAAAATGACAAAAACATCATTCCAATTGATTTTGCAAAAAGTTCTCCAACCATGGTTATTTAAAAAATTGATATGAACAAAACAAAAAAATGCGGTATCTAAAAATAGTTTGGAATATGGAAATATATATTGTAATTTTTGATAATAACATGTTTCAAAAAACAATAACATGAAATATTGAAAAATCATGTTAGCATGCCATAAAAAGGAGAAGTTTGACAGAGATCTGAAAAGAAAAAAAAAACGAAAATAACAAGTTTTTTTTTTTTTAAATAGCATGAAATAGAGATGAATCTCGTGTGATAAGACGAAAAATTATAAAAGGGATCTTAAAAAGAAGAAAACCAAAAATAATAAAGTTTGGGAGATTCTGTCAAAGAGACGGCGGGATTATGACGGCGATGGTGGCGATGGTGGCGGTGGTAGTCTCCGACGTCGGAATGAATACTCTGTTCAAAGCAGCAAGTTCAAAAGGAATGAGTTCTTATGTCTTCCTCGTTTATTCTTATGGCATCGGAGCTCTTCTTCTTCTTCCTTCTCCTTTCCTCACACACAGGTCTCTCTCTCTCTCTCAATTCTTCTTCTTGAATCTGCAAAAATCCAAAATCTTGAAAATTAAAATCTCAGGTCAAGATCTCTTCCACCATTGAAATTCTCAGTACTTTGTAAAATGGGACTTCTTGGTTTACTTGGGTAAGATCTTTCTCTCTCGTTCATCTTTAATCTCTGATCAAGATTTGTGTTTTTTTTTTTTTTAATTTACTTATTAGAGATGATGATGATGAATTGATGACGTCACTCTTCAGGATGTGTATATTTGATGTTAGGTTACACAGGAATCAAATACAGCTCTCCAACTTTGGCTTGAGCAATGAGTAATCTAACTCCTGCTTTCACTTTCCTCTTCGTTCTTCTCTTTGGGTACTTTCTCTTTTCCCCCATTTCTCCAAACTTCTAGGAATTAAACAGTAACTAATTTAATTAGCATTATATTTATATTTTTAACAATATAAAAGCAAGGTTTTGTTATTTTGGAATCACAATATATTTATGGTTTTATAATGTTAGAATGGAGAAAGTATCAATAAAGAAAAATAGCAGCATAGCCAAAGTAGTAGGCACAATAGTTTCAATAGCAGGTGCATTAGTGGCTACTCTCTACCATGGCCCTATCATCTTCTCCGCATCTCAGCCGTCCGTTTACCTCCCTAAGTCTATCTCGCCGCCTTCATCGCCACCGTCAAATTCTAATTGGGTCATCGGCGGAGGTCTCCTAGCTTTGGAATACACTCTCATTGCCATCTCTTACATCATTCAGGTCACTTTGGTCATACAAAATATATTAATTGATTGATTCATATAACGAAACTTAAGCTAAGTTAAAAAGATTTCTTAACGGTTTTTGGTGGTGTTAGACACATATAATGAGGGAATATCCATCGGAATTCGCGTTGGCGCTTTCCCACAATGTATGTGTTTCTATCTCTTGTGCATTTGTTAGTGTTTTCGCGGAGAAGAACAATCCGAGTGCGTGGATTATGAGATCGAAAATTATGTTGATATGCATTGTTGCAACGGTATGGAAATGTTTCTATAGTTTTATTAGTCAATTCTAAATTCTTATTAGGTTTGATTTTTTTTTAATGCTTATATCAGGGGATGGTGAATTCGACGGGGTATGTTCTCGAGTCATGGACTGTGCGACATAAAGGGCCATTCTTCCTAGCAATGTTCAGGCCGTTATCTATATTAACCGCGATAGTACTAGGGGCGGTATTTCTAGGCGATTCTCTTTATCTTGGAAGGTGAGAATGAAGAGTTTGAAATCTCAAACGATGGATCACCTAATTGATATTCACTTTCGGTTTTTATTCTTTGTATTTGGCAGTGTGATTGGTGGAACGTTGATATCAATCGGTTTCTACACGGTTATGTGGGGAAAAGCAAAGGAAGAGAAGGCTGATACTGAAACTTATGCCGCATCGTCGTTGCATTCAAAGAGAGTTCCGCTTTTGATGAATCATGCCGCAGAAAAACAAGTCTAACATTGTAACATTTTGAACTGATGTAGCAACAATTCCCTTGTAGGGTTTGATGTCCATAACTCATAATTTTATATAGCAAAAGTTTGGAAATCAAGATATATTCTGCTAATTTTCAAGGAATTGGTCAAAGTAGTTATTTGATTGCAATATCGAAAGTTCGGAATCTAAACAACACTTTTTGTGGTGATCACACAATGGCAGAGTAATGGTAATTGCGATAACTCAACAAAGATAAACAAGCAGTGCAGAAAGCAAGGAAACAAATAAAGAAGTGAGCCATGACCTAAGCAGTGAAATCAAAGAAACTAAGAAGCAAGAAATTAACTAAACAGAGAAATCAACGAAGCAAGGAGTTGAGTTTTGAACTTTCTTATATTCTGCAAGCAAGGAGAAGCAAAGAAGCAAGAAATGAACTAAGCAGAGAAATCAAGGAAGAAAGCAATGTACTGAGCAGAGTAATTAAAGAAGCAAAAAAAAAAGCAATGCATATAGAAGCAAGTAAGAAAGAAATTGAACAAGTTAAGCATATAAGAAAGCAATCAATGAAACAATAAAGCAACAAAGTAGGCAAAAAGAAGGATCAAGTAAACAAAATAAGCATATTTGCAAAGAAGCAATGAACAAAGTAAATAATCAAATAATCATATATGCATGAATATATATATGATTTCAAAATATATGAATATGATTATCAAAATCATCATATATTGAATTTGGTGGAGACTAAATTGATTTCATGATTGTATTTCTGTTGAATTTTAATATGATCAATCATTTGAATAAAAATGATAGTTGATTGTGTTTTGATAAATTATGTTTGAATTTTGTTCCTCATAAAATTTAACAATTTTGATTTTTCATATAAATGTTTTTGTCCCATGTATCTTCTTAATTTTTTGGTCAACAGCTTTTCATTTCAAACTTAAAACGTTTTGTATAGAGTTTGTCAACAAGTTTAGTGATAGTTTAGCAATCCAATCTGCCAACATATTGGTAGGTCGTGAAATGTAAATGATAGAGATGCAGGAAAAATTGAGCTATAAGTTCGCTGATGTCCTTCAGAAGGTAGTAGAGATCATTGTGATGCTCTTTCGACTTAAAGAGATTCACCTTGATTTGAGAGTCTGAGTAGAGGCTGAGGTCCAATATATTCATCTTGATTGCCGATTGTAATGCTACTGCTATGGCCTCTGCCTCTGCTGCAAGCGCTGACGGGACAAGTCGGATATCATCTGAGAAGCTTTCCATTTCCGTCGAGCGCGAGGATTGGAAGTGCCAACCAATGCTTACCTGGTTTGGCATCCCAAGCTGCATTAAATGTGACATTAAATGCATATTAGTGATCTTTCTTATGATCTTGAAACAGCTGAGACCTATTTTTATCAAAGACTATCTAACGGTAATGCATGCAAAGTAGACTAAATAAATCTCCAATACAATTACCAACAATTTAAACTCAACTGATTATATAACGCTTCAACTAGTCTATCGAAAAATAAATTACTTCTCTACGCAGAAATGTTGGCAACACAAAAGCCGCTCTGTGAATCTTTTTTGGTAAGAAAGACAGATCAAGATTTTGTCTAAGTGAATCTATAATAGTCAAATAGGGAAGCCATAGTTGAGCTTAACTTACGTCCAAGTTATTAAACTTCAATTCTCTTTTATACGTCATCGCATCATCTAGTTTCTTTTACTTTAAAGTTTTATTATATTTTTAGCAAAAAAAAAAAAATCATCTAGTTTCTTGATTGGGTTCTTGAAATCAACAGCGGGTCCTTCGGTAGAGCACAAAACGAAACCAATCACGCTGCTGTAATGAAGATTTTTGTATAACATCTATAACAATCGAATGACCTCAAGAGAGTTACAGAGCTATGGCGAGAAATTTGTTTATGCTTGACGATTCCCAATCCATGTTGAGCTGAAAGGAGGGGCGGATCCAGAACAATTGTTTACCTAGGGTACAATATTAATTATAAAATAAATTATCTAACATAAAAATAAGGCTTATATTAAAAAATATACAAATGTATCACACGGTTCCTACATATTTTGTAACCTTTTCATCGCTAATTCATTTGTCATTTTATCAAATAATTATTTTCAATAAAACCAACTAAACAATCTTTAGAAATTGATCACCTATTCGGTTAGTACTTTTCACAATATTCATCGCAAAACAAAACATATTTTAAATTTTATTTTAACGTATCTGCCTTTGGATATCTTAACAATAAAAGTTATATTAACATATTAAAAATCAGTTTTAGATAAATGCATAATCAAAATTTCAAATAACCAAATAAAAGACAAAAAAAAAAAATTAAGAGCATGAATCACAAATTTTAAGCTAAATGATTAATTCCATACAATTTGTCGGAATTGATTTGAGAGAACTTATTTAATAATAAACAAAATTAATTTTAAATAGTTTACTTATGTTTATGTAATAAGTAATTAAAATTCTTATAACTTTGGCAATATTGAATGAGAGAGAATTAGAGAAGACAATTTTTCAGATTAAAAATAAAATTCTGCTAAGCACGAGAAATTACGAAGGCAACAAAAAACTAATAAGATTTTTGGTTCTTTGTAATTTTTATTAAGTATTAAATGTGAACTTTTATTCACTATTCTAGTAGGCTTTATGGAAAAATAATTAGAATTTATATGGACTATTAGATCTAATATTAATTTGGGCCTAGATATTTTTTTAGAATAAAAGTTAGAGTGGAGCACTTTTGATTTTTTTAATTAAGCTAAAAAAAATAAAAGAAAATTACATAAGGAAAAAAAAAACATGAGGCACGTGCCTCCCCTACCTCCATGGTGGGTCTGCCCCTGGCTGAAACTACATTTCAATGACCTGGAATGATTCATTCTTAGTGGAAAGAGCCATCTCATGAAATCAAATAGTAACAAGAGAGCTACAACAACGAACGCACATTGTTTTTCAACAAATTCTTCAATCACAAACTATTAATAGCAGCTTCGTCTATTCAATAGAAATAACCTTAGAAATCTGGTTTCGTTTGATTGCTCTGATTGGATAATTATTCAAGGCGTATTAAGACAGTAGTACCTTTTCTGATGTAATATAGGCATGACTATAAACTGGACCACAACATCACTGGTTTGGACCATATGGTAACTACATCAGGTGTAACCCTACAATCAATCACATGATGAAACAGTATAGAGAGCAGAATAATAATATACTGTTGTTCAACAATCAACATATATAATGGGCCTAGACGTACATATTATAGAGTCGGCTAATATATCTAGAAAAAGGAAATACCTTCTTGTATAAATATTGATATCTTGTGAATGAATAAACCAAGCCTTTACATTATATTTTATGGTATCAGAGCAGAGATACACAAAACCCTAAATTTTTTTTCGATCTCTTTCTCTTTGCCGATCTCTGTTTTTATTTTCATCAAAAACAGAGCTCTTTTCTACAACACTGCCCGCCATTTCTTCACAAACCGTCGCCATCTCTACTTTTCTTCCGCCGCCGTTGTTTCTTCTTAAGTCTCAGCCGCTGCTTTCACACCATGTCTGGTGCGATCGTCCCTGCTACACCACCTATCAACCCTTGCTCAGTCAACTCTTCTGATAATCCTGGTGCACTAATCACGTCGGTTATTTTAAAAGAAGATAACTACACCAAATGGGCTACCGAACTCAAAAACTCTCTGCAAGCAAAACATAAACTAGGGTTTATTGATGGTTCTGTCCCAAAGCCTACTGGAGATCCGGAGTTAGCCGCTTGGTCAGTCGCAAACTCTATGCTCATTGGTTGGATCAGAACGTCCATTGATCCCACGATTCGTTCGACCGTGTCCTTTGTCTCTGACACCAAAGAACTTTAGGAAAGTCTTCAACGACGTTTTTCTATAGGAAACGGCATCCGCAAGCAGCTTCTTTGCGACGAAATCTCTGCATGTAAACAAGAGGGCCAACCAGTTCTCAAGTACTACGGTCGTCTAATGAAGCTCTGGGAAGAACTTCAAAACTACAACACATGCAAACCTTTCACATGTGCTGCTGCTCCGGACATCGTCAAAGAACGTGAAGATGATCGAGTACATCAATTTCTATTTGGTCTAGACGAACACTTTCGTTCTATCTGTTCTACAATCACCGATCAAGAACCACTCCATGTTCTCTACCATGTCTACTCACATGTGATTTGTGAAGAATGAAATCTCAACTCCTCTCACGCCAAGGACGCTGTTAAGACAGATGCTATTGGTTTCTCAGTCCAAAAAGCCCATGTTTCTACGCCTCTGGTTGTGGCAGTCTCTACACCATGATTTTGAGATCGTTCCTCTCTCCTTTGCACTCACTGCAACCGTCAAGGACATAAAGTTGCTGAATGTTTCTTGGTTCACGGGTTACCCTGACTGGTGGCTTAAACAGAACCGTAATACTGGTGGCTGGGGACGAGGAAATACTGGTCGTGGGCGTGGCAATATCAACCGGGAAACCGAGGTCGGGGTCGTGCCAACACAGTCAATCATCCTTCATCATCCACAACTACCAACGGCACAGATCAAATCACTCAATTGATCAACCTCCTCCAATCTCATCGTCCGAATACTACATCTGAGAAACTGTCAAATAAAACAATATTAGTGATGTTATTATTGATAAAGGTGTTTCACATCATATGACGGGTGATGTCTCCTTACTTATTAATGTCGTTGACATCATATCTTCTGCGGTAACAAAACCCGATGGGTCTGCGTCACGTGCTATTAAGTGTGGCTCTCTGGCTCTCAGGACCGACTATACAGATTTTATGTTCCAGATTTTAACTGCACACTTATTTTCGTTGCTAAGTTGTTGAAACATACTGGTTGTATTGTGATATTCACGGATGATTTATGTTTCTAACATGACCGTTTTACGAGGACTTTGATTGGTGTGGGTGAAGAGCGTGAGGGGATGTACTACTATACTGGAGTTCTTGCTGCTCGTGTCAACAAAGTTACCAAGGAATTGACTTCAGCATCTTTGTGGCATCGTAGATTAGGACATCCATCTACTGGTGTTTTGCTTTCTTTATCTGAATTTGATCATATTCGTAGTGATTTGGAACTAATCAAAAGTTGTGATACTTGTTTTCGAGCTAAACAAACTCGTGATGTTTTTCCCAAGAGCAATAATAAAACTACTGGTTGTTTTCAACTTGTTCATAGTTATGTTTGGGGTCCTTACCGTACACCGAGTTCTTGTGGAGCTGTCTATTTTCACACTATGGTTGATGATTTTACTAGATCAGTTTGGACGTTTCTTATGTCCAAAAAATCAGAGGTGTCTCGGCTTATTTGTAATTTTTGTGCTATGAGCGAACGACAATTTGGAAAATTGGTCAAAATAATTCGTAGTGGCAATGGAACAGAATTCATGTGCCTCACTTCTTATTTTCAAGAACAAGGCATTCTCCATCAAACTTCTTGTGTCGATACACCACAATAAAATGGTCATGTCGAATGCAAGCATAGGCATATCTTGAATGTTGCTCGTGCGTGTCTCTTTCAAAGTCATCTTCCTCACATGTTTTGGGGAGAAAACATCCTCACTGCTACACATCTAATTAATCAGACTCCTACACCAATTCTACATGGAAAGTCTCTGTATGAAATTCTTTATGGTACTCGTCCTTCTTATTCTATGCTTCGTACATTTGGATATTTGTGCTACGCTCATCATAGAGCTTGTGATAAGGACAAGTTGGGTGAACGGAGTCGACGTTGTGTGTTTGTTGGATACTCTTTTGGCAAGAAAGGATAGCGATTATACGATCTAGAGAAAAATCAATTTTTTGTTAGTCGTGACGTTGTGTTTCAAGAAGATGCTTTTCTGTTTGCTGAACTTGAATCATCACCTCCTTCTTCAGTGTCAGCCTTGCCATATGCTGCACCGCCAGATTATTTCTTTGACGGTTTGGACCTGCCGGACAGTTCAACATCTACTCCACCTATAGTTGTCAAACCGCCGACTCTTTCTATAACTTCTTCTCCGGGTACTACCACACCAGAAGTCACAACTACTCCTTTGCCTCCAAATTCTCCATTACCTTCTCCACCTGTTCCGAGCTCGCCTATTGATTTATTCACGTCACCAGAACCGGTCTCACCAGGTTTACCGAAGTTACTTGGTAAAGATCTACACAAAAAGTATCCCTCGGTTTTTCTTAAGGGTTATGTCACTAATGGTGTTCAAGATACATCGCCTATTACACTTCCTGCTCTTCCTCCTGGTCTCACCAATCATAGTCCCTCTTCTACGGTCTCTGGTAAGACACGATATCCTCTTACTACTTACTTATCTGACAATGATTTTCTGAAATACATAAGGTTTTCATGGCTGCCATTACCAATGGCACTGAACCGACAAGTTATCATGAAGCTTCATTAATAAAAGAATAGTGTGATGCTATGGGCTTCGAAATCACTGCTCTTGAGGATAATCGTAAGTGGGAGATTACAACTTTACTTCCCGGAAAGAAAGCACTTGGTTGAAATGGGTTTATAAATTTAAATACAAAGCTGATGGCACTCTTGAATGTCACAAAGCTCACTTAGTGGTTCTCGGTAATCATCAAGAGGAATGAATTGATTTTACAGAAACTTTTTCTCTAGTCGCTAAACTCACCACCGTCTGCTACCTTATAGTTGTTGCATCCGCAAAACAATGGGAGGTTCATCAGATGGATGTTCATAATGCGTTTCTTCATGGTGATTTGGAAGAAGTGGTCTACATGAAGTTACCTCCAGGGTTTCATACTTCTGACTCTAGTAAGGTTTGTCATCTCTGAAAATCTTTGTATGGACTTCATCACGCCCCGCGTTGCTGGTTCGCAAAACTTGCAACAGCCCTACAGAAATTTGGATTTAAACAAAGCTAACCCAACTACTCGTTGTTCTCTTTTGTGAAAATGGTCTCATTTTGCATGTTCTTGTCTACGTCGATGACTTCATCATTGCGGGCAACAACTCGGCTGAAATCAAACGCTTTAATGCATATATGAGTTCATATTTTCACATGAAGGGCCTGGGTAAACTTAAATATTTTCTAGAAATCGAAGTAACACATGGACCTGAGTGCATTTGTTTATCACAACACAAATATGCCCTAGATATAATTACTGAAGTTGGACTTTTAGGAGCTAAACTGTGTGCTACGCCTGTGTGCTACGCCAGTCGAGGTTAATCACAAACTTGCTTCTTCAAAGGGTCTTGTTCTCAAACGTCCAGAAGAGTATCATTGTCTTGTTGGCCTACTTATTTATCTCTCAATTACTCGCCCGGAACTGAGTTACATTGTTCATATACTCTCCCAATTCATGCAGACACCACTTTTGCCGCATTGGGAAGCAACTTTACGTGTGATCCATTACCTCAAGGGATGTCATTCGCAAGTTATTCTTCTACGATCTACCAATGATATTACCCTATCTGCTTATTGTGATTCTGATTGGGGACCTTGTTCTATTACTCACCGTTCATTGAGTGCCTATTTTATCTACTCAGGTGATTCTCCCATTCATGGAAGACAAAGAAGCAACACACTGTCTCTAACTCATCAGCCGAGGCTGAATACCATTCTATGGCTTATACTCTTCGGGAACTCAAGTGGCTCCGACAACTTTCCAAAACATTTGGCTTTGAGCATCATCATCCTATGCAGCTTTATTGTGATAGTCAAGCGGCAATATATATTGTCGCCAATTCCATCTTCCACGAACGTACAAAATATATTGAATCTGATTGCCATAAAGTCCGCGATGCAGTCCAAGATAAACTCATTACCACGAAACATATTTCTACCAAGGAACAAGTGGCTGATCTTCTCACTAAAGCATTACCAAGACCTCAATTTGATAAGCTTTTGTCCAAGTTTGGCGTCCAAAATTTTGCACCCCCAACTTGGGGAGGGGGGGGGGTAATGGGCCTAGACGTACATATTGTAGAGTCGGCTAATATATCTAGGAAAAAGAAATACCTTCTTGTATAAATATTGACACATTGTGAATGAATAAACCAAGCCTTTACACTATATTTTAATACACAACATAAAACGGATGGTCCATGTGGCAGTGACATTGATCTACGATCAGTTCAATCCTAAACTCTCATTGCTCTATCATGGTATCAGAATTACAATTATCTACAATCAGTTCCTGGTTTTTAAGCGAGAATATAAGCTAATGTTTCTCAATTTAAGCTCATTATGAACCTCTGAGTCTAAGCCACCGAACTTCTATAAATCAAATCTATAATAGATCTCTGAATCAAATCAAGTGCTTCTTTTATTTTTTATATAATTAAAAAAGAGATCTTGTTGTTCTTGTTTTCTTAAGCCGTAGAGCTTTTAAATGCTTGTGTTTTAAAAGCCTTAGTGTTTCCTCAGCCACAATTTTTTTCTCCGATGATCCATTAACTAAAAGAAACAACAGAACCTTGTCTTCTTCTTCCCGAAACAAGGTCATGAGGTCAAGGTATCTCCAATGGCTTCCACAGTGCTGGCTCAAAATCATCTTCTTCTTTATATTCCATGCTCTATCATTCCATACTAATTAACGATCTATCTTGAAATTTTCTAGAGACTAGATAATTTAATTTCATGTGAGGAAATAAATAAAACATTAAATATAGAGAGACGACACGGGGATTTAACGAGCTATCGGTTGGTTCTTTCAAACCAACCCCTAGTCCTCGGGAGCAAAATATGTTTATTAGATAATTTCAAAAAGACAATACAAGATAGACTTAGAACTAAACCAAGACCTAATACATCTATCTAAACAAACATATCTAAAAGATAACAAGTAAATTCAGTTTACTCCCCCTTAATCATGGTTGTCTTCTTCTTGCAGAAGCTTTTGCTTTGAGCTTCACACAACAACAACAATCTCTTCTCAAGGTTATCTTTTCCAAACACCAACAGCAACACAACTTAGAATAAAGAACTTTTGGTTTCAGTTTCTCTGTTTTGACAGTAATAATGCGTGAAAAACATAGAAGTGGTTCTTCTTTCTTTTATAGAGAAACTTCTTCCAACATTAACCTACGGAGATATGCCATTAATCCTGCAGATCATTCCTTTCTTAACAAGAAATTATATCAAAATATCTTGACAAGTAAATGTAATCAAGTAATTCTAAAATAGAAGATATCATAATCTTAATTTAAAGCCAAGTAATAAATATTACAAACCAACGACTAGATATTCTTCAAATCTCAAACCGTTAATTCTGCTATCTCTCCATCACCACTTTGAGTTTGAAGGGACATATATAAAGCGTTAGAAGATCCATATACCATTATTAATAATATGCATGAATATATATATTTCTGTTAATGTGATTCTATTAGAGTAATTAGATTTTTAAAAAAGAAAGAGTAATTAGATAATTCAATTTATTTTTGGTAGTTTTCTCATAAATATATAACTACCATGTACATAATTTAGTTATATGAGAGAAATATTATTTTTTCCAATCATAACACACTCTATCAAACGAAAATGAGAAACTTATCTGTGTTCTGATTTGTCTAAATGTATGAAGTATTTTTTGTTTTTGTTGGAATGTTAAACTTTATTGCAACAAAAAAAAAGACTTTTTTTACTAAAAAAATGAAGCTATTCTGAAATGTTTTCGAGTGATCTAAAGAAGTAAAGAATGAAAAGGATTTGAGGAATCCAATTGTGCCTTAACTTCGTGAGCTAAACCAGGCCATTAGAAGAACATCATAGTGACAATCACCTTGATAATCAATAGAGATGAGTTTATCACAAACCGACTTATCAATAAAGCTCACGAGCCTTGTCACTAACATTGGAACTGCACCATGACGTCTTCTGTTCCTCTCCATCCAAAGTTGATATACTGAACTTTGTAGAGCAGTTCTCACCATGTATGAAGTATTTTTGACACTGAAGTTGAGTTTTAGAAATGAATTTTTCATTTATATAATTGGGTTGTTCATATATCTAAATTTTGCCTATCAAAAAAATATATCTAAATTTAGCGAAGATATTTGTTGTGCAAGTGATATGAGGTTTCAGAAATATGTAGTTTTGTTTGTTTGGAAAGTTGTTAGATGGAGTTTTTGTCCCATTGAGCTTGTAATTTGACATGTGTTTTAAAATCTTTATTTTTTTAAATATTCTATCATATGCATGCGTAAAGAATAGATCTAGAATACTATTATAATAAGGTCAAGAAACGATAATTATTGGATGAGAAAATTTCAAGAAAAAAGATTTTGTCCCATTAGTGTTGGTCCCACAATACAATATATCCTTTTTACTCGGAACATCAACAAACGTAACACAAAGGGATAATAAATTAAAGACTCACATTTCACAATTCTCACTAAGCTTCCTATCATTTCCAATAATGGCCGGAGCCGTAAGTCACTGGCGGAGAGAGGCCATGTTCTTGACGGTGATGCTGGCTATCGAAACTAGCCTCGTCGGACTAAGTACTTTGTATAAAGTAGCAACTTCTAAAGGACTCAACCTTTACGCTTTCCTCGGCTATTCTTATCCTCTTGCTTCTCTTCTCCTTATTCCTTCTCTATTCTTCTCCAACAGGCAAGTTTATATTAATATCTTGGATCGTTTTAACTTTTAACTATTTATTTTTATAGATTTCATTTGATTTGTTTGTTTGTTTTTTCCAGGTCAAGATCACTTCCTCCACTAAGTTTCTCAATACTCTGTAAGATAGGACTTCTTGGAATAGTAGGGTAAATTCAACTACACAATTATTCTTCTTCTTCTTACAATTTTAAATATGGAATTATACTTTACAGTGTTGCTAATAATATCATTTTGGCTGAAAAAATACCCAATAAAAAAAAAACAGAAAAAATATGTATCACAGGATACATAGGCATCAAACTCAGCAACCCAACATTATCTTCCGCCATTAGCAATATCACTCCTGCCCTTACCTACATCCTCGCCATTATTTTCAGGTTTTGTTTGTTTTTTTTCCTAATTATGGAGTTTTTCATATTTCAAATTATGTGTTTTTATCACACTTACCTAGCATTAAAAAAACTATGTATAAACTTTATTTGAAATAACATGATAAACAAGATGTCTATGTAAAAGAAAATAACATGTTATAGTTGAAATTGCTATGGCTTACCGACACCGACGATAAAATAAGTAGTGACATTTAAAGCATTACCATTTAAAGCAAATACTCTATAGTATAATACATCTATTGTTTTGGACCCAAAACTTTTGGTAAATGCATATTAATTAATTAATGTGTCTGCTTTTTTTCTTTCAATGCACACATTTATTCAGGTTCTACATCTCAAATGATATAAAGATAAAAATTTATTACTATCACACAGTTCACACTGTTGCACAATCTTGTTGTCCACGGGACCACATCGAACAAGGCTGTTTGCATTATTTGAATAAATGCGTATTAATTTGTCTTTGTTGTATTGTTTCCTATGGCAACTAACTATTCCTTTCCTTTCCTTTGCGAATAAAATGTAACACAATAATTTTCAATTTTTGAATAAAGAATGGAAAAAGTATCTTTCAAAGAAAGGAGTAGTGTAGCCAAAGTGATGGGGACAATATTGTCATTAATAGGCGCACTTGTGGTGGTTCTCTACCATGGACCACGTGTCTTCGTTGCATCTTCTCCGCCGTATTTGAACTTCCGACAGCTTTTTCTACCGTTATCATCTTCAAACTCTGATTGGCTTATCGGCGGAGCTCTTCTAACCATAAGAGACATCTTAGTATCTGTTTCTTTTATTCTTCAGGTGCCACTTCTTATCCCTACAACATGATAAAAATCCTTTCCAAATATATTTTCAAGTAGAAGGATCAATTACTAAAAAAGAGAGAACAACTTACAAGCTTCTTGGTTTATTTTCGCGTTTGCATAGTTTCTCGTTGTTTGTTCTTGTTACATGTTGTTTACTATTACATTGATCTAAGATGAATTGAACCATCCAAAATATATAACATAAAATTAGACATATGTGTTGTGTTCTAAAAGTTTAAATGGCACACTAAAAGTATGATAAATTATAATCAGTATTCAAGATTTTTTCTTAAAAAAACTACGGTTATAAAATTTGGTAAAAAAAAAAAATTACCACATATAACAGCTTAAAAAAACAATTCTAGAATGTTAAGTTCTTGTATTTCTAACTTAAAAACTAATTGGTAATGAGTGGAGTGACCCATATCTTTTATATATTAGTTAATGTCTCTTCCTACAACCGATGTGAGATATTTATTCTTCACACGTCCCCTCGAAATAATAGTTTTTCTAGCCATTAATCTCGTCAGAATCCATCACGCCCCCTCGAGATAATACTCTTTTTTAGCTATCTCGATAGAATTGAGCCTCTTTTTTTTGGACCATCAATTAGTGGGGTGACTAAGGCATTTTCTGGGCCAGATTAGCGGGCCAGCGTGTGTTCAGGCTTTGATACCATGTTAAGCCTAATGCAATGCTGTGAATTTGTGTTGTTCTTATTAATCACATATTACATCTATATATACATCACATATGGCTTGGTTATCAAGCATAGAATATTATCGAATATACACAAAAGATATGCAGAAGTAAGTGACCAAATATCGAGTATATTCGATCTTGTGTAACTGATCTAGTATAGCGTCATGTGTCATGTGCTTGTCACGAGTAATGTGTCTCGTGCTCATGACACATCATATGTCTTGTACTCGGGACAGTCATATGTCTCGTGCTCATGACAGTCATATGTCTTGTGCTGTGCTCGTGACACGTCATGTGTCTCGTACTCATGACAGTCTCATGGAAAACGAAGAAACATAAAGTGGTATCTGCAAAACGAAGTGGTTAAGGGCAGTCTTATCATTTTTCGGTGTCACACATGATAAAGCTATGGACTTAGCTTGTGATAATCAAGCAGCTCTGTATATCGCAGCAAATGCAGTGTGCCATGAACGGACGAAATACGTAGAGATAGACTGTCATACTGTTCGGGAAGCTATTCAAGACGGCTTGATATCAACTCGGAAAGTTTCTACACATGATCAAGTTGCTGATAGATTCACTAAAGCGCTTGGTAAACATGAGTTTGAGACAAACGTGGCCAAGCTTGGCATTTATGAACCGCATGCTCCAGCTTGAGGGGGGTGTTAGCATGAGATACAATAATGACAACAAACTTTGATAAGGATTTTGTCTGACAAAATAAGTTGTTACTCGTTAATTGACGAGGTTTAATCATATACGAAGTTGATATTTTCATATATATATCAAACATCAGTTTTATTCCGATGTTGATTCTATATAATGATTTCTACAGGCACATATAATGAGAGAATATCCAGCAGCATTCACAATCTCATTTCTCTACACTGTATGTGTTTCAGTCGTGACCTTAACGATTGGACTAGTAGTTGAAAGGAACAATCCAAGCGTTTGGATCATTCGATTCGATATTACTTTGATAACAATTTAACTATGGTACGGTACATATAATTTTAAGTTTTAACGAAATTATTAAAAATATTTTCTTTTGACCTTAAAATAATTTCCCTATAAAATATTTTAGGCAATAATAATTCCTCTATACTATGTGATTCATTCATGGACAGTGCGTCACAAAGGACCTGTATACTTAGCAATATTTAAGCCACTGACGATTTTAATAGCTGTGGTTATGAGCGCCATTGTTCTTAATGATTCTCTCTATCTCGGATGGTATGTGAATCAATAGTCGTCTTCATACATATATTCATAAACAAAAACATCTAATTATCTTCGATTTTGTTCATTTTGCAGTTTGATCGGAGGAACTTTGATAACATTAGGGTTTTACTCTGTGATGTGGGGCAAAGCAAACGAAGAGAAAGATCAGTTGTTGTTACTCTCAATAAAAAGGAAATTATAACCAAGGAGATCAGAACACTATCTAAAACACAACAGTGTAAATACCAACAATTTTTATTATACACAATACACTGTAAATATTGTATGTCGACTACTTGGTTTGGTCATTTGGATTTGGATTAGTTATATGTAGTGTATTTGCGAATTGCGGGAAACTCTTTATTAAGGTTTTGTTCATCTCCAGGTTTAGTTTCGAAAAACTTCGGATGCCATGAGTTCAAAAAGAAATATAATGAGTTTTAAAATAGAAAGTTCCCATTTTTTTTGTTGAAAAGGAGAAAATTTTCTTGTTTTAGAGTTTCATGGGTTTATTTATTTATTTAACAGATTAATGGAAAACACACAAAAAAATGTCAATTTTTATATAGCATGTGGCCCGAACTCGTATGTAATACTGGATCATAGACACTCAAGTATGGTCATCCATAGAGTGGTCCAACATCATTTGATGTCTAGAACCCAAAATAAATTTGTTTTGTCCATTTACAAAAGTTTTTCAAAAAAATTTAAATATGCTAGTATCTGGATCCTTGAACTCGGTGCTTGATTATGTTTATAAATGAAATTAAGAACAACCACTGCATTACAAAATACTTTTGTTTATCAAATTTGACTTCCCTTAATGATATAATATATTTGATTGCATAAAGCACCCAACTTTATAAATTTTAGGGCCGGGCTTGGCCATCCATTTTTATGATCTTTATGCCACTGCCACATGGCCTAAAACGGTTTTGGGAATTCGGCCAAAAAAACACCAAATTTGAATTGCCAAAAAAATATCCAACTTCTGAACTAACAAAAAAAGTACAAACATATATTGATTTTCGAGTAAATCAACAATATTATCGTTGACTGGTAAAAAAAAACACACCGTTAGCAGATTTAACAGTGGATTTAATGGCGAGGAAGTTCATGTTTTTTTTGGCCAGTCAACCTAAGTTGGGTTTTTTGGTAATTTTCCAAAAATTTAACAATAACAACTTCAACTTTTTGAAAAATTTATAACAACCAAAAAAATCCAAATCAAACAAATAAAAATTTCCAAATTCCATAAATCATTTTAAAAATTACAAATTCCATAAATTTTATAAATTTCATTATTTATTTTATATAACTCCAAATTGCATTACATTCTAAAATTCCAAATTCCAACTAAACTAAAATAATTTAACATTTAACAGTCAATAAACATCCCAAATCTAACAAAAATCAAAAATCTTAAATCCAAATAAAAATCCTAAATCTTACAAATTTCACATTCCAAATCAAAATCGTAACAACTTGAACTTTTTTAAAAATTATAACTTGAATTTAACTTGGTAAGTTTTTCTAAATTGTAAATCCAAAGTAATTCAACCTAAAAAAAATTATACATGACAAAATCATTTAATTTGGATACCAATTGCAAATGATTTGATGATGCATAATGATGATGAATTCGAAGAAGTTCAAGTTGTTACGATTAAAACGCTTAGAAAGCTCAATTAAAAGAGGAATTCGGCCAAAAAAACATAAAAAGAACATAATTGTTTTGTATTGTTTTCAAGTTGTTACGATTAAAAGACTTAGAAAGCTCAATTAAAAGGGGAATTCGGCCAAAAAAAATACCAAACTTATCTCCTTTTAATTGAGCTTTCTAAGCCTTTTAATCGTAACAACTTGAAAACAATACAAAACAATTATGTTCTTTTTATGTTTTTTGGCCGAATTCTCCTTTTAATTGAGCTTTCTTATCCTTTTAATCGTAACAACTTGAAAACAATACAAAAAAATTATGTTATTTTTATGTTTTTTTTGGCCGAATTCCCCTTTTAATTGAGTTTCTAAGCCTTTTAATCGTAACAACTTGAAAACAATAGAAAACAATTATATTCTTTTTATGTTTTTTTTGGCTGAATTCCCTTTTTAATTGAGCTTTCTAAGCCTTTTAATCATAACAATTTGAAAACAATACAAAACAATTGTGTTCTTTTTATGTTTTTTTGGCCGAATTCCCCTTTTAATTGAGCTTTCTAAGCCTTTTAATCGTAACAACTTGAACTTCCTTGAATTCATCATCATTATGCATCATCAAATCATTTGCAATTGGTATCCAAATTAAATTTTTATTTGTTTGATTTGGATTTGTTTGGTTTTTATAATTTTTTAAAAAGTTGAAGTTGTTATTGTTAACTTTTTGGAAAATTGCCAAAAAAACACCCAACTTATGTTGACTGGCAAAAAAAAAACATGAACTTCTTCACCATTAAATCTGCTAACGGTGTGTCTTTTTTTGCCAGTCAACGATAATATTGTTGATTTACTCGAAAGTCAACAAATGTTTGAGTTTTTTTGTCAGCTCAGAAGTTAGGTGTTTTTTTGGCAATTCGAGATAAGTTTGGTGTTTTTTGACCGAATTCCCGTTTTTTTTCAGAGACCATACTCATCTACCTTTATAACTTAACTTTTATTTTTATGCAGAATGATATATTAAATCATAAAAGAGAAGGTTTATAAATTACAAAGGGAATGTTTAGAAATTACGAGGAGTGCTTGCTTTAAGAGCTGGCATGGCGAAGCTTGAGTTAGCCTTACCTTCCACATAGGATTCATGAACTCCTACAAAACAATCTCAATCTGCATGAGATTTTTTTCTTGGCTATGGGATTTTAATTTCAAAGATTTGGCAGATTTTTCATTCCTTTCTCTGTTTTCAATTTCCACATAGTCTGACAACGGTTTGGTAAAGCCCATCTTGATTTGATCATGACATGAAGAGATACATACACACAATAACAGCATAGGCAATTTTGGTGGTGGCCCTAGTGGTAGTACAAAGGGGTTGGTTCCTTTGTGCTCCAGGTTCAAACCTCTATTGGTATGGAGAGTCATTCTTTAAATAGGAATAGACTAAAGGCTGGCTCCGGATACCAAAAGAGATTATGGGCCAAAGGTCCAGAACTCCAGCGGTTTATCAAAAAAAAAAATAGCATAGGCAAATTTAATGATCGAAAAATTATTCTTTCAGCGTAAAACTAGGAGAAACAAAATGATATTGATAATATGGTATAATAGCACTAGAGGATCCAAAAAGTAAATTTAATTAACAAATTAACTATGAACTACATTACCTTGTCTGGGAGCAAAATGAAATGACATTTGAATCTTTCGCCAAATTTCATGTCATTTAGCTATACTTCATGTTATTTTTCAAAAAAACGTTGTTATTTCTGTCTTCCTTATTTTCAGATTTCTTTTAAATTTTTATGTTTTTGTCAACATATTTTTTTGGGCAATTTTCTAAAATATCACTATATTATGTTTTTCTTCCATAAATATCACAAATTTTAAAACTTCTATTTATACCACAAAATGAACATAAATCCCCTAACTATTAGGGGTGTATTGAATTGAATATTTGAAAAGATTTGAGTTTTAATGAGTTTTGAGATGATTTGGTGAAATTTTCGTGAATTAGGAATTTTGTTATTAAATTTTCTGAAATCCCACATAAAACCATGAGATTTGGTTCTTTGTATTTCTTACTAAGAAATTCCCTCAAATCTCACATGAAACTTTGAAATCAAATTCTAATCATGTTTTCAATAACAGTGGATTTAAGGGGGTATTATTGGTTTGTGTATTTAGGAATAGTTTTAAAGAGTTAAATGTTATTAAGATTCTATTGTTATTGTATTAAGATTTTTAAAAACTCTACAAAAGTTTGATGTTATTAGTTTATATATTTGTAAAAAGTAATGTAAAGTCTTCACAAGTTTAGAGTTATTGGATTCATGAGTTTATAAAGTTATCAAAAGTTTTGTGTTATTCAATTAAAATGAAAGTAACTCAAAGAGTAATTGAAATAAAGTAATATGTAATTGGTTTGTCGATTATACACAACTTCCTTCACAAAATATAGTCATCAAAAATATTGTACTTTGATAAAGTATTCTCAGAGACTTTATTTTCTATGTAAAAAATCTAATCCATTAGTTTTGACATACTTCTCTCCACTAGACAGAAGAGACTTCCACTACAAATTATAATTTATGTCTGATAAAGAAAAAAAGATAATTTTTGTCAACCTCATTGAACGTTGCTAAACTTTGTTATTGTTTCATGCCTAACAAAGACAAAAACGAGTTTTTAGCTGTAAATCATACTAATACCCTACTATGACATTAGATTGCATCCTTTAACCAATATAGCATTGAGATTTATGCAACCATTTTGAAGTACTTGGTGTGATATTCATATATTACCTTATAAATAAAACTTTTAAAGAAAAAAGATAATAACAATCCATGATAGTTAATAATAATCCATCAAATAGTGTATAAGAATCCACACATATATTTGATAAGAATCTTGACAAGTATTTGAAATTTCATTATAATCTCCCAAAATTAATGAGTAACAATAAAATCCTCATAACATTAAACTCTTTAAAACTTTACCTAAATACACAAACCAATAACACCCCCTAAGTGTATAATTTAAAATCATCAATCCAATAACACTGGATTTTAAAATTCATATTTCAATAACTCATGATTTGTCACTAAAACTCAAATCTCTCTAAATGCTTAGTCCAATACATCCCTCTACATATTTTTAGGGTTTAGAGTTTAAAACCCCTAATTCCTAAATCCTAATCCTAAAAACTATACCCTAAATCTAAAATAGTTAACCCAAACTCACAAATTTTAATTATAAACTTTATAAATCAAATTTTGTGTTTGTGGTATTTTTGGAAACAAAATCTCTTAGTGGTATTTTTGGAATATTAAATTAATGGTGGTATTTTTGATAACAAAACTTAAAAATGTGGTATTTTGGAGAATTTCTCTATTTTCTACAAAATAACCTGTTTTCAATATGTCATGCTAATTTTAAATAAGCACACGTTATTATTTACACACGTTAATTTTAAATAAAACACTATTATTTGTATATGTCATGTTTTTGTTTATTTCCAACACTCAAGATGTCAGTTAAGTTATTTTGATTTATTTCTTCTCATTTCACCAGATTTATCTTTTATTTTTCTGAAAAGGTTGTTCCATTTTATTTCAAATTTCATGTTATTTTATAGTATTATGCTAATTTTTTCTTTACCTCCAGTACTATATCTTAATGTCGTGCTATTTTAATATAATACATACTATTTTCTAAATTATCTGATCTACCTATTTTTTCTTGTCAATTGTTCAAGGTATTTTTTGTTTCACTGCTTAAAAAACATTAGTTACTAATTTTTTCTTGTATAAAAGCTATTTTCCTAAGTTTTTTTTGGGTTAAAGGTCATCTAGCAAATTGACCCATGATAATAAAGTCCACCAAAATTTATTCTTTTTTGTCTAAATTACTAACAAAATTTTCTTGAAAAAAAACAGAAACGGGAAAAAAAAACATAATTTAATATTTTTTTTTGTCCAAAAGAGAATATAAACAACTCTTCTGGATTCTTGTAATAATGCTCATATCTCTCGTTGCAAACACAAACGCTCTCTATCTTTTCAAACAATGGTCTCCGTTTATCTCCGTCGGAGAGACACCTTGTTATTGACGGCGATGTTGGCTACTGAAACCGTAAACGTGGCTATGAATACTCTCTTTAAAGCAGCAACTTCGAAAGGCCTTAACTCTTATACCTTCCTTGCCTATTCTTATCTCATTGGCTCTCTTCTTCTTCTTCCTTTTCACTTCTTCTCTTATAGGTTTTTAAATTTGACTAATCTTTTTTTTATCGTTAATATATAACCTAATTTTGATTCTTCTTTGCATACCAATAAATTTTTTTTTTTTTACAGATCAAGATCACATCTTCCTCCACTAAGTTTGTCAATACTCTGTAAAATAGGAGTTCTTGGCTTGCTAGGGTAGAGCCACATCTTCTTCTAATTATTTTTTATTAAAGCAATTTTTAACTGTAGTTTAAAACAGTTTTTGCTAAATAAAAATAAAAATGAGCAGAGCGACGTATCAGGTCACAGGATTCATTGGCCTCGAATATAGCAACCCAACCTTATCTTCCGCCATTAGCAATATTAATCCTGCGATTACCTTCGTCCTCGCAATTATTTTCAGGTTTTCTTTTACTTTATGTTCCTTTATATTATTTATTTTTTTCAATTATGGAACTGTTGAATACGCACGCTAGGAGTTGTTACAATTTGTTTATCATTAATATGTGTCACATATACGTGGGGTCGTAGTGGCAGACTGGATGGAGCAATACTATTATTTAATCAACTTTTTCTTTATACGATCTTTGTTTTATTAAGGGAATAATATAATTCAATAAAAATTGGATATTCCATTGTGACAGACATGTTCTGTAGATTAATTGATTAAGACACTTTAACGATCATCTGTTTGCCTAATAAAATAAACCTCTTAATTCACATTTGTAGAACAAGAATTTCAGAATTTTATCTTATGAATGTATGATTTATACTTTGGAAATCCATATTATTATTATTATTATTATTATTATTATTATTATTCAAAGTGTTAAATATTGGTATAGCTATCTACAAAAATATTAAATAAATATTTTACAATTATATTTAATACATCATGTGTTATATTTTAACTTTGACAGTAAAATTTTGTCATTTAAACAATTTAAAATTTTCCATTTATTTAATTAAAATTATCAATCTTCGGAAAAAATCTTGATTTAAATAATTGACTTTGTTTAAAGAATGGAAAAAGCATCATGCAAAGAAATGAGCAGTGTTGCCAAGATGGTGGGGACAATAGTGTCACTGATTGGTGCACTTGTGGTGGTTCTCTACCATGGTCAACTTGTCTTCACCGGGTCTTCTCCACCGTATCCAAAACTACGTCAGCTTCTTCTGTTGTTAACATCTTCAAACTCCGATTGGGTCATCGGTGGTTGTCTTCTAGCCATCGCAGGCACCCTCAGTTCTATTGCTTTCATCCTTCAGGTAAGTGTACATAGAAGGTAAATTCAGAAATTTAAAGTGTAATCAACTTTTCAATCAAGTTCAAATGAATGAAAATAATAGGTTAATAAATGTTTGATATATACATAAACTAGTAATATTTTTTTGTTAAATATAAACTAATAATTGTACTCATAATGTTTCATAATGCGGCCTATATATTGATTTGGACAGGCACACATAATGAATATATATCCAGCACCAATCACTGTCTCATTCTTCTATTGTCTAATTGCTTCAATCTTGATGACGTTGATCGGAATCATATCAGAAATGAACAATCCGAGCATACGGATCATTCGATTTGACATTACATTGCTCTGCATATTAGTTGGGGTAAGTTATTTTTTTCTATTTTCTAGGGATTTTAACTAATAAATTAACGTGTATATTTTTCTTAGATATAAAAACTGACAAAACGCATTAATGTTTGTTTAAAATTAATATTAAAATGTGATGCAATCTATTAGGAATCTGAAACAATAAATCAATGAGAAGAATTGATAAATTAATGTAAAATTTAAGCGATTAAACGTATCTGAGGTCAAAGAGAAGCACGAGAAATATCGACCGTGATTTACACTTTACACGATTTTAGGATTTTAAAAGTTCATGTTGTCCTTTAATTAACAAACACCAGTCCTGAAATATAGACAGATTTTTTTTTATTAACGAATTTTTACTTGATGAGTTTCTTTTATTAATAGTTTAATTGAAGGGTTTAAAATTGATCCGTTGAAACCAAGTGGTGGTATCCTAGTGGTTTGAAGTTAGGTATGTGTCAGCTTTGAGATTTGGGTTCGATTCCACAGTAAAACTGTGCGAAAAGAAAGCTGGAGCCTGAGAGGAATTAGTCTGGACCGATAGTCCGGATGAACATCCGAAATACAAAAAAAAAAAAAAAAATTGATCCGTTGATACTTGAGAAATGTTTTCATTTAGTAATTTAGTTGAGAGGTTTGTTATAATGAATAAAACAATAGTTAAGATATTTTTTCATTGAAATTTCTATTTTTACTGCGTTTCAATCCTAAAATAATTTATACGTATATAATTTTTAGGCAATATTTAATCCAGCATATTACGTAATTCATTTGTGGGCCGTACGTTACAAAGGACCTGTTTACTTAGCAATATTCAAGCCTTTGTCAATATTAATAGCAGTGATTATGGGAGCCATTTTTCTTGGCGATTTTCTTTATCTCGGAAGGTATATATAGATATAAATCAATAATTTTTGAATACACATAGTATTTGTGAACGAGAAAACATCTATTCATGTCTGGTTTTGTGGTTAATGTTGCAGTCTGGTCGGAGGAATATTGATATCCTTAGGGTTTTACACTGTGTTGTGGGGGAAAGCAAAAGAAGAGAAGACTCAATTGTTGTCACTTTCAGAGGAAGCTCCTCTTCTAATTAGAAACAAAGACGACCAAATTTAACTTCTTTAACTATTCGTTTATTAGTTTCTCATTACTTTAGAGGAGAAGACTATTTCTTTTCTCTATTAAGAAAATAAACAAACGTAAAAAAAAATGTTTTTGTTAAAATATTAGGTTTTATACCAATTTTTTAGCAGAAGTTAACAAACGTTAATAAACAAGTGACCAAAAATAAAGAAAATAAAACAACTACAACAAAAAGCCCGAAAGAGACCAACGATGCGAGGTTTGAGTCAGGGGCGGCTGAGAGAAATCTTGTGGATTTATGACCTCCTACAAAAGCTATTGGCATTATATATTTTCTTGGCTATGGAGACCAAAATGAAGTTACTCTCTGGGAATTTAATATATGAATATTTCAAGGATTTCACATTTTTAACATCTCGGTGGTAACCAAGGATATAAGACCAAAACAAAGAAGATGTCCTTCCTTTCTTTGTTTCAACTTCCATCTAGTCTGAGAAATGACAATGGTTTGGTTAAGTTCATCTTGATTTTATCATGAGTTGAATCGGTAAGATGTTTGATAACGCCGACAGGATAAGTGTGGGAGATTAGGTCAAACATGATGGAGTAGCAGAAGCTAAGAACGAAAATTAACGGACGAACGGAACAAAGGGATAACGAGAGTACTCCTCTCAGTGCTAAGCAATGCAAAACTCTTATTGAAAACTTGAGTTTCCTCTTTTTAAGGTTTTATTTATTAATCAAAACGTATCTAAAACACAAAGCTATGGTTCCTTTATATATAGCCACAAACGCAATCCTAAGGCTAATAGGAACCGAAAATAGAAAAGCAATACACAAAGCCCATTAGACTAGAAAATCAAATAAGCAAAGGAAAAGAACCAAATGTGTCAAACACGAAAACACCAACAGCCAATGTGTTTGACGTGTAAAGGATAAGGATGCTCTGCATCAGGTCCCCCGGGGAAAGAGAAGATTCACCCTCGAATCTGGATCATCATTATCACCGTGAAATGGAAAGATGTGTTTAACGTTAAACACATTATGGGTCCGGATATCCGGTGGTAGACGTAAGTGATAAGCGTTGTTGGTATTAATGCATTATATCACTTCAACAGGACCAATCTTGCGAGGATGCAACTTGTTATATTCTCCAGCCGGTATACGATCCTTGGTTAAGGTGACCCAAACCAAGTCACCGGGGTGAAACTCAACCTCCCGTCGATGTTTATCAGCGGCTGCTTTATACACAGTCGTCAAAACTTGTAAATTCTTACAATTTTCGTCATGAATTGCCTGCACATTGTCAACAAAATCAGTTGCACATCCATGTATACGAACCTTTTCGGGTAATAGAGCCAAGTCAAGCGGACTGCGCGGCACCACTCCATAGACCACTTTAAATGGACAAAACCCCGAACTGCGATTGGTCACATGATTGTGCGCAAACTTGGCGAGGCAAAGTTGATTGTCCCATGATTTCAAATTATCGTCCACCAAACTAAGAAGCATGTTACCCAACGCCTGATTAGTAACCTCCGTTTGACCATCAGTTTGGGGATGATATGTGGTACTCATGTCAAGGCTGGTACATAGAAGCTTCCAAACTGAGTGCCAAAAATGCACCAAAAATGAGTATCGCGATCTGAGACTATCGATGCCGGTAATACATGGAGACAATAAATCTCATAAAAAAATAAAGATGCCACGCTCATCGTATCTGTCATTTTTTTGCAAGGGATCAAATGAGCCATTTTGAGAATCTATCAACCACCAAAAATATGGGTTCAAAACCCCGTTGAATCAGTGGCAAACCGAGGAAAAAATCCATTTAAATATCCGTCCAAGGCTGTGACAGAACTGGCAGAGGTAAATAAAGACCAGCATTAGAGGCCACACCTTTTGCTTGTTGACAAGATCAATATCTTTTAACAAAACAAACCATATCACGCCGTAACGAAAGCCAAAAGTATGAACTTGTGACTAATTGAAGAGTATGGTCCCGTCTAACATGACCTTCATCATGGAGTTCCTTGATAATCTAGAGCCTCAAGCTACAATATAGAATACATAATTGGTTTCCCCTGAATAAAAAAACCATCGTGTAGGGAAAATTCCGGAGAAAGATCGTTGCGCACGTCACCAAGAATCTTGGAAAAGTAAGGATCCGAATAGTAGAGATCGGCAAACGCTGAAAATCCTAGCACAAAGTTGTACATTGTCGTGATCAACTTGACTAATTGAAGAGAATGGTCCCGTCGAACATGACCTTCATCATGGAGTTCCTTGATAATCTAGAGCCTAAAGCTACAATCTGGAATGCATAATTGGTTTCCCCTGAATAAAAAACCATCGTGTAGGGAAAATTCCGGAGAAAGACCACTGCCCACATCACCAAAAATCTTGGAAAAGTAAGGATCCGAACAGTAGAGATCGGCAAACGCTAGAAATCCTGGCACAGAGCTGTACATTGTCGTGACCAATGCGTGTCGTCTACTTAATGAATCAGCAACACGGTTTAGCTTACCCGCTTGGTGTCGAATTGTAAATGTGAACTGTTGCATAAATGCTACCCATGTGGCGTGACGAGATGACACTTTTGCTTGACTATCTAGGTGTTTCAACGCATCATGATCAGTAAACAAGATGAACTCTTGGTGAAATAAGTAGTGATGCCAATGTTTGATAGCTTGAAATATGGCATAAAACTCGATATCGTAAGTACTATAACGTAAGCAAGCCCCTGAAAATTTTTCACTGTAATACGCTATCGGGCGACCTAGCTGACTTAACACGGCACCAATTATGACCTTGGATGTGTCGCTATGAAGCAAAGGCTTGTGTGAAGTCGGGAAGCACCAAAATAGGCACAGAAGTAAGTTTATCTTTGATTTGTGTGAATGCCTCTGATGCTTCACTTGTCCATAAATCAAACTAATCAGAGGAACATATGGATAACGAGAGTACTGCTCTCAGTGATAAGCAATGCAAAGCTCGGTTAGGAAACTTGATTTTCCTCTTTTTAGGGTTTTCTTTATTAATCAAAACGTATCTAAAACACAAAGCTATGAGTCCTTTATATATAGCCACGAACATAATCCTAAGGCTAATAGGAACCGATAATAGAAAAGAAAAACACAAAGCCCAATAGGCTAGAAATTAAATAAGCAAAGAAAAAGAAAAACAAACGTATCGAACACGAAAACACCAACACCAAAGCCAATGTGTTCGACATGTAAAGGATAAGAATGCTCTGCATCAAAACAAGATACCACTAAATATGATTAAGACAAGATCCTATTTGAAGGATGGGATTAAAAGGATAACATTTGTACACATTGAATACAAACTAAATTAGTGCATTTCGAAAAAGCATGAAGTTCATTTTCTCTCACTTTCCTCCAAAACAATTGAGAAGACATCAAAATTTTCTTGAGAGTTGGAGATTTTTAAAGAAAGCAAAAGCGATAACAGCTAGGTAGCACAAAAGCTTTGTCAGAGGTACACTTCCCGCTTCGGACACACAAAAAAAATTAATTTAGTACTTTGACATTTGTGCACACTAATTTTTATATTTTATCTATAAATTATCTTTTGTCTAACATAAGAGATGTTAGAAGTAATTAATTTGATTAATTGAATGAGATTATATTGGAAGATTTGATTTGGTAATTACAACGTATAATTTGAAGCAAAACTATTTGATGAAGTTGAGAAAAATGAGAATGAAGATGGTGATATATATAGATTTTGATTTTGAATTATTCTTGTTGAATTATATTAAAATGTATTGAATTTGTGTTTTTAACATTTTTAAAATATAATATGATATTTAATTATATATATGCATATACATATGTATATACGTTTTCTATTTTATTTAAAAGTTGTTTCTACGTTTTTATACACCTCTGCTTCCGCGCACACACTTTTGATTCCATTCCACAAAGAGTAGCAGTAGCACATTTACATCATCAAAATTATCTCTCCACGTAAAACTAGGAGAAACCAAATGATAATATATATGGTCCACCCAAATTTAATTATTTTTGTCTAAATTACTAAAAATATTTTGTTGGAAAACATTATTTAATCATTTTTTGGATCCAAATTAAAAGAGGTAGAGATGAAAGGAGCCCCAAAGATGTCCTAATCTGCAGTGCCAAATAGAACGATCCAAACTACGTCAAACATGATGGAGTAGCGGAAGCTAAGAACAAAAATTAATGGACGAACGGAACATAGGGGTAACGAGAGTACTCCTCTCAATGCTAAGCAATGCAAATCTTTTATGGAAAACTTAATTTTCCTCTTTTTAGGGTTTTCTTTATTAATCAAAACATATCTAAAACACAAAGCTATGAGTCCTTTATATATAGCCACGAACATAATCCTAAGGCTAATAGGAACCGATAATAGAAAAGCAAAACACAAAGCCCATTAGGCTAGAAAATTAAATAAGCAAAGAAAAAAAAACAAATGTATCGAACACGAAAACACCAACACCAAAGCCAATGTGTTCGACGTGTAAAGGATAAGGATGCTCTGCATCAAAACAAGATCCGATTTGAAGGATGAGATTAAAAGGATAACATTTGTACACATTGAATACAAGCTAAATTAGTGCATGTCGAAAAAGCATAAAGTTCATTTTCTCTCACTTTCTTCCAAAAACAAATGAGAGGACATCAAAATTTTCTTAAGAGTTTGAGATTTTTCAAAGAAAGCAAAAGCGATAACAGCTAGGTAGCATAAAAGCTTTGTTGGAGGTACACGTCCTGCTTCGGACACAAAAACAAAAATTAATTTAGTACTTTGACATTTGTGCATACTAATTTTCATATTTTATCTATAAATTATCTTTTGTCTAACATAAGAGATGTTAGAAGTAATTAATTTGATTAATTGAATGAGATTATATTGGAAGATTTGATTTGGTGATTACAACATATAATTTGAAGCAAAACTATTTGATGAAGTTGAGAAAAATGAGAATGTATTTTGTTTTTGAATTATTCTTGTTGAATTATATTAAAATTATTGAATTTGTGTTTTTAACATTTTTAAAATATAATATGATATTTAATTATATATATGCATATACATATGTATATACTTTTTTTTTTTTTTTGAAGTTGTTTCTACGCTTTTATACACTTCTACTTCCTTGCACATTTTTGTATCCATTCCACATAGGGTAGCAGTAGATGCACATTTACATCATTAAAATTATCTATTCACGTAAAACTAGGAGAAACCAAATGATAGTATATATGGCCCACCCAAATTTAATTATTTTTGTCTAAATTACTAAAAAAAAATTTGTTGGAAAACATTATTTAATCAGTTTTTGGGTCCAAATTAAAAGAGGAGGTAGAGATGAACGGAGCCACAAGGATATCCTAATCTGCGGTGCCAAATATAACGATCCACAGTAAAAGCGATAGGGCGAGAGGATGGTGTCACCGAGTAAAGGGTCCCATACTATCACATCAGATCTTTGTTTGCTTGGTATATATGTCCTTAACAGAAAAACCCAAAGAATCAAATTCAAAAGAGCAATCATTAAACAACTTGATATTTCTAATGCATTTTTGAATGGAGACTTGGAGGAAGTGTGTGTGTGAATTTAAGCGAGGGATATGCTGACATTAATGGGAACACTTTTCCTAAGAATGTTGTGTGCCGCCTCAAGAAGTCCATTTATGGTCTTAAAAAAGTTTTTCGACAATGGTTTCTAAAATTTACAATGTCATTGCTGCAGTTAGGCTTCATTAAAGGCCATGTAGATCACACATTATTTGTCCAAAGTTATGGAAATGAGTTTGTTGTATATGTTGATGAAATTTTGATAGCTAGCAATACAAAGGTTGCCACTACTCAGTTTACTACTTTAAAACAGAGTTTCAGGTTGAGAGAACTTGGTCATCTAAAATATTTGTTGGGTTTAGAAGTTGCTCGTACTTCTAAAGGTATTTCACATTGTCAAAGAAAATATGCTTTAGAATTACTTACTTATAGTGGTATGTTGGCTTGCAAACCAACATCTATACCTACGGTACCCAAATCTGAAGTTGTCTAAGAGTGATGGAGAATTGTTGGAAAGTCAGGAGATGTATGGAAGTCTTGTGGGAAGGTTAATGTACTTAACTATAACTCGTCTGGATATTACATTTCTTGTGAATAAGTTGTGTCAGTACTCGTCCGCGCCTCACACATCTCATCTTACAGCAGTGTACAAGGTGTTACAGTACATGAAAGGTGTCACAGTACATCTAACTAACAATTATACACAATTAATAAACCATTTCATCTTTTATATATTTGGGGCCTGTTTGTTTGCTTAGTTGGAAGTTCCATTCAATTAGATCATCCAAATACTCCATCTCCCTAATCCATCTAGATGATGTTTGTTTCATTATGGGTTATTCATTTGGATGATCCATTTGAATGAACATTTGTTTGTTTGCATAGTTGATGTAAATTTTCATCCTCATCTAAATGTTTTTAATAAGAAAATGACTAACATACCCATGCTTTAGTATAATCATATTTTTAACTTTAACCTTCACCATATTAATTTAATTTTTGATTTAACATATATTTAAAACTAAATACTTTTCAAATTATTACTTTGGTATTTATAAATTTATTTTTCTCACATAAATTCATGTAAATTTATAAATTCATGTAAATTCAAAATTCATGTCACAAATCCTCAAAACAAAGCAAAAGTCTACAAAACGTGTAATTCATGTCATAAATGTGTGATATATCATGAAACAAAAATCAACACAAGCATAAGATTTCTCCAATAAATGTGTAATTCATGTCATAAATGTGTGAAAATGTACCAATCTTCTTCAAATCTTCAAATAATAATTTCCATACTGTTCTGGTTCCACCCAAGATTGTTTGCTCGTATCCACATCGTGGCAAGGCTTCTAACACATTTCCAGAAGGCATACATGTTTTCAATTATAATCCACAGTGATATTTACCTTTGATGAAGTCATTACTCTTGTGGTTTTAGGATCATTTGGTACACTCTCCGAGCTACTAGAGCCTAATCAGTTACATGCACCATAAGAGCAATAACCACATATTAGAGCACTTCAAGGAATAATACGATCAATATAGCAAGCAGCAAACAATGACCTGGGAGTAAAACAAGCAGAGACTGCAACATGTCTATCACTATCTAACTAGACGTATAATACTAGTTGCAATCAGCTAATAGCAAGTAAAAAGGTCATGTGAATGAGAACATTAAAAACCTGTTAATATGGGAGTCTAGTTCCCCTTGCCAGATCTAGAGTAATTGAATCGCGCATCGCTTCCATAACTCTGTCACCAGCCGGTATGTATGGAGCATGCTCTTCATCGCCATGTTGTTCATATGATTCTACTCTTTCCCAAGATGCAAAGTCTCTATCTTCTTGCGGTGATTCTCTTATAAAGTTGTGAAGAGCCATTGTTGCTGTCACAATTTTGACCCATTTCTTAAGCTCATACTTTGGATGTTTTCTGTCAAGAATCCGCCATTTAGCCTTCCATACACCAAAAGTTCGCTCAATTATTGATCTTAAACCAGAATGTTTGCGGTTAAACAACTCCCTACTGTTTGTCGGTGGTCCTCCTCTATTGAATTGATCTAGGTGGTATCTAGTTTTGCGATGTGGACCTAGGTAACCAGTTCTAGTTGGGTAACCTGAGTCGACTAAGTAGTACTTTCTAGATGGAGGATGAGGAAAAGAAGCTTCTTTTGTTGCACAATATGTTAGCACCTTTGTGTCATGTGCTCTCCCGGGAACCCCAACATAAGCATATATGAATTTCATACTGAAATTGCATATAGCCAGCACATTCATAGTTGCCTCTGCTTTTCGACCTCTAAATGGTTCTACATTCCCTGATGGAGGACGAACCGGCACATGCGTGCCATCAAGGGCACCAATGCAATCCTTAAAATAAGGCATATACCGGTTATCATCTACTAAAAAAGGACTAACACTTCTAAACTCATCCCTTGTGGGTTTCACAATATCTGCTCATGAGTTTTAAGAGAGCACTTAAAACATCATCTAGCTTCCTTTTCACTGTCTCTAATGAATGTTGATACCGCTCAGCTAAGACCCGCACAGTTAAATCTTGTGCAACCATTTCTACAAACATTGCAACACTCTCTTCAATATAAACTTGACCAGATTCCTCTAAGTTATACTTTTCAGACAGCCTCTTACACAAACTCCTAAATGTTGATTGGTGCATGCGAAAAATATCAAAACATTGTACCTTAGACTCGAATATTAACCGCTGCACACGACGCCAACCTTCTCCTCGATTTGTCCTCACTAATTGTCTGCCAATACTAACTTCCTCCACTCTATACAATTCTTCTATAAGAGCATACATGGTTTTCTCCTCCTCTAGTATCAACTCCATGTCATCATCCTCAACTAAAAATCTAAATGTTTCCTGTAAAACCACAATCTAAATGTAAGATAATGTTTCATAAGATTGATGTTTTTATTGTATAGAGGAAATAGATGATATTGAGATCTATGGGAAGATTTGTTATCATGGAAACCAGAAAGAAAAGAAAAAACTTATTGTAAAGTCACAGTTGGGATACCTAAAAGTAGGAAAAACATTCTTTTATTGAAAAGGTAATAACAAGACACATAAAAGAAAGCTAAACAGATATAAAAGAAGAACTTAATGTTAACTGTGATGATGACAAGAAGCAAGCAAGGCAGATTGGGAAGAACCAGAGGGCCCTCTTGAACATGTAGCCTACAAGATATTATGGCCAAATTCTTCACCTAGAATCAAATAAGAGTACATACATTTTCAAGTAAACATTTTGGCAAAAGACAGATCATCTTGCTTGTTTTCAGATACACATTGGCCATAACCAACAAAAAAAGAATCAGACACCTTAATGAATAAAACCAAGAAGAAACACCAAGGCAGACAATAACACATGAGAATTGTTAAATCAAACTCCAAACCAGATATAATGAACCATGTCTATACACTGTAAGATAAAAAGCAATCTTATCCATGAATGAAACAGCAAGACTATTACCTTACAATTCATCTTGTCCGATGATATTCTTTACAATTGCAAGCTTAGTCTATTCTGCAACAAAGAACACAAATAAGCTTAGTTAATCTCATTTGATCACTAAGAATCATAACTGATAACTGAAAAAATATAACAAGATAAGATAAGATCATTCATTCTCATTCACAAAATAAGATACAAAGTTCATAAGAAACATTGTAAAACATTGTAATGAGTCTCTTTTAAAAGAAACATTGAAAAACATTAAAAACAAAGAAAACATAGATCATCCTCAAGCATCCCTGCTTTCACCATTCTGCAAACTCCAAGTAGAGAACCTTGTTCTCATCATCTTCATAAAACAAGAAGGTCGACGATTGGCAATGTCTTGTTTGAGATGTTGAATTGATGCCTTGTACAAAGGAGACCACATCCTTATAGCATTGAGCGAGTGTAGAACTTCCATTGCTCGAAGCTGGCTGCAACTGAATTCTGGATGGTTCTCTATTAGGTTATTCTTGTGTGAAAGAATCTTATCCCGTGATTCAACACTTTCTCTAATCGCTTCTGCTACAGCTTGTCCTAACCTTGATCTTTTTTTATTTGTTCCCGGTCTACTAGAAGATGAGGGGCCACCATTGCCATTATTGGAAGATGAAAGACCATTGCCATTATTGCCCTGAGTAGGAGGAATTCGCATTGATTCAGCATCAGCATCAACATCTTGAGTAGGAGGGATTCGCCTTGATTCAACATCAACATCATCATCAGCATCTTGATCCAGATGCATTGTGTCTAAATGCTCTTCACCTTGCTGAGCAGCCCAACCTTCTGCTCCACTAATGTGAACCGCACCAAAGACTTGTTCCATCACATCCACATTTGCAATTGGTTTGTCTTTAATTTTTCTAGCTCCAACCCATTCCTGAAATCAAACAATAAGAACAGAAAAGATATCAAAGAAAACCAAGAAACCAAGCAATCTTCAAAGCAAAACTAGGTGTAATGAACATATATATACCTTACACCGATTGTTCCACCAGTCCTCGAGACATGTCTATGGACCCATTTGAATGATAACCAAGTCCGGTTCTGTTGTGAGTTAGTTTCTGAAAGATTCAGCTTGCTTGCAAGTAGTATACTTGATCCCGAATTTTCTCCATGTATGCTTTTCCCCAAAAGTTTCATAGAACTTGGCTATAATTGACTGTCTCGCAACCTCATTCACTTTATCTTTTCTTATATTTCCTTTCAGTTTCTCATCAATTCTTAGTTGAAGATAGAAACGGGTTTGCTCATCACTCCAAACAAGATTCTTAGAACATAATAATAGAAAACATAGAAGACAGTATAAACAATTTAAGAATCTGAACATTATAAACATAGAACATTATAAACATCAGAAAGGATAATCAAAGTATAAACAAAGAAGATACTCACATCAGTACCAGCAATGGATGTCATTGTTTCTCCGATGAAGTACCAGTAAAGAGCATTCTCTTTAAGATATAAATCCAAATATAAACCCAGAATCACAAATTGTTTTCTGATTCGAGATTTTAAGATTCAATTGATATTGAATCATCATACAGTAACGAGATAAAGAGAGAGGATTACTGAGGGAGATTTGAGAAGAAGAAGACGGCGAGGCAGAGGAAGAAGACAAAGACGGCGAAGGATGAAGACGGCGAGGCAGAGGAAGAAAACGAAGACGGAGACGCAGAGGAAGAAAACGAAGACGGAGAATGAAGAAGAAGAGGAAAGAGTGCGAGAGTTTAGGTGTTAATTTAGGTTTAATTCAAGGGTATTTTGGTATTTTAATTTTTTAACTGAGCATGATTCATTCAGATGAAAGAATTTAGAGCAGCCAAATGAGTTCTAAATTTTATTCACAATTTTTAACATTCATTCAGATGAATCATCTGAATGATTATGATTTTAAGCACTAAACAAACATCAGTTGTCATCTTCATTCAGATGATCCATTTGAATGGTGAAACAAACAGGGCTTTGTCACTTTAAAACCAAATAGAGAAAGCATAAAATTGTGATAAAATTCACATTTTGGTGTTAAAATTTTCAAATCTCATTTTAACGCCTAAATTGTAAGACCTCGGTTTTTGGAGCCAAAGTTGCAAGATTTCAGTCTAGTGCCAAAATAATGGAAACGTATTGTAAGCCAACATTACGGAGTTTTGGTTTTGGATAAATCTTTTGGATTGAAATGAATCAAAGGCATTCATTAGTGAATTTTTTTTTAGTCATTTATGAAAACTCTTGCTTGTTAAGATTCTAAATTAGAAGTGTGAAGAGACTAACACAAATAGCTAAGGAATATGAGATTATCCATTAACGGTTAATTGGTTTTGAGTTTTCTTTTGTCAACACTTGACCACACCGGACCGGTCCAGTAGCCCAAATCTTTAATTTGGATTTGGAATAAGATGTTTGTAAAATAGGTAAAGAATCCATTATCAGCCTAGGCCCCGGAGTAATCCGTCTAGGTCCTAGATCCTTATTGAATGTATAGCCGAAACGATTTTTTGAAGACTGCTCTAAATGTATAGCTTCTGCCCTTTGATGGCTTTGTACAGCTCTGTTTCTGTCTTCACAGAGCCATTATGTGCTTTGATGGTGTCTTCTAATCTTGTGTGGCAGATTGGACAGAGGGCATCTAACGTTGGTACCTTACCAAATGGAAATGGTCGGGGTTCAGTTGTTAGTGCGAGTGTCTCTTATGTGATTGTCAAGTGTGCACTTGTTGCTTCAATCTCGAGATACAGACCACTGAATGTGCTCTCTATTTCCTAAGACTTCGTCTCATCTTTCAGCTTTATCGGCGTCGAGATCAGAGGACTTCTCCACGACATTAGCTAAAGTGTTGTGAATGCCACCATTTATCCTTGTTGTTTTTCAGTATTTTCATGTATTTGTTGTGTGTTTCGCTTTGATAGCTTTAT
This sequence comes from Cardamine occulta, assembly GCA_028015245.1. Taxonomy (NCBI): domain Eukaryota; kingdom Viridiplantae; phylum Streptophyta; class Magnoliopsida; order Brassicales; family Brassicaceae; genus Cardamine; species Cardamine occulta. Next base: position 4,710,369 of record CM051378.1, read on the forward strand.
TCATAGAGATTAGAGATTAAATATTCTATAAAAATATGTTTGACAAAAAAAAAAAAAAATTTGATTCATCAAATCAAATTCCATTTCTATATGTAATTTATTATTTAATGTGTTTAATACAAATACACAAAAAATATCAAACATAAATATTTTTAAAAACAATTTATTATATAAAAACAATATGAACTTCATCACAATTTTTTTATCGTATATTTTTTTGGAAAATATTTGGGTTCACCCCTAGTGGTGAATCCTTTGTTCACATCTTCTTTCTCTAACCAATCAAATTCTGACATGTAATATTATTATTAATTATTCTTTTTATATCTAATCATTAATCACTCTTTTTAAATATAATCAATAAAGATATGTCAATTAAAATTATATTTAAACAAAAATAATTCTTTTAAATTATAATTAAACAAATAAAATAAATTAAGAAAATTCACCCAATAAAATTATTCACATAATATTATATTTAACAAAAATAATAAATTAAAACTAAACAAATTAAAAAATAAAAAAATTAAATTTTTAACCATTGAGTTCGCTGAGCTGTATCCTTTAAGGTATATAGTTTTATATGTTTTATTTATTTAGTTTTAATTATTATTTTTATTTAAATAATAAATTAAAACTAAATAAATAAAACAAATTAAATATTTTAAAATTTGTAGCCCTTGGGTTCGTTGAGTTGTATCCCTTAGGGTATAGTTTTATATGTTTTATTTAATTAATTTTAATCTATTATTTTTATTTAAAAGATAAATAAAACAAATTTAAAAAATTTAAAAATTTAACCTTTGGGTTCACTGAGTTGTATATTTTAGGATATAGTTTTATATGTTTTATTTATTTAGTTTTGATTTATTATTTTTTGTTAAATATAATATTACGTGAATAATCTTATTGGATGAATTTTCTTAATTTATTTTATTTCAAAATTTATTTTATTTATTTCATTTGTTTAATTATAATTTTAGTTTATTATTTTTGTTTAAATATAATTTTAATTGACATATATTTATTGATTATATTTAGAAATAGTAATTAATAATTAATTGATTAGATTTAGAAAGAGTAATTAATGATAATATTACATGATATATTTTGATTGGTTAAAGAAAGAGGAGGTTAACAAAGGGGTGAACCTAAGTATTGTTCTATTTTTTTCTATCATTTTCAAATAACAAATTATCTTCTCTATTTTTTTTTGGTGTCAACAAATTATCATTTACTTAATTAATTTTATTGTTTTTTCTCATCTACCAAAGTTTTTTGTCGGTCTACAATTCACCTTATGTTTATTTGTAAATTTATAAATTTTAAATTTGAAAATTTGAAAATGTAAGAAAATACTTGTACAGTAAAACCTCTATAAATTAATAATGTTGGGACCGGATAATTTTATTAATTTATAGAGGTTATTAATTTATCTATAAATTAATAATTATTAATTTATAGAGAATTTTTCCGAATTTCAAAAAGGGTTATATAGAAAGTAGAAAATGAAGACAATACTTCGATATATTTTAATGCATTTACACATTATGATATAATTATTTTATATAAATTTTTTTAATATAATTTTTGATGCAATTGATAAGATAATATCATATATTTTTGATATTTTAAGAAAAATAGAGATAAACTCCAATAAAATTATAAATTTATGAATAAATAAATAACACTATAATCATATTTCATTAAGATATCTTTTATATATAGATAATAAATTTATATAGTTATTAATTTATGTTATTAATGAGACCATATATTTATATAGAGATTTCAAAAAAATTATTATCTTATTATTTTATCGAAATGTGTCAATTATTACACCGATCCAATTCGAAATCGGGATAATTTATTAATTTAGAGAAGTTATTAATTTATAGAGGTTCTATTGTATATGGTCTTGTAATTAAGTGTAACTGTTGTATAATGTTCTTGCTTGAGATATCTAATTAAATTTCATAAAAAAAAAATTAATCATCACCTTCCCCTCTTCACCTTTCATTTTTCACTCCGAATTCCTCAATCATCCTTAGGGTTCCTCTCTAACCAAATCCTCTACATCTCTCTCTTAGGTTTAAATCTTCGATTTTTGAAGAAATCAAAATGTCAGAAGGCTACGCAATCGAACTCTACTTCGACCCAGCACTCGAAAACCAAGTCTTGAAAACTTGGAACGTCTTCGCTCGTCGTCAAATCAGTACCAAACTAATCAACACTGAGTCACGTCCACACATAACTCTATTCTCAACTTCTTCATTCATAGATTCAACAAAGCTTGAACCAATCATCAAATCATTCTCATCAAAACAAGAACCAATCTTTCTCTCTTTCTCTTCAATTGGAACTTTCTCAAATGATGAAAATGTTCTCTTTCTTTCACTTACACCTTCAATCTCACTTCTTCAGCTTCAATCTCAGTTATGTGAAGCTTTGAAGAAAGAAAATGTTGAGATTGGTGAAGACTTTCGTGTTGATTCTTGGATTCCGTTTTGTCCTGTGGCTCTTGATGTTCCTAAGTCACGTATGGCTGAAGGGTTTTTGGTTTTGAGAGATTTGAAGCTTCCTGTTAGTGGTTATGCTATGGATATTGGGCTTGTTGAGTTTTCTCCAGTTCGTGAAGTTTTCTCTTTTGGTTTTGGTAACAATTTGGAGTCTTGATTTTAGTTTATTGTAATCTCCTTTGTTTAGTTATGAATGTAAACAATGGATTTGTTGAGGGATAGTTTGAAGAATTTTGCTATTATCTGTTTCACTTTGTACAAAAGTTACGAACTTTAAGCTGTTGTTTCTGTTACATCTAATATTAGTTCATGTTGTTTGGTGAATACTTCTTGATACCTAAATGCTTGAATCTTAGCTTATTGGTTTTATGTAATTCTTCTGAGTTTAGATATGAATGTTGTTAACTATTAGAAACTATAGATTTCTGAGGAATAGTTTAAAGAATTTGCTTATATCTATTCTCAATTCATTATATACAAATGAGATCATCGAACTTGTTGGTTTCGTTGTAGCTAGAATGTAAGTTGCTTTTGATGGAACAGTATTGAGGCAATGTGGTTATGGTAGTTTGGAGAATTTGCTTATATCTATTTCTCAATTCATTGTGTGTACAAATCTCTATCAGATCGAACTTTATGGTCTCGTTGTAGCTGGGAATGTAATTTACAGTTGATGGAATAGTATAGAGGCAATGTAGTTATGGTATTATGTATCTGTTTCAGATTGTGGTAGATAAAGTTTTCTGTAAAACGATTGATCTTCTTGTTCTTGGCAAAACGTATCCAAATGTTTTTTTAGTGCTGCAGTTTTGTGCATACTTCTTGATATATACCCAAATGCTTGAATCTGCTACAGATGAGAGTTAAGCTTGATCAAAAGTTATATTATTGATTTCGAGATTCTTCATTTGTGTTTTCATCTATTTGTATGAATACGAATTGCTCGAAGCAATTTCTTTGGTATTATCTTGCAGGATTCAACGGGAAACGCTCAGTGGATAGATGAAACTGTACTGTCTACACTCTGCAGAGTATTGGAAGCAATCAGATATGTATGAGGTAAACGAACGCTATATGTTCTATCGAGTATTTTTGTATCTGCTATGAAAAGAATCACATCAATTATTTACTTAATCATAAGAAAATGTTAAAGAATCCTTCTTCCATATGGTGTTTATCCACAAATAATCATTTTAACAGTCTAATTATCGCCATTAGAAACTCGTTCCACGCATCTATTGGTCCAGGCAAACACCAATGGACGCAATCATTATAACCTTTCATCCATTTATTTCCCCAGTAACTATTAGGGTGTCCATCAGGTCTCATAAGCATAACTCTAGTCACATCCAAAACCTCAAACGTCTTCTTCGCCTTGTTGTCTCGTTTCATAATCACATTTTCAAGCTGTTCAATCTGAGATGTTCTGATCTTCATCTCACTGCTCCGCAGGTCGATTCGATTTTCTCCAAAAGGACTTGTCCTACTGCACGATCCTCCGGTATCCCAAGTACCATTCTCGAAATGAGCAGGTGAAATAGTCCTCAGTACAGTCACCAAATCCTCCTTGCAATTCTCACTTTCATCGATATGCTTAAAGACAGCTGAGTAAACAAGCTTAAACCCTTCTTCCGGGCTAATCTGAGTAACGTTAGGTTCGTTACAGTAAATGCAACCAACTGACTCATCTCCTCTATGTATAAATATCGGTCTAAAGAACCAATGAGCAGCCGAGACAATCGCAATATCTATATTTGACAAACCCTTAAACCACGCTTCATCGATCTTTCCAATGTCTAGATCAAACAATCCAGTTCCCTTCTCATTCCCGTCTTGTCTCTCTCGTCCCTCCACAAGAAACTTAGTCCACGAGGTCGAGAGAGTGAAATCGTGATTCGGAAAGTACCAAATCCTGTTTCTGTCTTCTTCATCTTTATAAATGTCCCTAGGAGTTTCTTCCTACACAAGTAAACAAAAAAAAAACTTAAGCAAAAGCAATTTATTCTTACATGTAAACAAAGCAATAGATACTATACCATTGACAACAAGCATAGAAGCGATTCCATATGGTTCCTTGCTACAGAATCACCAATAAAACTCATCTTCTTGCCTTGAACCATACCGAGAAACGCTTTCGGATTAAACCTCGGAAGATTGCAGCCGTCGGGTTTCCATCTCCAAAACAAAAAATCTCTGTCTTGTCTCCCATGTTTTATGCAGTTTTTTGAGTCAGGAATCGTTGAACAGCTTGAGTTTGTGTATAAAGATCCTCTTTTGTCTGGAACCCAATGTCCCTTGAACAAATCACACTCAGGATCTAACCAAAAAAACACAACACACAAAAGACAAACAAACAAATCAATATAATTTTTCAGACAAAATCTCAAGAAACATAAAAAGGTGAGTTTCTTTAAAAGTTGGAACATTTACAAACATAATATCATAATTTTCTACGTTTATATATACAAATAATCCATAAAAATTCCAGAAAATTTTCATAATATGAGTTCGTGGAGAAAAAAGCTAACAAAATCTGTGATTTTGATGATCATATTTTACAAAATCTCAAGAACAAAAATAAAAAGTGGAAAATTTTAGGGAGGTTTTAAAAAAAACAACAAAAACGTACGAATATTTTATCATAATATCATGGTTTTGTAGAGATAAAAAAAATAATCCATATAAATCGCACGAATGAGTTTGTGATGAAAAAATAAAAAAGAAAACAAAATCACAGAAATGTAAGAACCTTGGTTTTTTTGTTGGTTAAACGAAAATCAAGAAATTAATATAACAGTTTATTTTGTTTTACCTTACCGATTTGAGGAATGAAGGAAAGAACATTTCGATCGGCGATGGATTTAAAAGGATTCTGATAAACGAAGAAACCTGTAAAGAAGAGAGTTATACATATTGAAGGCAATAGTAATGGCGCCAATCTTCCCATGTTCGTCATCACTATCCATTTTTCTTGTTTTTTCTCTGAATTTTCTCGGAAAATATTTGATGATGGTTTCATCGTTGCATGTCGATCATTCCTAGAAACAAGCCCACGAATATGTTTTATACACACGGAGAGATTTTTCTTTTTATTATTCTCTTTCCTTAAAGGTTTTTAAATTTGGGCAGTGAAAATGAAAAATTTGGAAAGAAAGGTTAAACATTAATGGTGATTTATGAATTTTATTATGACTATTTGTTTGCTTTTTCATTGGTGATGTAACTGTAGCCTTTGAATGATGACACGTGGCGTGTGTTTTACATGTGAATTGTGGAATGGTGAAGTCTTTGTTTACGTCGAAACCATATTTCACGGCGTAATCTCTTTTGTAGAAATTTTGTTGCCACTTTTTGTGTAATTTAATGTATAACGCGTCTACTATAATCTTTCTTGATTCGCCTTTTTTTCCTACTTTTAAGGTTTTTTGATAAAATAAAATGATTTATTTAATTTTTTGAAACAAATCTAAATCATTAATTTCCCCCTTTTATGTATTCTTTTTGTTCAAATTGGAGTTGTACTCGATTAGGATGGAAAAAAGACATTTATCAGCTCGGGTTAATTGTTACATCACTAATGACGTTCATATTTTTGTCAGAAAATAGAGGGTCTTAATAATGATAAATAAATAATAAAGACTAAGACAGAATTTCAAATTCTACAAAACATAAAGTTACATATGGAAATGTAAATAATATTCCCGTTTTTATTGTGGACCCATTGAGAATCAGAAGTAAATAATATGCATTCTGCAAGACTGCAACTGACACTTTTAATGGACAAGAAAAGGAAAAAAGTTTTAAGAGAAATGGATGTTTTATTCATAAATAGGATCCCACAATGTTATTTTAAGTTAATTACTTGACTAATTTAGTGTAGTGGAACAATGTGGATATTTCTGTATATCATGTAGCTATATACTAATGTAAAAGCAAAAGGAAATGATGTGGAACTAAAACAGGGAGTCCCAATATTTGGTAATAAATGTGGAGGCCCAAGACGATGACATCTAGATTGCAGGTTACCTATTGATAGTCTAAAGAATCAGTAATGCTTTTCAAATTCTAATGCATTGGTGCAACATATTGTCGAGAAAGCTAGCTGGAATAGCAAAAATGGCATGAAAATAATGCATAAACTAGAGAGGAGAACCAGAATTAGATCCTTCCTCAAAGAATCATCAAATGGAGTCCTTCCAACATGATAAATATAAATGCATCATGGAATGATGAATCTATGGTCAGCGATATTGGTTAGATTCTGAGGGATGAGATGGCTAATGTGAAGTGGTTTGGAAGGACTCCATTTGTACTTCTTTGTAACTCATCGCCTTTACCTCTACTTTTGTGCCGACAATCACTCCATCGACTTCTCCGAGTGACTTCACTTATTAATCCACTTGGTTTGGATTCATACAGTTCGCCCCTGTGGCCCCTCGGCCCCCTCCTCTCCAGCCGGCTACTCACCAAAATTATGGTGTAAATTAATATCTATATTTTCAATTTAATCCATCTTAAACCCCAAAATTTGTAATGTTAATTAATACTCATTTTTTCCCCTGAATGCAAACATTTATTTCATTTATGTCAAAATGATTACTTATCTACAAAAATAAAAATCTAACTTAGAAAATAAAAACATTCAAATAAGAATTAAAAATCAAAATCAAATTGAATCGTAAAACTTATCAAAACCAAAAAAAAAATCATGATAATAATACATGTTTCAATTATGAATCATAGACGCCGTTTACAAATATGTGTCGTTTTAGGATTAATTTTTTGTTTTAGATTAAGTGTTGTTTTTGAATTTCAGTGCAAATGTTTAATAGATACTCCAGTTTTATCCCTACTATTTTAATATATTGATCAATAACAAAATTTTAGAGTATATTAATTAGGGGTAAAATAAAAAAAATAATGATTTTCTTAATATGCGTGAAAAAACCTAGAACGACACTTATTTATAAACAGATGAAATAATTATTATCAAAATATCATAACTTTTAGAAATACTTTGTTGTAGAGCCACTATCTTTGATAACTTATCTGCTACTCGGTTGCATTTCCGGCTTACCCAGGAGAATGGAATATGTGAGAATCTATCCGCCTAACTACGGATATCCACGATTATATTCTCAATCGTGATATCTCTTGATCGAAGGTTAATTAAATCAAATAAAGCTTTGCAATCTCCTTCGATAGTGACATTGTGGTATCCTCGGCACCAGATAGCTTGGATTGCATGAAGGAGCGCCAATGCCTCAGCTTGGATTGGTGAAGATGCTTGTGTTAGTCTTGAGGAACCGCTTAAACAATAGGCACCTTGGGCATCCCGTATAACCCAGCCTGCACCAGTATATCGGCCATGAATAACAAAACTACCATCGACATTAACCTTGACTTTGCCTTGTTATGGTTTAGTCCATCTTCTTATCGGTGTCGTAACTGGAGTCTCTTGATGCACTTGTGTATCTCGTGAATTAGACATAGCATCAATCCATTCATCCACATTCTCTGTCGATATACTAATAATTTCAGCGGGGTACCTTTTATTCTTGTTGAATATAAGTTCATTTCTTGCTTTCCAAATTTACCAACAGACCCAGAAAAGAAGATGTTGCTGCTCTTTAGAGATCACTGTATCATACCTAGCGAGAAGTAATCCAACATTTGCTTCTAGAGAGTTGGTGATCACATTGATGCCTGATAGAATGGTGTTGGACAACCGCCAGACTGATGTTGATTCAGGACATTGAAATAGCAAATGATTTATAGATTCTGGAGCTTGACAACAACGTTGACATGTTGAATCTATGGGAATACCTAGCCGATTTAATTCAGTGGCAGAAGCAATGGCTGCTGAGAGTATCCGCCATAGGAAATGTTTTAATTTAGGGGGAATTGATGTCTTCCATATCCGAGCTTTTAACACAGGATTGCCGTATGGAGGTTGAGAAATAACCGCTTCTGGAAGATGTGTAAATAACCAATAGCCTGATTTCACAGAATACTCACCATCTTTAGTGTAGTGCCATACAGTTTCGTCGTTGATATTCTGATGAGGAATGTACATACGACGTGTTTGATCAGCATCTTCAGAGGATAAATATTGTTGTAACTTTTGCTCGTCCCATCGTTTAGCTGATGTAGACCATAAGTCCATCAGTTTCATATCAAGCCTCAATGAATGTATATTTTTCGGCTAAGAAAAAAAAAAAAAACTTGTTTTTAACTCTGGAAGGAAATTACAAAAGCACATTCGTGGAGGATATTCATCAAACTAACGGAAATAGATCCTTATTATTATTATTTTGTTTCTCTTCAAGACCATCAATCTTGTCCCTCTCCTCAAATTCATATTCAGTCCTCAAAACCGATGATAATGGTGACACACAGAGTTTTAACCGGGATAACTATATTTTAAATCGGGATAGTTGAACACTTGACCACGAGAGTAGACAGTAGCTTTGACCTCAGGAAAAAGAAAAAAAAAAGAAAAAGAAAAAACATAACTCGGAATATATATCATCTACTGTATAGTCTGTATACTCACATTCGTTTGTTTTTTTTTCCCCCTCTTTGGACGAAAGAATTTAGGAGGTGCTGTATTTTTTATTAGGACGTGGTTATATTAATGTCAAAGAATATTAACAATTTCAAGTTGTTAATTTCGTGGTTGTAATTGCAATTAGTCTGTCGGTTCACAATTTCGATTTGTAGTTTCTAGTTACTATTTACTCGGCTATACGAGAAACTTTTCTTGAAATTCTTTTACCATATTTATCATCTAAATCTAAATATAGTTTATATATAAGAACTAAATTTGACCAAAGATGAAAATTTGTGTACATATTCTTTATTTGCTAGTAGATGACTGTACTTAATAATACTAACCTTCTCCGATCTAACAAGAAATTTGCTAAATCAAATATATATATATATATATATATATATATATATTATTGATTAAGTAGATGATTATACTGCAAATCTAACCATAAATGCAGATCCAACTATTATGATGTATACGTTATAGTAGCTATATTATGAGAACCCTGGAGATTTTATTATGAAATCTATAGGCCCAAATCAGAATCAAAGAAGAAAACAACTCAACTGAATAATTTGAAATCTAATTTTTTAAATGTATATACACATTATTATACAATCATGGCCAGAGAGGCCATACCACATGTGTATAGTACAATCTCACATGTGGCAATGCCAAAATTCACAAAAACTAAAAACATTAGCTTTAGAGTTGAAGACATGTCCCATGTTCACTTTGGCTTATCTCTTCAATATCTCCTCGATTTTGCATTTGCTTGGTTGCTAGGACACACTCGCATACATCCACATGAATTCTTAATGACCCATATGTTCCTTAAGCTTCAAATTTACTAGTCATTTCTTTTTTTGCCGGTTTTATTTTCTACTTTTGGAATTTATACAAATAATACCACAAGAGATAATGTTAAAAAAAAACGATTTTGATAATCCATAAGAGACTATTTTAACGTTGATCAAAAGTTATAATAATTCACCTATTTCTATGGATTATTTAAAGATTCAGTCTGGGTGGTATTCATGATTTATAACCCAAGCCACAATTAAAGTCTAAAAGGGACATCTTGGCTCTAAGTTAATTGATTTTGGATCCCACTACTTTGTTGGAACCTTTTAACATTAAGAAGTTTCGAAAATTTTACTCAAAAATGTCTAATGGAAACTTAAGAAGTTATTCAAGAAAGCAAGATTTGGTACGTGCCCTATGGTTTAGGGATAGGGAAAATAGGGATGTTCGAGACTTTCCATATCATTATGTGTGAATAAAACAATATACTAAAGTAGATAAAACAGCATTTGACTTCTAAGCAGTTAAAAAATTGTCTTATTGTTGATTTTGACCAATCAAACATTTTAAAGATTTGTTTTTACGATTTGGAAAATAAGAATTTAATGAGTTGAAAACAAAACCTCATCACCGATCGATTGCATCTGAAAATTCTTAGAAGAATCACTGTATTTTTTTATTGAATTATTGAAAAATATTTGTTATGTAAACGATATATATTACTTATTAAAATGAATTATATGATTGAGAACACAAGATACAAAACTTTGCCCTCTCATGTGGTAGACCTTACTTCAGTGAGACTGTGCTGAGGAGAGAGCATGTGCCTCTCTTAATTACATATATAAAGTTATATATAGTTTATTCTAGATAATTATATAACCTAACACAGATACTACGATTTAAAATTTTGTTTGTTGGCCACTCTATTAAGAAATTAAAACCTAATAAATGCTAAGTGGGAAGAATCTCCATCAGCAAGAAAACTCCTAACTATATCTATTTAAAAAAAAAACGAGATTCTTCATCAAATTTGTTTGCTTAAAACAGATACAAATGAGTACCCTTCAGTAATACTATATGTATATGTTTGTTGTTATAAATGGTGCCAAAAAATTTTTGTATTAGATATTAAAAGTCATATAATACGACTTTAGTATTACCATTTACAAGCTAAAGCGTGTTTATGACCAATTGCTAATTATATCTGGTCAAGATATAACTATCACATAAGCATCATAAGTATGTCATAAGAAAAAAAAAAAAAAAAAAGTGTGTCAAAAGAGAATAAAATTACGTGTCTATATAAAACACTTGGGCCTGATAACTTGTAAGTGTATAGCTGTATTGCAGAGTGTAATCAAATACATTCTCTTCCCAAGTCAAAACCGGTTAAGTTCAATATTTATCCACCGATTATTTCAAGTTAATATTTCTATTATAATAATATTGTGAATTTGTGATATATGAATATAATATTAACATTATATATATATATATAATATAATAATACGAAAACAAAAAAAAATATAATAATGTTTATGCTTGCAAAATAAAAACTTCCCATGTGCTTTAATTTTCTCTCACCAGTTACGGTTACTGTCTTTTTCTTAGTATACTTGAAAATAATAATAATCTTTTGGTTTAAAAAAATTTAATATACATCTTGTGTTCATTATTATTATTTTCTTGTTTGGGGTTTCAATAGGTAATAACACAGCTCGTGTGCTTTCGTTGAGAACAATAGGGGTGGACACTGATGAGGTACCCGGATTTTTCGCTTGCTTTGGTACTTAGTTGGTCCTGCCGGATAATTGAGTTTGTCGGTTTGGTATTTGCCCCGCCAAGAATAGGTACCCGGCAAAACAAGTATCTGCCCAAAATTCCGAGGCTTGTGGGTTACTTGTCCCGTCACGGGTACCCGCAAGTAATTACTTGATTTTTTTTTTTAGTAACGGGTTACGGGTATTTTTTTTACAGGTAACAGGTATTTTTGCGGGTATGAAACGGGTAATAGGGCAGGTAACGGATAATGGACATGTAACGGGTACGGATAGCGGGTAACGGGTAAAGGACGGGTAACGGGGCGAGTAACGGAAAAAATTTTCCGGTTTGATACTTGGCTTGGCGGGTAATGGATCGTGAAGGCTTAGTATTTGGCTTGAACGGGGCGGGTACTTGACCGAACAGGACGGATACAAGACAAACCGGACGGGTCGGGCGGGTAACGGGTACTTGTGCCCAGTCGTAGAGAACATAGCGAAGATATACACATCGTAGTCCAGCCCATCCAACCTTTAACAATATGTATGTAAATAAATGAAAAAATTTCTTAACAAATAAAAAAATCATATACTTTTAAGAATATTAAGATTAAGAACTAATGGAATACAGTAAGCCAATACCTATGAACTAGGTTTAATTTTTATTATACTCATTGTTTAATAAAAGTTGGAAGACAGTGAAGTGACAACATAGTCCCTTAATCTATTAGCTTAATTTGAATCAAATTTATACTATAGTTTGTCAAAGTTGATCTAATTACACGTTTTATATATAAGTTTAATCTGGCTTGGCTGGACCAAGTTGTCATCCTCCAAATTCCTTACCAATCATCCAAATTGATTTTTGGCCTTTTCTTGAAATCATCTTATTTACTTTGAGTTTTAATTCTTATTTTCTCCTTTAATACACACATATATATATATATATACATGAGTAAACGCATGCATACACACAGTTTTATGACTGGACATATCGAGTAGGATCCATATGCCAATAATTTTTTCTTAAGTATTTTCATTTTCATGTGTATAAAGATCTAAATTTTCCCAAAGTAATATAAACAACAGTCTCTTTCCTACATAATCAAATCACTAGACGCGGCTTTGCATTTCAAAGTAAGTTTTAACAAAAGAGTCCGCGTAAAACCACGTTTTTATTGGTCACACTCATATTAATATATATAGTAATTTTGTTTTTATAACATTTTTAATAGAATTTTAAAGTGTCAAGATAATATTTTCTCCATCAGTTATTTTCTAATTTCTTCAGTTATGAATGTATTCTCATTTTTTAGAAGAAATTTACCAACTAAAAAATGCTTCTAAATTAAATATATATAGATCATGAAATAAAACTTTAATCATATATTAAATTAGAAATATCTAAAAATTAATTTGAGATAAAAGACAGAATATACAAAGATGGCAGTATGGTCGATATCTTACATTTATTCTTTACCATAAAAGAATATAAATTTTTTTTGGTTTTATACGTTTGTACCTATATCTATGGATTGAGAATAGTTTATTCATTTGCCATTTATTTATAATCTACATTTTTAAACCAAATATTAAAACTATCTGCCTATTGTTTCCAAAATAAAATCATATCTTCAAAATAAGAAAATAATTATAAATCATAGAAAGAAATCAATTTCGTCTAGATTTCATTTCACTAATGAGAATTGAACTGCCGTCACAAAAAGACTAATCAGAAAAATAAAATAAATAATAAATCCAATTATTTCGTTTAAAAAACATGAAAAAAAGGAAAATTCAAAGAAAGGAGACTCTCTTCTTCTTCTTCTTCTCTTCTTTATTTACCAGTTTGTTCACTTCACCACATGATCCTCGTCTCTCTCTTTTTCTCTTTCTCAATCACAAGTTTCAGTTACACACCATTGTATCTCAGAATCTGATCTGATCATTGATCATCATTGTTTTTGCCTGTCAAAAAACGTTCATAGAAAATTTAATGAAACAGTGAAGCCACTGCCACAAAATCTTTATTCTTTTCTACTTCTCTGTTCTCATCTTTAAAATGAAAAACATTTCTTAGAATCAAATACCCAAATTTCTCTTTTTGACTCTCTCTCTCTCTCTCTTTTTTCCCAATTCATGGCTCCAAATTCAGTAGCAGTGACAATGGAGAAGCCAGATAACTTCTCTTTGTTAGAAATCAACGGCTCAGATACATCTTCATTCCCTGAGAAACGTAAATCCATCAGTCCAAAACAATTCTCTTGGTTCCTTCTCCTCAAAGCTCATAGAGTTGTCTCTTGTCTCTCATGGCTTATAGCTTCGGTTAAAAAGCGAATAGCTTTCTCGTCGAAAAACATTAATGAAGAAGAAGATCCAAAAAGCAGAGGAAAACAGATGTATAGATTCATCAAAGCTTGTCTTGTTATCTCCATTGTTGCTTTGTCCATAGAAATTGTTGCACATTACAAGAAATGGAATCTTGATCTTATAAACCGACCGTCTTGGGAGGTTTATGGGCTTGTTGAATGGTCTTATATGGCTTGGCTCTCGTTTCGATCCGATTATATCGCTCCTCTTGTCATCAGTCTCTCCAGATTCTGTACTGTCCTCTTCTTGATCCAGTCTCTTGATCGGTTAGTTCTTTGTCTTGGTTGCTTCTGGATCAAATATAAAAAGATCGAACCAAAGATCAAAGATGATTCTCTTGATTTGGAAGAAGCATCAAGTTTCCCAATGGTCCTTATTCAGATCCCAATGTGTAACGAACGAGAGGTAAACTTAAATTACTCTGTTTTCCTCTGTTTTGCTCTGTTCTTACTCTGTTTTGCTCTGTTTTGTGTTCTGTTTTGTAATTGTTATGTTTTTGTTTGTTTGTTAGGTGTATGAGCAATCAATAGGAGCAGCTTCACAACTTGATTGGCCAAAGGATAGGATCTTAATTCAAGTTTTGGATGATTCAGATGATCCAAATTTACACCTTTTGATCAAGGAAGAAGTATCGGTTTGGGCCGAAAAAGGCGTAAACATAATTTACAGGCATAGGTTGATAAGAACTGGTTACAAAGCTGGGAATTTGAAATCTGCAATGAGCTGTGATTACGTTAAAGATTACGAATTTGTTACTATCTTCGACGCAGATTTTACTCCTAATCCTGATTTCCTCAAGAAGACTATTCCTCATTTTAAGGTAATTTACTCAAATCTTTCCTAACTTAAAAAGGTAACATATTTCTCGGTGAAGTTTCGTAAGTTACGATGATGTTTCTGAGAAATTCAGTGAAAAAGATTTCTTCTTTTTACACTTTTCTTAATAGTAAATAATTATAGTCTCTTTTTTTTGGTTCAACATCTTATGAATTATACTCGTCACCGTCACCGACAGTTGTCTCGTTTTTTTTTTATTCTTTCTTTTTCGGTGGGTCATGTTCTAAGTAACCGACAAATTTTATATATTTTTAGGAAAATCTAAGATTTTTTTTTTTGTTTAAGTTAGGAAAATCCAAGTTGTTAAATGTTAAGTATGAAATCAAAGTAACCGACAAATATTAAATTACAAAAAAATCATGACTTCTCTGATTTATTTTTCAATCACAAGTCTTCAGATTAAATCTTGTTGTAGCTAACCTTGACTATGCTTGGTACCGGGTTTCAAATGTTCCTTTGATTTTTACATTTACGTATTATAATCATGTTTTTCTTCTCTTATAAATTTTAGTATATTAATCATTTTTAGATAAATTGTTTAAATTATACATTAAAAAAATATTTTATTTTAAAGTTACTTATGTGAAAGTATAATTTCTTTGGAATTTTGCACATAAAGGCAAACACAATTTGGTTTTGAACAATTGAGATTCTAGTTTTGTATATTACTAAAGAAAATATAGAAATTGAAAGAGAGTGTTGTATTGTTTTGTTTCAGGGGAATCCAGAGCTAGGACTTGTCCAAGCAAGATGGTCATTCGTAAACAAAGATGAGAATCTCCTCACAAGGCTACAAAACATTAACCTATGTTTTCACTTCGAAGTAGAACAGCAAGTGAATGGAGTGTTTCTCAACTTCTTCGGTTTCAATGGAACCGCAGGTGTCTGGAGGATCAAGGCATTGGAAGAATCTGGTGGCTGGCTTGAGAGAACGACCGTGGAAGACATGGATATAGCGGTTAGAGCGCATCTCAACGGCTGGAAATTTATTTACCTCAATGATGTTGAAGTCACTTGTGAGTTGCCTGAGTCTTATGAAGCTTACAAGAAGCAACAACATCGTTGGCATTCCGGTCCTATGCAACTTTTCCGGTTATGCCTTCCTTCAATCATAAAATCAAAGGTCAAGTCAATTTCTACTTGTAGTCAAAACATATACTCAAATTTTTTGGTTTTTTGTTTTTGTGGATTTTGATTTTGATTTTTGTTTTTTTGCGTAGATATCTGTTTGGAAAAAGGCGAATTTGATCTTCCTTTTCTTTCTTCTAAGGAAGCTTATTCTACCATTTTACTCATTCACACTCTTTTGCATCATACTTCCACTGACAATGTTCATACCCGAAGCCGAGCTTCCCTTGTGGATCATCTGTTATGTTCCTATCTTCATTTCGCTTCTCAACATTCTCCCGTCGCCTAAATCTTTCCCTTTCTTAGTCCCTTACCTCCTTTTCGAAAACACAATGTCAATAACCAAGTTCAATGCCATGATCTCGGGGCTGTTCCAGTTTGGATCGGCTTATGAGTGGGTTGTGACAAAGAAAACCGGGAGATCATCGGAATCCGACTTGCTAGCATTTGTTGAAAAAGAAGAGAAGTTACATAGGAGAAACTCGGAGTCCGGTTTGGAGCTTCTGAGCAAACTTAAAGAACAAGAAACAAATCTTGCGGGGCAAGAAACCGTGAAGAAGACCCTTGGAGGGCTAATGAGGCCGAAGAACAAGAAGAAGACGAACATGGTGTTCAAGAAAGAGCTCGGGCTTGCGTTCTTGCTGCTAACCGCAGCTGCAAGGAGCTTTCTATCGGCGCACGGTCTACACTTCTACTTCTTGCTGTTTCAGGGACTGTCTTTCTTGGTTGTAGGGTTGGACTTGATCGGAGAACAGATCAGCTAGACATACACAAAATCAAGACAGAGAGAATAAGGAAACGGAAGACGTTTATATTCGCTATTTTTTTGTTTGTTTTTTTATTCTTTTCCCTTTCTTATATGTGGGTTTTATACATAATTTCAAGAACTTATAATGTCCAGTTTCAGAAAAATGAATTGAAACGAATTTGTTATATGATATTTGGCATAATTGTTGAAAATCATAACTCTTAGATGTTATTGTATTAAGAGTGGTTTAGAGTCGACCAATTTCAAAATGAAAGAAGAGCAAGCCATATATATTGGTATACGAGCCAATGTTCCTATTGACGGTGGGTATGAATGGTGATGCTCGCTCGAGTGGAGTCCACTGCGAGGTAACTCGATCGAAACTAGAAGGAACCAAGTGCATTAACGAAAAGAAAATTGTTTTCACCAGTGAAGATTTTACTTGTTCCACAAGGAATCGAGCTAATTAACTCAAAGCTTCAAAAGCAAATCAGTGAGCTTAAACAATGCCTAACTCAAAGTCCGTTGCCTTATTTTTTCTCTTTCTTCTTCGTTTTACTCTTCTCACTCTCGCTGCATCTGTAAATCATCTTCCCAAAATTTTGTCTTTTGCTATTTTAAGTTTTAAGCTCCAAATTTTATCAAAACAAATAAAATTAAGCTTTAAAGATAATAACATTAAGTGGCTAATATCAAAAAGTTTGTTATGTTCATTTATAAAAAAAAAAAACATTAAGTGGCTAATATTTTGATCTTTGTTGCTTTTGTTGGGATGTATCTATTATCAAAAAATATTTCTAATCTCCAAATAAAAATATCACTTGCTCCACCGGCTCAGCCGCTAACTGCGGTGGTCAAACCTCCAACCACACCGCCTCCACAAACAGTTATGCCAAAAGATAAAAACATGATTAGATTAAATGTTAATCTATCATGTAACAAATATCATATTATACTTACATGCGAAATTACAAATCAGTGAGATAGGTAGACACATAGGCTTAATCCGAGTGGGTTTGGAGGAAACTTCTGTCAAGGGCAAGTTTATCTTGGAAGTAGGCTGTGCTGGTCTATAGCTTCGGCTTTGACAAGTCAGCGACTGGATTAGCTAGATAAAAAAACTAGGCTATGGCAAAATTTCAACTCCAAAACTAATGAATCCAACCATCTGTATTAGTCCTCGTCGGTTGTAATTATAAACTTTCATGAGACTGTAGACTTCTGAATTAGTGAACGATTGGGACCAAACCTTGGTATACAATGTATAATGTAAAAATTAGTCAAAGTCGACCAATTTTAGGAGGATCAACACTTTTTTATCCCAAAAAAAATTGGGTTTGTAGTCAACTCTTTTTATGATTTTGACGGCCAAGATCAGTGCAATACAATGTATACAATGTAGGTCCACTAAACACATGCTTCACAAGAATCACAACTGTGTCTACCTATCACAACTTCTTTTTCCTATTATTCCTTCAAATGTTTTTATTTTATTTTTATAAATAACGTGTTTATTTATTATTATTAAACTACATGCTAAATTTAGGATTCTACAATCAACTGATATGAAATCCACAATAGTTAAGATTGTGTCTCAGAAAAATAAATTTCAACTTGGTTTGTCATCATCATCACCATCGTCATTTCATCATCACATCTCAGTATCTCACCATACTGGCATCTCATCTCATCATCATCAACATATCACTTTCAACACATCATATTCATATATCATCACATCAACATCATCATCACCACATTATCATAATCATCAAGATCAGCATCATCGACATCTAAACAAAATATCACTGAAAACATACATTGTTTTGTATATTATATCTATGAAGAAAAATGTAGTGTCAGATATACCTTTTTGGTCAATCTGTGGTATCAGATATACATATTTGTGATTTTGATATAAACCGAATTTATAATTTCTTACAACAAATACTCAAACGGGATAAGTATATATATATTTTTGCAATGGTTTGTATAAAGTGTATTTTCGATCTCAAATTATTAATATTTATTCGAAACAAATGTAGTACTATTTTTTAAAATTGAATGTTAAATTTATTCAAATCGAAAAATACATTTTTACGACTCGGTACTACTTATTTTCAAGGTTTAAAATGTTTCAAAAGAAATTAAAATAACAAGAGAATGATCCTCCTAATTATCTTTTGGCAAATCATCTCTTCATTCCCTTTTTTATTGTTGATTTTCCATTTGCGAATAGAAAATAACATGTTTCAAACTTTCTTGTCAATGGCTTGGATTATCTATAGTGCTAGCTCCAGAGCTTCACCATGTCATCTATATTTCTTTCTCGCCAAATAAAGTATACTGCAGCCTAGTAAGAATAGCATAAGAGAAAAAGATGAACATTTTCATGTGATGAATCCACCAACATCATCATGACTTGATTCCAATCTCTTGTACCTCTAGATTGTAGCAAATTCATAACTAATGTATCCCATATTTCTGCTGAAAACTGCAAAAAAACTAAAAGATGGTTCCGAGTTTTCATTTTATGCTGGCAAAGAACGCAAGAAAAGTTAGCCCCAATATTCCATTGTTTGCATTCGATACATTGTTAATCATAATCAATTAAGAACAACCAGACATGAGTAAAAACATACTTTGGCGTACCAAAAGAAAACCATATATTCTTTCATCATGCTTTTAACTAGATTAATCTGACTCACTAGATTCCATATATTTTTTGCTACGAACTTTGTAAAAAAATTATTTGTCATACTGCGCCACAAGACTATGCCCTTCTTCTCCAAGCTCCATGTATTTCTTTGGGATTCAATAACCTTTTTCTACTCTATTTCCTAACTTAAATTGATATTTTATATGTTTTCAATTAAGGGAAAGCAGAAACATATTTGAAAAAAATAGAAAAAAATATAATCACATATATAGATAGACACATCTTTTGTGAGGAACAAAGTGGGTCATATTCGATTGTACTCCACCTTAGTCGTGGTCGTCGCACTAAACCTGAGTTCGAATATGGTGTCTCTCTCTTTGGAGAGAAGTAAATGACCATTGGGCCAATAAATAAAAATAAAATACGTTTCTTTTTGCTATTTTGATGTGTCCAAATTTATGTGACACTACTAATCCAACAAAGAAGACACAAACACGGTCGGTATAAAATTATCAACTTAAAATATCTTTAATTTTAGCCTAAGCAAATATTTAAGTTTTCCAAAAGGTATTTTCGCATTTTTAATAAATATATCTATACCCTTTGAATTAGATGGGGGAAAAAAGAAAGACAGAAAACATAGTTGGATTTTCTTCACTGTCGATATCATTTGGTTATTTTGGACCATTCCAGTTGTATTTTGCAGTTTATATCTTCTATCTTATATTGTGTATATTACAAACATAAATAACAATCGTTAACCAACCCCAAGACGCCTCTTTTATAATCATTTAGCACCGACATTATACAAAATTATATAATTACAAATACCATTTTTTTTTGTTAAATAATTTACATATACCATATGAACTTTTAATGCGGTGATTATAATATAGACTCATCACATAGATATTTGGACTGCAATAACAGCCCAAACAAGTTTCTTAAACTCAGTGCTTTTGAAGCATGATTTTTGGAGTATTTATTTGAATTTTCAACTAACCGTACAATTTAAATAATCATTAATACCCTTTAACCTATGTTTTTATTTGTTTTTGTTAAAAGAACCTTTAATCTATGTTGTATAACACCGAATCGCGGCATAAATTTCAATAATCGAATAAAATCCATGAGACTTGTGAGATTGCTTCACTGTCTTTTCCGCGTGGATGAGAGAGCAATGACACAAACAAAAAAACTTGAGCTGCATGTGAATTTAATTTATATCCGTCAATTAGTCTTTCCGTGTTTTGCCAAATTTTCTAATAATTTAATTTATCTACACGAATAATTTAATTTTGCCAAATTGATATGTTGAACAGATCACATGGATTATCATTTCATTTATGTAAATGTAAAATTCCCTATATTAGTTTAGCAAATTCTGGTTTTTAGTACTTTAACAGAAACAATTTTTTTTTTTCTGTTTTTAGTAACATCTTTTCCGAAACTAATACCTCTTACTTTTGTATACCCGAAAATATTATTGTTTTCTTTTACGTCGACAAATTTCACCTATCTGATAAACAATTTAAAAAATCATCTATTTGCTTTGATTTTTTTTTCCTATTTTTTTTCAATTTGTAAATAACACAGTGATTGGTTCTGTAGATTTGTGCGAGCTTAATTTCAACTTGTGACTAAATAAATACATTGACTCGATATTCCAATATATATACTACATATTCTAAATAATCTATAATTGGTTTGGTTTTGATTTGATATCATTTTCTAGATATTTTTTTAAACAATAACATACCATAAAAACATATATACGGATTTGAATTTGTAAGGTCACACAAACAATTTAACTATAAACTTTTTTTTTTGATATATAACCATTTAAAAAATATAATCAAATCAATCCACTTCTAGCTTTTCAAAGTTATTTTATTTTCTCCGGCTCAAAACTGATCGATTCAGATAAAATCTTAAGTGTCAAAAAAAAAAAAAAAAATCTAAAGTACCTTAACCGGTCTATTAGAGATAACCGATCCATATAATTAAAGTTAACCAAAATAAACCGAACCTCTCCACGCGTTGAACCTTACACACATCACCCGTGATTGGTGGACCATTAGATCAACGCGTGTACATTGGCGCGTGAAATTCACTCTCACTCCCACTTTACTTACTTCATCTTCCATTATAACCCCAACCCTCACTTCTCTCTCTCTCTCTCGCCGCTCATCACATCTCATATTTCTCTCCTCTGCTACAACTATGGCGGAACTCAAATCTCTCTCCCTCTTCTTCTTCATCTTCTTCATCATCTTCACACTCCTCACTACAACAAGCGAATCTCGCTTAACCAAAGACTACTACTCAAAATCATGTCCAAGATTCTTCGACATAATCAGAGACACAATCTCAAACAAACAAATCACAACACCAACCACCGCAGCCGCAACAATCCGTCTCTTCTTCCACGACTGTTTCTCAAACGGCTGCGACGCCTCAATCTTAATCTCCTCCACCGCTTTCAACACCGCAGAACGTGACTCATCGATCAATCTTTCACTTCCCGGAGACGGCTTTGACGTCATAGTCAGAGCTAAAACAGCTCTCGAACTCGCTTGTCCCAACACTGTTTCTTGCTCTGATATCATCACCGTTGCAACACGTGACCTTCTCATCACCGTCGGTGGTCCTTACTACGACGTTTACCTCGGCCGTCGTGATTCAAGAATCTCTAAATCGTCTCTCTTAACCGATCTTTTACCTCTTCCTTCAACTCCGATCTCGAGAATCATTAACCAGTTTGAATCTAAAGGTTTCACTATTCAAGAAATGGTTGCTCTTAGTGGGGCCCATTCGATTGGGTTTTCACATTGTAAAGAGTTCGTGAATCGGGTCGCCCGGAATAATACCGGGTATAACCCGAGATTTGCTGTGGCTTTGAAGCAAGCTTGTTCTAATTACCCGAAAGATCCGACGTTATCTGTGTTTAATGATATTATGACTCCGAATAAGTTTGATAATATGTATTATCAGAATATTCCTAAAGGTCTTGGGTTACTTGAATCGGATCATGGGTTATATTCTGACCCGAGAACAAGATCTTTTGTTGATCTTTATGCTAGAGATCAAGATTTGTTCTTTAAAGATTTTGCTAAAGCTATGCAGAAGTTGAGTCTTTATGGTGTTAAGACTGGTCGACGTGGAGAGATCCGACGAAGGTGCGATGCCATTAACTGAGTTTATGGTTTTTATTTTTATGTATTTATTTTTTGGGGAAGAAATGTGAGATTTGATGGATTATGAATCTTCTGAGTAATTTGCTCATATGTTTTTGTGTAATGTTAAAACACATAATTTATATGGATGATTGTTCTAATCAAAGATGGTTTTGGTACAAAACAAATTAAGATTGAATGTGATGATTATGTGAAGGAAAGGTTCTGCATTTGAGCTTAAGATGAAAACACAGTTGAGTGAGAGTAATCCAAGCTCAACTAATCAGTTTGAGTTTGTTGGGTCATTAGTAGCTGATTAGTAATTAATATGTTGGTTGAGATAAGAGTTGCGATTTATATCCCTTTAACAAAAAAATAAATAAAGTTGTGAATGAGGTTATTGAGGTTAAGGGTTAAGGTTACTGAAATTAATTGAAACAAAATTTGGTTTAGATCGGTTCAATTATTAGGTAATTTGGTTTGGTTGTTTTGCTAAAATCCGTACAAAAAGTTGGTTCGTTTGAATTCGGGTAATGATCTCAAAAGAAATTTGTGTAAATTTGGTCTAAACTGGTTTAAATTAGTTAGAAAAGTGATTAAATGTTCGGTTTGAACGACATAATTGATTAATTTCTATTAAACAATCGGTTAACCAAACCTCCAAATTTTGGGTTGGTTCGGTTTGGAGATGAGATAGCCACAATGCTATCAGCTTGATTGGTAGGGCTTTTAAAAGAGCATAAGATATTTTATTAGCTAATATGTCTAAGTGCTCCTTCTAATGCTCTTTTCTCTATGCTTGATGAAGTTTTTCCTAAACATAGAGTTTTTAAAAAGTTTTATATAATTAATTTATTTAGTTACATAAGATATATATATATATATTAAAATTTAAATTATATATTTAATTAGTATTTATCATTATTTAAAATAGTGTACCAATAAATTATAATTAATAAATGTAAAATAATATATTTATATAAAATTATATATATTATTTGATAAATTATAATTTTAGATAAAATATATTTATTAAACTATTATATTAAAATTATTCTTATTCAAAAATTATGGTTTATTAAAATTATTTTTATAACAATATTTTTCTTAAATTATAATTTTATTAGCATATTATTATAATTATATCTTTTAAAATGTAAAAATATGAATAAATTATTAATTATATAATTAAAATTATATTTATTAGAAAAAATTTATATTTTCACCTTTTTATATCTTTAAATTTTTAACTAAAATAACATGCTAATAAAATTATAATTTAATAAATATAGTTTAGAAATAAAAATTTATAAAAAAAACTTATGGTATAAATATGTATATACGTATAATGTAATATTATACATATAAATAAATATATTAAATATTTTATGTAATTTTATATGTACTTACTCACAGCTATACCAATCACTTAATATATTAATTAGAGCATACAACTTCAATTACATAGTGCTTTTGCTCCTTACAGGTACTGCTCTACTATAAGCTATACCAATCAAGGCCATAAAGGGAGAAAATATGGTTTTCATTAAAACAAAACTACTTCGTTTTGCATTTGTATATTGAATTCAATTTCATTAGGAATTTTCATAAATAATTATTTATTCAAAATTGGCTTGTGGAAAATTCTTTTTGTGATTTTTGTTTTACGTTTTTCGGCTGTCTGGCTTCACGTAACAGTTTTGGGAGGGTTTTAGATCTTTGTAATTCTTCTTTTTTTAGTTTTATTTAGTTGTCTCAGGTGGATTTATGGTATTTCTTTGCTTTCGGCATTGGTGATTGTGGTTCACAGGTCGCTGAAGCGAAGGGTTTGTCGTCATTGGCTTAGATTTTAGCCTACAAATATCTACCATATTTTAAAAAAATATATATTCAAATTAAACAAAAGACTTGCATATAATTAGAAGCCCACGATCCCTTCAGAGAATATGCGGCCAACTCGAAGGACTACAAAGAGTTAGTCGATTAGGGATCATCGATCACACTAGATCTAAGGGATGAAGAAGTTAGCTCACTTGCGTGAAGAACCAAAGCTGCAACACTTTTGATGCCGCGTTGTTCTCACGATAGGACCTCACCTTGTTGGGGATCTGCAGATTAATGACTCAGATAAAAAAAAAAACCCTAGTTAGTTGCAAACTAAAGAATCATATATCTTTTCATTATAAATATGCAATCTGATATATCTTTTCATTATATATATGCAATCTGATATCTACAAATCCAGTTACATGTTTCTTCTGTTATTTTCACTGTTGTCAACATTAATATTGTTAATGTTCTTTTTGTTTCTTGTCATCGTTCTTTAAGTTTTTATGTTCATTTTCAAAGATGACACTATAATTCAATCTTAAATAATCTCTAGCACCTGAAATTATTTATGATCAAACTGTGGACCACAAAATTGTCAACGCATCCACAATCAACAACTGCAATACCATTGAAACTTGTATTGTACTGGGTGAGAGATGATTATTTGGAACTTATGCTGTATTGGGTGAAAGATCAAAGCCGCTTGTCACGGATTTTTTCTGGAAGACCGTACGGCAGTCGATCATCTCCATGATTATCGACTCAGCCTATGTCTCATGGACCATTTTCGACTGGTTTTGTCTTGTCTAGGATTCATCAGGGGATCGGCTCCAGATCCCGACCAGTTTGTGTAAGGATGACCTAATCCTTTTTTCGTAGTTAGATCCTCGATCAGCGACAGACTCTCTGAACTCAACCGAGTCGGTCTGCCTAACTCTAAAGGATCTCTCTAACCTGAATCCTGCACGCCTCTCACTGAAGCACGATACCCTACTGCAGTCGGAATGGCTCCACAGAAGCAACACGACGGTCACGTACCATCTCAAGAAAATGGTGAGTGATATTCTCCCCCACTGAGAAATGTGTACGTCCTCGTGCACAGTAAGAATTCTTGATCGTACGTTGTGTCATTGTGAGATAAATCTTACCCCCACTCGATATACTAACTCGAAAACTTGCCTTAGTCTTCGGAAAACTGGCTCATCCCTATGCGCTTACTCTTCATATTTTAGACGACATGCAAGGGTTCAACACTTACCACTTCTCCCTCGACTTCTGACACCAGTATACGGGGCTCCCCGCCTATCCGTCTCCACACATACTCGCACGGGCGCAGACAATACACAACGTTCTTGGCTCTGATACCACTTGTCACGAACTTTCTCCGGAAGACCGTGCGGCAGTCGATCATCTCTACGATTATCGACTCAGCCTACGTCTCACAGACCATCTTCGACTGGTTTTATCCTGCTTAGGACTTATCAGGGGATCGGCTCCAGATCCCGACCAGTTTGTGCAGGGATAACCTAATCTCTTCTTCGTAATTCGATCTTTGATCAGCGACAGACTCCCCGAACTCAACCGAGTCTGTCTGCCTAACTCCAAAGGGTCTCTCCATCCTGAATTCTGCGCGCCCCTCACTGAAACATGATACCCTACTCCAGTCGGAATGGCTCCGCAGAAGCAACGCGACGGTCACGTACTATCCCAAGAAAATGGTGCATGACACGGTTCTAGGTATTTAGAAAGCAGAGGCGTTAATGAAAAACAAATTTTACATGGTTGTTTTTCATATTGAAATATCTCTGAAATATATAAAACAATTGTTAAAAAAAATCCTAAAAAAAGTTTACTTAATTTAAACAATTATATAAATGAAGCAACGATTGGTCCAAATGCACAAAATAATATAAAAACTGTAGATGAAACAAAAATAATATTAAAATTACTTACCATTTGTATAGAAAACCATATATAATCTTCCTTTGTAATTGTGGGTTAAGAACAATTAAGAACTTTTTCTAAAAATGGCCACATATAATAACAAAATTAGAGAATTAAAAGTGAATGACGTCTGTGTAAATTTATTATCCCAAATGTTTATTCAGTTTTATGAAATTGAAAAAGATTTTATTAATTTAAAATATTTATATATTTTATATCTGACATAAATAAACTAATACCTTTTGTTTTGTTTTTTTTAAAAGGCCGTAGGCCAATGCTTCAAAAAAGTAGCTGTAGCAACGGGCCTATGAAAGATGAGAAGGCTACAATAGTATATGCTATATATAGAGAAAAAATAGTTTTTAAAAAAAAATTGAAACAAAACAATTTCGTTAACATTTCTATATTGTAAAAACGATTTCGTTTTGTATTTGTAGATTAACTTCAATTTCACTAGGACTTTTTACCTTTTGTATTGTTTTGTTAATACGTTTCCATAAATAGTTATTTATTTCTATTTTTATATGGTTAAACAATCGGTTAACCAAACTCCCAAATTTTGGTTTGGTTTGGTTAGGAGAAACCGGTTCGGTTACTAACCCTAAACTTTGACTGGTGAAAAGTGGAGTATATTGGTGGTCTCGAGTAAGCAACAACGTTTTGGAGTAATTTAGGGATCCAAAAAAGTAGGTTTCTGCCCAAAACTTATTTGTATCAGGAAAAATGTGTTCACGATCATACATTGGTTTCTGATAAATTTGTAAATGATGGGGTTTCTTTTTAATATTGCAACGAAAAGTGGTATAATGATATTTGTGTACATTCGAAACTAGGATTACAAACAAACAAGCCCAAACATTCACACAAACAGACAAGCCCAAACCTAGCCGTTCCTTCAAAAGCCAAATGTCACGGATTAAATTGTCGACAAAATTATAGACACTTGACAACATTATTAAAGCATAACATGACACTCAAACATGATTAAAGCTGAAAGTGACAAACACACATTTTTAAAACACACATTTTTAAAACAAACATGACAAATACACATTATTAAAGCATAAAGTAATAAACATACATTATTAAAGCGAAACTTGACAAACAAACATTATTAAAGCAGAAAGTGATAAACAAACATTATTAAAGAAGAACGAGACAAAATATAAACATACACTTGACAATAATTAATTTTTAAATAGATATTTGCGCAAATTCTGGAACAACTTTTTGCTCTGGTCATCGAGATGCTCATTTTCACTAAGTTTCAGCCACATCTTCATCTTCTTAGCATAAGTCATTTATTTCATCAATTGGTTTGCCTCCTCTTGCATCATGGCTATTTTGTCCAATCCCTCCAACTCTTGCGCCTTGCATTGTTTGAATTTATTACATTCTATGTTGATCGCTTCCAAGGCTGCAACTTTACCATTCTTTTTAGTCTTTTTCTTAGCTGCATCCCTCTCTATTGGACGAACACTAGATCCTACAAAGTTGGAGTTACTAGTATCACTCTCGTGGGCTCTCTTTGATCCACTGCTTCCAGAGCAAGTATTTCCTCCTACATGGCTACCATAATGTGGTTGATCACGGACATCGAGCAATTCTTTCATATATTTGAAATTTCCATTACCAGCATTTGAATATAATTCATGCGTTTTTGCCAATACATCATTCTCCGCCCACCCACTTTGTTGCATATGTTTAACCTTATCGTAACCACCAACCCATTTGACCAAACTTTTGCTCACGTAGTTATAGTGATTTCTGCATGATTCTCCATCACACAAAGGATCATATGAGCAATGCTCATTACAGTACTCAGAAAATTTACCCCAATATGAATTATCTTTTTGGTTTCTACCAACAATGCTATTTGTTCCATATTTAATTCTACTCAATAGACCAAAATTTTGCTCAGTGGTCCATTTGGTGCTTCTTCGGCGAGTAGGATTTGAATCCTATGCATCTGGAATGACTTCATGAAAACCGATGTTACCACAAAGGGTCTGATTGTACACTAAAAAAAAGAAAATCATTTGATGAAAAAAATAATATAATTTCTGATGAAGTACTCTAATATTTTGCCAATCAGACCCAAAGAGTCATTTGTGTAGAAAATTCGGGAAATTCAGCTGCTCCAACATTCAAATCAGTTTTATTACCTATTGGAGTAAAAGAATAATTGGGTGCTTGAGATAAATATGATATCATCGATCCAAATTATGGAAAATAGTTTGGACCAGGTGACAACATGAAGAAGAATTTTGGGTTTGGTTAGAAGATTGATTTTGAAATTGATAATTGTTGGGATTTGAGTAGTTGAAAGGGTAATTAGAAGAATTTTGGGTGTTAAAAGGGTTATTTTTGGAAACCATTTCACTAAACCAATGTTTAAAATTAAAAATAAGAGTTTATTGGAAAGTAACAGAAAAAGTTTACTAAAAAAAACAATTTTTTTTCTGTGTCCAAATAAAATGAAATGAGTCTCTATATATAGAGTATGAAAATGATAAATTTTGGTATAAAATATAGGTAAAAATACAAAAAAATTACCTTTTTGAAAATTAATTCCATACGGAGACCTCTATTGCTTCAAAACTCCTTCACAAGGGACCTCGTTTGGAAATAAATTTTTATAGGGCCTCAAAATAAAAAATTTCCGTTATATATATATGTATATAATGTACTATAAAATAATTGATCTTAAATAATTCGGATGGAAAAAAATTATCAAGAATCTCTCCACTTATTATATTATAATCTAATAACTTTTTTGACCATTTAAAACATGACATATCACACATGACACGTCACACGTGTCAAGATTTTCCCGACTCAACAAATATTCACTCGGTTGAAGAATAGCAACACCAAATTTATCACATCATATTTAATTCTTAATAACACCCATTGCACTCTTACAACAGTTGGAAAAAATTTACAATAGTTGAGAAAACTACCATGTACATTGGTTTTTTTATTCAATATATTTTTTTCAATTTTTAACACTCCACATCATCTTCTCTCTTCCATCTAATAATATAACATCCATTCAATTTTTACTCTCTTTAATGGTTTGCTTAATAAAATTCAACACCCTACCCCATTATTTTTTATTTCATACTTTTATTTTCTTTTATGTTTTTGTTTTTTGTGATTACAGATTAATAACAATTATCGATTGAAATTAAATTTTAAAAAATTAAGAGTTAAATCATTTTTCTTAATATATTTATAATTTTAAAAAATTTGAGCAAACAATAAAGACGAGAAATATAGATCGTCATTTTTAAAACAAATAAAGTTACGAAAAACTTAAAATGAAATACAATATAGAAATAAGCACACAATACAACTTATAAAACACACATAATTTAATTAGTACAATAGACTCAAATCACAAACTTACTCTTTAACCATGATATAATTCCGAATTTTTCTTGTAGTTCGTGATGTACCTTTTAATCACACAACTTGGATATAGCACACACACGATTTGCAAATGCAAGTAGCACCTCGGTCAAGAATGATTGTGGTGTACTAGACCCACTTGCCTCAGATTGATCATAATCGGTCCAATATTGAATCTTTTGTATTTGGAATGACTTCATTAACTCCGTTCATACCACCAAAAGCCATTTGATAGAAAATTTGGGAAATTCAATTGCTCCAACATTCAGAAAAATTTCATTATCCATTGGAGTAGAAAAATAAGGGGATGATTGAGATGAATATGGCATCATCGATCCATAATATGTATGATAGTTTGGAACAGCTGACGGCATGAAAAAATTTGGAGGCAAACCGTAATTTGGTATATTTTAGGGTTGGTTGGAAGATTGATTTTGAAATTGATAATTATTGCGATTTGAGTATATAAAATTGTAATTGGTAGAATTTAGGATATTAAAAGAGTTTTTGTTGGGATTCATTTTCCTAAAAAATATTTAAAGCTAAAAACAAGAGTTTCTTAATATACTTATTTGTTCAAATCAAATAAATCATGTAATTGATTCTATTTAAAGAGTATGAAAATGATGAGTTATGGTATAAACATGATTTATATAATTTGATTTAGTATCAAATAATTTGGATAAAAAAATAAATCAAAAATCTTAGCTACCAGTAGAAATCCAACACATATGTCTATATTATATCTAACATTTTTTTATGTGTTTAATAAAAACATTATACATGGCAAAACCAATATCCTCTTTTGCCAATTCAACTAGTTGAATAAATTCAACACCATTTCCTCCACGTCATCTTCAACAACTGATTTAACATATCATTGTAGTTATTAGACTGTTGAATTTTTTATTCAAGACATTCATTGTATATAGTATTTAGTGTAAGACTATGTACATTTGTTTTAGTATTTAACACCCACATTTTTACTTTTAACACTTTACATCATCTTTCCTTTCATCTACATCATAATTCAATACCCACTCAATTAATTTCCACAATTGTTTTGTTTAATAAAATTATAACACCCAGCCCTATCAATTTTATTTTATATTTATATTTTAGTTCTTGTGATTATATATTATTAATAAAAATTATGGATTAAAATAATTAAGAGTTAAATAATTTTATAAAATAATTTTTGTTTTGGTTTTTATTTTATATATTAATTAAAAACATTGCAAGTGATGAAGAAGAGAAATAGAGATAATCATTATAAAAATATATACAATGATGAAAAACTGAAAATGCAATACAATATACTAATAAGCACATGACACAACAAATACAACAGACTCAACTCACAAACTTAAGAATCTCATTAACAACGAAATATTCTAAATTTTTCTCATATGTGTTTGAGTAGATTTGATTGCAATTCGTGATATATATTTAAATCATGCAATTAGGATATAGCACTCACATATTTTGCAAATGCATGTAGCACCTATGTCGAGAATGGTTGCAGTGTACTACACATACTTGCCTCATATTGATCATAATCGGTCTATTGTTTAGCATATATATCTCGTTCATCATCAACAATCATATTATGTAATATAATACATGGCCTCATGATGATAGTCAAATTGGCTATGTCCCATATGCAAGCTGGTTCGCGAATAATTTTAAATCGAGCCTACAACACTCCAAATGCACGTTCAATGTCCTTATGACATACCTCCTGAAGTTGTGCAAATAAATTGTCTGATTCATTTAGAGAAAGCCTAATCGATTTGACAAAAGTAGGATAAGAAGGATGTATACTATCAGCTAGATAGTATGCCATATTATACGGACGTTGGTTCACGAAAAGGTTCACTCTTTCTGTATTTTACTATTCAACATCATCAAACACTTGTGAACGATGTAGAACGTTTATATCGTTCAATGTGCCCAAACATCTAAAAAATGCATGCCAGATCCATAAATCATGGGATGCAACTGCTTTAAAAATAACAGTAGTAGTTTTCTTATCTCCTCGAGAGAGTTGTCTTTCCCACGATGCAAGAAAAATTTTATATTCCCAGTGCATGCAATCAATACTCCCAATCAATACTTTTATTACTAATTAGATTCATAATTTTGTCTCTTTTTTTTAGTAACCTAAACATATCATGTGTACAGTAGGACATAAATCACAAGTGTTGAAGACATTAGAGTTGAAACCGACAAGTCTCCGATTTTCATATTTTATAATATTCAAGAAAACCTGAAAATTAAATTCAAGTGATCCGAATACGAATTTAAACAATATCTTTTGATTTTATTTTTAGCAACGATATTATTTGACCCATTTATTTATGTGACCGTAAAATCTCGGCTAAACCAGTTTTGGTATATTTAACCGGTTTAATCGATAAAAGCTCGTGACATGGCTGTTGGTGGGGTTTGAAAAAAAATCTCGAGATGATACGAAGATGGAATGCTAAAGCTTTGAAAATTTTCAGCCTCATCGCCTAAATACATGTACTCTGAGAAATGCCTTATTACATAGCCCATATGAGCTATTATTGTCTTGCTGCGATCGAGCTTTTTTTTTGGTTTCAGCGATAGAAATCTCTCTTGTAAGGAGAGTGAAACACGTGTTGTTGTGTCATTGATTGCTGAGATTCTTAATATATTTTTATCCTAATTATTTGTGGTCAATTATTTCATAACAAATTATTTTGTTTAAAAACAAATATATAAAAATTCATCATTTTTCATTTGATTTGAAAACAACAACAACAACAACAAAACACATTTTCACTACAATTTTTCTATTAACCTCCAATAAACTACTCCTTTCTAATTATATTACTTGTCGTTTTAGAAATTACAACTCGTTTCATATCACTTGTCGTTTTATGTTTTTTTTTTAATATAGATGTTTACTACAATATTTCAGTTTTGTCCCTATTGTTTTATTGTCTTGACCAACAAAATAAATATTAATTAAGGGTAAAATCATGAAAAATTGATTTTTTCGTGATTAAAGATATTTTTAAGTATCTGTGTGATTTAAGAGCTTTATTGTTTTGAGTTGAGTATATTGTATTGATTAATTTATGTGTGTTTTATTAGTTGTGAGCTTATTAATGTATTGGATTGCATTTTAAGTTTTTTTTGTAATTGTTTTTTTAATAATGAGTATCCATATTTCTCGTCTTTATTACTCGAAGAAAATAAATTTAATTAAAAGTATATATAAAAAAATACAAAATTCGTTTCTAGAAAATTATTTAACTTTTAATTATTTTAATCTAACTTGTTATTACAAAAACAAACGGGTGATTGTCTAAAATGGACTCTTTCAAAGATTTATTTCCAAACAAGGTCCCCTGAGAAGAATTTTTAAAGAAGTAAGAGTCCCCGTTTGAAAATAAATTTTCAAAAGGATCCGTTTTTTGTATTTAATCCAAAATAAAAATAAAAATATGAAGTTAAAAATGGTGGGATAAGGTGTTGATTTTTATTAAATAAAATCATTATAAATTATAAAAATTGAATAAGTGTTAAATTATTATATAGAAGAGTGAAGGTAAGGTGTTAGGATATTAATACCATTGTAGATAGCTTCATTTTTTTTCAAAAATCATTTGGTATCACTTTAATATATAAAAAAATCATCCAAAAGATAATTTATATTACATCATTATCATTTACTTAATTTATCTTTAACAAAATTATCCTACCGAATCTATGTTTTTTGTAAAATACCGTATTTTATTAATTTCGTTTTTAAAATACCCCATGTTATCTTTATCAAAACAAAATAATATATACCCCATGTTATAATTTCATTTGAATAACCCAATGTTTTTTTTTGTCGGCCATAAACTATTTTATTAAATAGCAAAGAGGTATTTTACAGTGTATGTTACATCATCCGTTCGTGCGGATTTTGCCAAAACATCTATACATCAGATAATATCATTCTAGGAACATATACAACGTGATATTGAGTTATGCTTCTACTACTTAGGCGTGAGATATCTATAAGTTCTCCTTTGACTGATACGGGCCACCATGAACTTTGATTGGAGTTTTGTCAACTCTGCAGAGCATCATAGATCGTTTTACAATCTCCAACAAACAAAACATCATGGTACTGTAATTTGGCTAACTCAGAAACAACCAAATTAAGTGCTCTTGCCTCAGCTTCCATTGGTGTTGGCACGGGAGGTATAAAGGCAGTATCTTGAAGAAGACATTGGTGTGGTTCTTTGTACAATTTTCAAGCTATGTCCGTCTTCTGATTTGGAGCAGTCCAAGCAGACTTGTGGCCCATAGCAAGATTGACGTTTGTTATGAGCTCTTGCCAAAATTTTAAAAAAATCTTAAAGAAAAAAGTCCAAAAAAATAATTGTAAAAGGATCTTTGCCAAATTAAAAAAAAAATATTAAAGGAAAAAATCCTAAATTTTTTTTGAAAACTTTTTTTATATATAAAAGGGCTCTACAAATTTAATTTGCTTAGGGCTCCAAAAGTTTGTGAGATGGGCTTTGCCTAAGGCTCCAAAAGTTTGTGAGATGGGCCTGAATCCAAAAGGCATCTACAAAACAAACATATTCATGTCTCCTATCAAAGATTTATTGTCTTGATGTGATATGAGGACTAAAAACAGAAAGATTTACTTAGTCTAAATCAACTTGTGGCTGTCTCTATAATTGACAATCGTTTGAGAAATTATGGGTTTGAATGGTGTAGTGGATTTTAGACGGAAAAAAGGTGGGGCATAAAAACTTGTGTATAGAAAAGTAGTGTTACCATTCAGTAGTAATTAATGGTCATGTTGCGTATCCTGAATATAAAAATAAATTATATTATAAACAGTAAAATTTTTGAATTTGTGAAGGAAAAAAGGAAAAACACTATGAATAGTAATATGCAAGAAATGATATGTATTTGTTGAGCGTATTGTCACAGTAGAAGAAGGAACAATCTATTTTAAGTATTTATTTAATATTATTATTTTGAAACAAAAAAATTATCTATTAAAAATATAAAGAAACGTGGAGCATATTTCCATCTAACTAGCCCTACAATTTGTTGTCACCAAACTACCTATCTAGATGTTCTCTATAAATTCAGTTTTACATTTTGGAAAGTAAATAAGAAATAAGTTGTCAGAAAACAAAAACTATATAAGAAGAGAAATAAAACTTTATATAAAAAAAAACCTCCAGCAGAAAGGAAGAAGTAAGTCAATATTAGAAGAAATCTTCAGCAAATCTGTATAGCAGAAAAAAAGAAAGAAATCTTTATCCAATAAGAAAACATTAGCAAGAAAAGTATAAGTAAGTTTTATTTTATTTGATATAATTTTTTCCAAAAGTGAATTTTTGAGATAATTAATTATTATTTAGTAAGAAATTAATTAAATTATGATCTCAATTAACTATTGTCTGTAATTACATTTATATATTATAACTAAATTACATAATATTAAACAAATATTATATAATAAAAAAATGTTGTTATATACATCATTTTTCTTTTCAGTTGATATATCATGATTAAGTTTGAATTTTTATGTATATATAATAATAAATGGTATAACAATGAAAATTAAAGTAAATATTACATCAATATTTTTATTATTTAATAATATAAAATTTTGAACATGTAAATATTTTTGATATGTAATATCGATGTGTATTTGATAGGTTAAAGACATACTTTACGTAAAATGAAAATATTTTCATATAATATATTATATTAGCAAATATTAAATTTTAATAAAATAATTAATTAAAATTCAGATATATTGGTTGCTTATCAAATTTAGAGATTTTACTTACTGTAAAAATTTATTATTATTAAATGTATGTGATAAAATTAATCAACACATTTAATTTTAAAATTTTATAATGCAGAAAATGGCATCTAATCGTCGACGAATCAGAAATTTTGCCGAGCCAGCTAATACGAATAGTCATAATCAAACGACAACAAAGGTATTTATTATTATTATTATTTATTTGCAACTTTAAATATTTAGATTTTATGTCAGAAACATAAATATAGTTTCAATAATCATAGAGCGAAGACAATTAGATAGTGCTGCTTGTCTTCAGTTGTTACAGATGTCACTTGATTGTTTCACAACATTATGTCATATTCTACAAACGGATTATGGATTACAACCAACATTAAATGTAAGCATCAAAGAGAGTGTGACTATGTTTCTACGGATATGTGGGCACAATGAAGTTTAAAGGGCTGTTGGATTACGCTTTGGGTGAACTCAAGAGACAATGAAGAAAAAATTTGTTGAAGTTTTGACAACCACTGAATTACTTGCTTTTGATTATATCAGGACTCCAACAAGTCAAGACTTGCTTCGGATTCTTGAACGACTATAATTGGATCACATGTATTGGCCATATTTCAGTGGATTTGTTCGAGCAATGGATGGAGTTTATGTATACATTAAAGTGAAACTTTCATTACAAAGAATGTATTGGAATCGACATGATATAACATCTTTCAACATCATGGCAATACGTGATATAAATATGTTATTCACATATGTTAGGAATGGAGCACCAGGATCATGTCACGATACTGCAGTTTTCGGCATGGCACAACAAAAAGATTCTGAGTTTCCTATGCCTCCGAAAGACAAATACTATGTAGTTAATTCTGGCTATCCAAATAAAAAAAGATTTTTGGCTCCTTTCAGATCTTCACGAAACAAGGTAGTAAGATATCATATGTCACAATTTACTACGAATCATCCTCCAAGAAATAAACATGAATTGTTTAATCGATAGCATGCATCTTTGCGGTCTGTTATTGAGATGACATTTGGAGTT
Organism: Cardamine occulta; assembly: GCA_028015245.1. Taxonomy (NCBI): domain Eukaryota; kingdom Viridiplantae; phylum Streptophyta; class Magnoliopsida; order Brassicales; family Brassicaceae; genus Cardamine; species Cardamine occulta. Next base: position 4,746,974 of record CM051378.1, read on the forward strand.
TGGAAGAAAAAATAGAAGATTTTATGTGAATTTCTTAGATACAAAATTGAAGTGCAAAAAAAATGTGGTAACCGCTACAATGGGTCTACATAATTTTATTAGAATTCAAACTTTTCAGATGAAGATTTTGCTGAAACAATGAGACATACAGAGATTACCTACACAGATGATGCAACTAATCTAGATGATGTGAAAGTTGCAGAGATCGCAGATAAAAATTTTATGGCCAACATCAGAGAAGATATTGCAAATATGTTTTGGGATAATACTGGATATGAAATATTTTTAGTCATTTTGTGTGTTGCTTTTGTATTTATTTCATGTATAATATTTTTGTATATTTATAAATATAACTATATTTATTGTGTTTGTATTATATATGTTTTGCTTGAATTACTCTTATGTTTATCAAATTTTATATAAATCAAATGATTAAATTATGAAATTACCTGTAGAAAACATTTCTTTATTTTACTTATCTTATCATTTTGTAGTGAAAAACATCATTACTTTTATTATAATTATAAAAACTATTCTTACGCTAAATTAAAAAATTATATGCTGAAATAATGTATCCCTTTTAAAATTTAATATATATATATATAACCAATTCATAATTTAATCTATTATTTTTGTTATTTTAAATATTTTTGTATCTATAATTTATATTACATAATATGTTTTTTAATTTTTATCATTCAAACCGCTTATTATATTGTTTACCATTCAATATACATTTTTAACAGCCCGATCTGTATTTTTTCTGCTTGATCCACCCAATACGCTCAATCCACACTTGATCCGTTTTTACTATTTAGACCCTAACAAATACATGTTCCACCCCCTCAACAATATTAACGCTAGAGAATTGATGTGTTATATATGCGTTTCTTAATTATTATTATTTTAAATGTTAAAATTATTTAAAAATTTTAACATTTCAAATTTATCAACTAATACATATAATAATAGTATATTTGTTAGTTTGTATTCTTTTTATAAATAAATAAATATTGTTTTGATGTTATCCATATTTTATCATCAATATAAAATCTATAGTTTTACATTAAAATAAATAATATTATTATAATAAAAAAAATAAATAAATATTTCCTATGCATCCAGAAGACAAATACTATATAGTTGATTCTACCTATCCAAATAAAAAATAATTTTTTGCTCCTTAGAGATCGTCACAAATCAAGATAGTAAGATATCATATGTTACAGTTTACCACATCATTAATTTTATTATAATTATAGAAAATATTCTTACACTAAATTAAAAATTATATACTGAATAATATTGAAATAATCTATCCCTTTTAAATTTATATATAACAAATTCATAATTCAATATATTAGTTTTATTATTTTAAATAGTATTTGTGTCTATAATTTGTATTACATAATATGTTTTATAATTTTTATCATTCAAACCACTTGTTATATTGTTTACCATTCAACATACATTTTTAACAGTCCGATCCTCACTTTTTCTGCTTGATCCATCTAATATGCTAAATCCACACTTAATCCGCTTAATTTGCTTAATCTGCTTGAACCGCACCGCCTGATCCGCTTCACCATTCGGACCCTATATGTGAAATATGTTCTCTCCTATTATGAAAAAGTAAAGCATTCCTAGCTTTTCAAATGTGCCAGCCAATGAAGGGAACAAGAGATGTCTGGTTTCTTCACAGAGATATAGCTAAATATAGCATTCAAGTTTTAGATCAAATCATGACTATGCATTAAATCACTTGGGGGATACAGGATTCGGTAAAGAATCTTCTGGTATTAAAAAAAAATAGCATGACCAATGTTGTAAAAATACGATATACGCTAGATGTACGGTGAAACACTATATAGCATATAAATGTATATATGGCCATTTATGCGGGAACTATATAGTGAATATTTATTATATATATATATGGCCCATATGACCGAATGTTTACTCATACTTTTTTCTTTAATTCATTAATCATTTACAAAAAAAAAGAATTAAATTAGTATTATTTTTAAGGATACACAGAAAATAGGTCCAAAATGGGCCTAGAAACATCTAAACCGCGTTTCGTCTAAAATAAATAAAATTTTCTACTCCATATAAAAACAGAAAATCCAAGTACAGAAAAATCAGAATTGTCAACTTTGACGCTGGCTTCTTCTCTAAGTCAGCCCCAATCTCTCTATATATACAGAATCAAGAACATACAAACAACGACATCAACAACAAAATCAACAAGAAGAAAAAGCTATGGCAGGAGGAGGAACAGAAGCGTTTCCAGATCTTGGAGAACATTGCCAAAACCCTGATTGCAAATTACTCGATTTTCTTCCTTTTACTTGCGACGGCTGCAAATTGGTAATAGTTTTTTTTTATCATAAAGTTTCAATCTTTATACAATTTAATCATAAATTGAATGATTCTTGATTGAAACTATTTTGTGTTTTAGGTATTTTGTTTGGAGCATAGATCATACAAATCTCACGGTTGTTCAAAATCAGATCACGGAAGCAGAACAGTTTCAATCTGTGAAACATGTTCTATAGCAATCGAAACAACTGGTTTTGATAAAGAAGGAATCAAATCTCTTCTACAAAAACACGAAAGATCCGGAGATTGTGATCCTAACAAGAAAAAGAAACCAATGTGTCCTGTAAAACGTTGCAGAGAGATTCTGACTTTTGCGAATAACATTACATGTAAAGATTGTGGAGTCAAGTTCTGTTTAAAACACCGGTTTCCGACAGATCATGTTTGTAACAAGAGGAGGATTACTACTAATGGAGGAACAAGCTTGAGGTGGAATGACAAGTTTGTGGAAGCTTTAAGTTTAAGAAACGAGAAAGGTTGTGGAAGAGGAAACTCTGTTTCATCAAGATCTTCTCCATCAGTTAGATCCTTTTAGTTTTATTTTCTTATGACAGTTTGCATTCAAACCAAATCCGTCTTTACGACATTCTCATGTATTCTTCATTCTTGCAATAAAAAGCATTGACTATATTAGCGGTTCGCATATTCGAATTTCATTGAGTAAAACAACATTACATAGATTCGACTTGTATCTGAAGATCATAAAAATAGCACAAAAACCGAAGAATTAGTCGTTCGTATATACTACAAGTTTTATCGAGTTTCGACTACCTTGAAGATATACTAAACCAGGCACTATGAATCATCTAACCAACTTCTATCTGAATACAATCGATTTGTAAACACCGGTTTCCGATAGATCATGTTTTTTTAACAAGAAGAGTATTGCTACTAATGTTGGGCTTTTGTGGTCGTAATCGTTAGTTCGACATATTTGCTTCAGAAAACTACCTAAAAAACAGAACCATTGGGTTGAATTTGGGCCTTTGCAACAGAGGCTAGTACTAATAATGATAGGCTTTGTTTGAACTGGAATCAAATATGAGATCTGACATATTGTACCTTACTGAATCATTTTTTTTTTTTTTGGAATGAATGTAAAATTTTATTCAATCAAATCCTTTGTTACATTAGATGCATCTTTTTTTTTGAAAGATGTTTGAGCTATTTAAGAATAGAGAGACAGAACTTGATAACAAAATGGCGAGGCACACTTGTGGCTTTAATTGTGAGAGCTAAACCACCCTCGAAGACCATCTTCTAACTTCGATGAATCGAGGAATCGGATGGATGAGATCCTGTTACGAAACATACGTTCAAGGAAAGTGAGTAGTTGACCTGATGAGTTTGGGGTTTCACCATGCCTACGTCTGTTCCGTTCATGCCAAATTTTGTGGATTGTCGCTTGAAACACATAACGGAGGATTAAAGAGATTGATTTTTCATATGTTGAGTTAGATAGAAGAGAGAGTATCTCACTAAAGCGTAAACTCCTCCCAAATCCGAGCGGAGAAGTTGCATTTCGAAAAACAAATGATCACGGGTCTCCAACGGATTTTGACAAACAAAATACAAGCTGATGCCACTCCACTGTTCCAAGTAGCCATACCATCTCCCATGTATTGTCTATTATGCGTAGCTAGTCACAGGAGAAATGAGTACTTTGGGGTAGCACCCGAGAACCATATCACCTTGTACTACTCCTTAACTTGCCCCACATGTCTTACTTATTTCCAAGTTTCAAAGCTAGAGAAGACCCGTTTAAATGTGCCATCTGCTCTACCCCACATGGTAACATCCTCTTCAACACATATGCGATCATGATACTTATCCAACTCAATTTCAATATTATTCAAAATATATGTCCTATGGCGTCTCCTCCGGTGTAGACAGATTGTTTCCGCCACATATGCCTCAGCTTTAATCCCCATAGTAATAAATCCTCTATCACCAAGAATATCGTAGAGTTTCCCAAGCGAACACCAATTATCATGCCAAAAAGAGGTTTGATTACAGCTACTAATCTCAGTGAAGATAAAGACTTTTGCATGCTGCCTATACTTAAGTAATTTCTTCTACATCCAAGAGCCCAAGTTTGTATTATCGTTTAGTGACCAAAAAGAACTTGATCGAATCAACTACCTATGAATCTAATTTACATAGAGAGAGTTTTTCCTTGAAACAATATGCCATATAAGTTTGAAACAACACACTTTATTTGCCTCAACAATTGATTTGAGTCCCAGACCACCTTCCTTCTTTGGGCGACAGACATCAGCCTTATCAATTTTCGCTTTTCCTGTATTCAAATTTGGTCTGGACCATAGAAATGCCGAGCATATTTTCTCAATTTCTTGTATGCATGAACTAGGAAGTCGAAAAGTAGAAATCCAGAAGTTATTGAGGGTAGATATTACTGAGCTTAGCAGTTAGAGTCATCATGCATATGACAAAAACCGATGTTTCCAGGAGCTTATGAGTGTGCGAATCTTTTCAAAATGTGGAAGACAGGCTACTAGAGACATCCATTTGGTCACCAATGTTAATCCCAAGTAGCGGACTGGGAGATAGCCATAGTCGAAGGGAAAACAAGCCAATATTTCATCTCTAGCAGGAGTGTTACCTTGCCATATAGATGGAAGATTTCTCAAGCTTGAAACCGCTGTAAATTCTTGAAATACGTCAAATATCCCTTCCAAGGAGTGTGATTTTCCATCAGAGAAAACCATTATATCATCCACAAAATACAAATGGGTAAGTTTCATGTTTTTACACCTTGGGTGAAAACATAATTTACGATCAGTAACAGCCTTGTCCAACATAGAAGATAACACATTCATAAATATCACAAATAGATAGGGCGAGAGAGAGCAACCATGTCTAAGCCCTCGTTCACTTCTAAAGAATCCAGCCAGCTCTCCATTTACTTAGACTGAAAAAGAAGCGGTGGTGATACACATGGTAATCCAATGAATAGATTTCTCGGGGAGATTTAAAGCCGAGAGAATATTGAGCAGAAATGACCATTGTACTTTTATGAAAATTTTATTCATTTTTTCTGTGTTACAGCTCCTTGTTTCTTTATATGGCTTTGAAGGAAGAGGAGAGGTCATTACCATTGCTTCCACAAACAGACCAGACATTCTAGATCCTGCGCTTGTGAGGCCCGAAAGGTTTGACTGCAAATTTTTTATCCCTAAACATGGTCTTATTGGACGGATGGAAATTCTACAAGTAATTGTTTGGTATACATGTTTATGTATTCTTAAACTTGTAAATTTGTCAAAGTTTCTTCTGTAAAAGTAGAGTTTTGTCCTCGGTCCAAAGCTATACCTCTGTTTAGGTTCATTGCTCGTAAGAAGCCGATGGCTGAAGATTTAGACTACATGGCAGTTGATAGCATGACAGATGGCATGGTTGGAGCAGAGCTTGTTAATATTGTTGAGATAGCGGCAATTAATATGATGCGTGATGGAAGAACAGAGGTGAGATCTATATTTTAAGTTCATTAAATATTCTCTTGCTTTTGGATAGGTTTGTTTCACTTGTTAGGATTGTGTAGCATTCGGTCAGTGTGAATTAGATTAATTGCTTGGATGTTGTACTTGAGAAGAAGCAGCTTAGACTAATATCAAGTTGAGAAGTTTATTTTCAATACCTGACTCTGAAACTCTAATGCAGTTAACAACATATGATTTGCTTCAGAAATCATATATTCTCTGAAACTCTAAATCATATATTCTCTGAAACTCTAATGCAGTTAGCAATAGAAGAAAGAAGAATGTTAGATAGAAAAGAAAAAAGCTCAGGGTTCGGTTATCTTGACGTCTTCACACGCGTCTTTATTAAATATTGACTTTTATTGATGAGTGGAAAACTTTTCACTTTCCACTGTTTTCAAGACGGTTCCGTTTCCCAAATCGAATAATTCTTTTTTTCCAATTTCTACTCTCCTGTGTTACCTTCTGCGAGAGATTTTTCTAATTCTCCATATTATGTCAACCCTTTCTGCAAATTTTGCTTCTTCTGAGAGAGAAAATCAGAAATCATTGCCAGGCGATTGTACTCGTTGTGATGACCAATTCGGCCCTCACTCTTCCAGACTTTCTACATTTGAATCAGTCGAAGGCATCAGGAAATACTGCAAAGTTTCATCAGGTATTGAATTCGAACTCCCAAATCTCGACGAATCTCCAAAATCAGTATGTGAGGGTATGTGTGTTTATGAGGTTTATTTCTACGGCTGTGGTCTGTTTTTCCCTTTTTCCGATGCACTCCTTTTGTATCTTCATTTTTTCAGGATGGCAATTCCCCAGATGTGTCCAAATATGCTTCGCTATATCTTATGCTCGTTTACTGTTGCCGCGGAGGCCAGATTTTTGTTAAGTTCTGGTGATCTCTTTAACCTTTTCAATGTTCGTATTGCAAATAAGAAGATAGACACATAAACTGTTTATCCTCACGCCGAAAGAACCTTAGTTTTTGGCCTTCTGGACAATGATAGCCACTGGAGGAAATATTGGTTTCTTGTAAAGATTAGCACTTCCTCCGTTAGCAAACTTGTTGATGTGCTACACCACGAATGGGCAAATGCACTTAGTAGATTATAGATTCCATCATCATTATATATATATATATATATATATATATATATTAAAAGGTGTTTTATGTTAACCTCTCATCTTCTTCTTGCATCGCGTCAGCCCATGCCTGCTCCTTCAGACAGTTTCTTGCAATTCTTTAAATTTGCGACCAAGGAAGAAGTCATCTGGAAATCTTTTTCTCTTTCGCGCATTCATACAGTCAGTGAACTTCTACGAAATGGCGCACTTCAGTCGCTTAAACCTAACCAGAATGAGCTTGATAGTCGTGATTTTTCTGAACTCGAAAACGTGTACGTTGAGACTCCCAAAATTGCCATGGACAAGAAACTGAAGAAAAAGATTGATGACATTGGCAGATGGCATCAAGACCAGTATAATGCTGTGAACGAAGTCTCACGCCGTAGGACTAGCTTGATTCCAGAACTTCATATCCGCTTTACTAAGCATTGTTCATGTCTTGGTTCTTAACCTCGTCTGTCTAGTTTGGCTGAAGTTGCTAACAACAAAAGTGCTGAGAATCCGGGTGCCACTCAGTGTCATAAAAAAAAGTTAGTTACTCCTGAATCTAGTCCTCAGGAGGTCAGGGCAAAAATTCAAATATTCAAAAGAGGGGAGGGCTTTTCATCAATGCCTCCTCCTCCTTTTTGTACTCAGACTCGAAAGAATGTTGGGAGCAATCTGTCTAGGGAGAACTGTAATGATTCAAATCTTCTGGATAAAAATACACCTCTTTGCGGCAATAATTCTTCCTTTCATGGAACTGCAACGCGAAGAGAGAATCCTGACATGAGTATGTCTTTGTTCACCTATTTACTTATTTTATTATCATTATCTAGCTTCAAGCTTTTTATGCTCATTTATGATTTCTTTCTCGTAGCTGCACATAGGAACATAATGGTGATCGCATAGACTTTCAGGGACTTTACGTCTGGTGGCGTAAAACCCTTTTCTCCTTTTGACCAATGGGACAAAGAGGCACTGAACCTTTACGTTAGGAACTCTATCCAAATGGCTAAGGTATGTAACCTTATTTTTCTCACATGATGTCCTCCCGTGTACTTTCTTACCTACCGATTCTTCTGAATTTTCTGCAGCTCGCTGCTGGTCATAATGACACGGTTCGCTTCTACAAATTGGCCATTAGAAAGAGAGTCCCGTCGGAAGACCTTATTGCGGCGAAGAAGCTGATTTTAGATCTTCAATCAAAGATTGAGAATGATACTGCCAAGGTTGACAAGGTTGATCAGTTAGAGAAAGAATGGGATAATGCCCTTGATTCTCTTAGGATGTCGCAAGAAAAAGTGGCTATGCTGGTACATGAACTAAATGTTGTGCGAGGTACATCTTCTTCGCTTCAGGAACAGAACATTCTTCTCTCAAAGGGTTTTGATGAACTAAAGTATAAGTATAATGCTTTTCGAAGCTCTGCGAGACAAATCCAAGGTGTCCAGGTAGTGCGGATTGGAATAACGCGAAGGATCGTTGTCACGGTATGATTGAAGAAATAACTGGACATTTCGATTCTTTGAAGGCAAAGATGCGGCTTCAATCTGATGTTAATGAGCTAATGAGCAATCAATCTCTTCTAGCTCTTTTTGGAAGGAGTGACTTTAACTTGATCAAAGAGAAGAAAGAGGTGAAAAACTCTTTGGCAGAGGTTGAAACTCAGTTGCGAGCCATTCAATCTCCTGTGCCAGACTTTGAACGATATAGTACACACTTCCAGATAAGATGACCACCAAGATCAATTCGTTCTTCTTAAACTGAATATCCAACAGAGTAAACACAGACACAACGATTTTTTTTGCGACTCCTTTAAGCACGCCGGATAAGGTTGGGTGAGCGTGCGCTTTACCCTCATCTCTAACTTTGACTTTGTGAAGAGCAATGATCAATGTCAGAGTGTAGATAACAACAGCATAACATTGGTCCTGAAAGGTTAAGTTCCAATTCTGGGAAAATGTAACCATAAACCCCAAATCCGACAATTAGTGTCGAAAAGCTCCAAATGGCCAAGTAGATGTTGCTTCGGTAGATGAAGTTCCTGAAGTTTCCTAAACCTCTTTCCACATAATCTTTCATGCCACTTGGTTCTGCAATGATCCGAGATATTCGCAAACTATATAAGAGAGAAGAAGATAAACAAAATAAGAAGCAACAAATTTAACACTAGAGAGTGTAAGACCATTGATAAGTTCATCATCCTTAGAGTTTTTGGAACTAAGGCGTCTTCATCCTGAAAGGCAACTTTGCAAACACATGATAATAATAAAGCCTAACTAGGCCAGTGTAAGGTACACACTGAAGCATCCGAGACTTTTGCAGAAGATTATCAAAATCATCTCCATAAGAGAACACAAGACAACATTTCATCTAATAAAACCTAATCACATTGATTGTGTATAATCATACCAATATTAATTGTTATAATAATTCATCTTTTAGCCATATTGAAGGAATGATCAGTTTTAAATTATTTCACATATCTTGAAAAAAAAGATTATGAATCTTTCAGGCCTATTACATGAACCAGCTATGTAAAGCATGAGATACTTATTTTTATTTTATTTTTGAAAGTCGAGAGACATGGAAAAATGGCACATATGTTTGTTGGGTATTGTTTAGGGGAAATTGCATATTGATAAGATAACCAAGAGTCTTTAGGTTGGTATGAAAGACTTCTCTTCTGCATTATTTTTATCAGTCAATGACACAATAGTACAAGCTACTTGGTCTCACGTTAAAGTTGGGACAAGAGAAAAGACATATCAGATACCGAGAGATAGAGAAATAACTATATGAAAAATTGGCATTACAAACAAAGAAAGATTTAAGATTAACAAGAATGATATATGGTTAAACTTTAACCAGAGTATCTCCAAAAGAAGCAACCAGAAACTTATACGGACGGCGGCGAAAATTCAGCATTTCCAAGGTTTTCTACAGGCAGGGTCCCATTACTCCCATTTGATGAAAAAGTTTGCGCTTATTGTCTACTCTCTGGAGTGTTTTGACCAGTAGTACTTATCCAATTCATTACAATCGCCTTATACACACAAATCACCATTCCAAAAAAACATAAACCCAATTTCTTCCAATCTCCACACTTTTCAAATATTGAGACAAAAGAAACTTGGAAAACCCCATCAAGCACCTCGTAGTCTTCATGTAGCCGAAATATTATCATAGTATGGATGATGTGGAAGTACACTGCCAAATAAGATGACCACCAAGAGCAATTTGTTCTTCTTAAACTGACATTCCAACTAGTTATGTTGAAAACCACTAGTCATTAGTTGTCGTCACTATATATGTACTAACTCGATCTAAATTGATAAGAACAATAATCACTTTGTATCCGGGATAGTAAATTCATATAAAGCGTAAGAAACCTTAATCTTTCTTTTTGGTTAAATTATCACAAGCTAAGACTAAATATTGACCACCGTATGATTACACATTTAGACTAAATTACTATTTCGATATCTACACCAAAAATTAAATTTGCATGGTGATATTCACGAACAAATATAGGAATTGTCGCCGACACCATAACTATCGATTTGTCACTGCTTTGATATGCCCGTAAGATGGAATCCAGCACCGTCCAATCATGACTGTATATTTTGGACGCTAAATAAATAAATAATATAGGCATGATGGCCGGAATGATGAGAGCTTGGGAGACATGGCCTTAAATCTCAATCTCACGGATTTTGGGTATCTAATGGGATTTAACCCATTTTTAACATCCTTACTAAAAACTTCGAACGGTTTTATTTTTTTGGTGAGAAAGTTTTTTCTAGAAAAAGTGGCGTGGAAAATAGATAAAAAAAAAGGCAATTGAACTAAGGTTGAAGAACGCTCAGTTTGCGGAAAGCAGAGCCGCCACGAGTAGATCTGGAAACGCCATGGTACTAGTCGCCGCTAGAAAAAAAAGTTTTTATTTTATTTTTTGGTTCTATATGCTGTTGTTTGTTGATTTATATTATGAAATGGGTTATTTTTCACATACTATGAGTTTGAAATGGCTATTCTTGCAAGACCTCATGGTTATTGTTTGATGTTATGAAATGGACTATTTCACATATTTTGAGTTTTTTTTTTAGAAGCTCTTTTTATTTTTTTCTCTCTAGAGTCTCTAATTTCTTTGTCCACAAATTTAGACTCAGCTTAGTAATGATATCGATAAATTATCTTATATTTTTATTTATTTATTTATTTGTGAAGTATCCAACACACACTAAAGGTATCCACTCAGAAAAATTTAGAGAGCATTTATATCACGTGAAAAAAAAAGTGTAACCACTTTCTTTAACCATCTTTTTGCATCAAAGGCTTAAAATGTTTTTTTTATCGTCTTTCATATAAAACTCCATTAAGGAGTAATGAAACATACTATCAAAGTCCAGAAAAAAAAGCATAACTACTCGAAACAACATCAATACAAGCATTAAGAGTGATTCTTGTCTTCAATAATTGATTATAACCACTCAGGGTCTCCCAAAACCAAATAAGACTTGAATCTTCTGTCTTTTGTAATACTATTGAAAATATGATCCATCTTTTTACTCTAATTTTTCAAGCTGCAACCAACATCATAGAGGTTCAACCAAGATTCATCTTCCAATCTGCAAATTAAGGAACTTGCCGAACAAATGACTCCAAACATGTTCAATGAACACCGAAAACAGAAAAAACAACAATTGATTTCAAAAGTTCTTGTAAAACCAAACGGCCTCAATTGCGTTAGTTCTAATCAAGGGGACTAACACATAATATCTCGATAAAACAACATATTTTTAAATTGAAATAGTCTTTAAATGTATACCACTTAAGACGTAAGTATATATGGAAAATAATAGTAAAAACAATCAATCAATATCCGGACAAAAGAGCGTTTCAATATAAATACATATCTCAAGCCATCAATACTCATTCACTACTCTTCGCATATCTTTCATCGATCAAAGCTAAGAAATCCAAAGGTCTCACATATGTCTGTACTTGTAATTTCTCCATTATTTCCTTATCAGTAATTATTTGCCTCTAGCAAACATTTGTTTACGCGCAAACTTGAAACCGTGTCAAAAAACTTGTACAATGTTCTTTCTTGCGGTTATCATAAATACTTAATAGGTTATAGGTATAGTTTATGTAAGATGTGTGTAGATTAATTTCATTGACTTTGTTTGTGCTAATAAAATTTTATTGATTATTTCAGGAAACAACAATGTCACAAAAAGTGGGACCTTTCGGTGGTAGAAACGGAAATCCATTCGATGATGGTGTTTATGACGTCGTGAGGAAACTGATTGTGGGGAAGAACGATCTCGGCGTTTCTTATATCAAAATCGAATATGAAAAAGACGGAAAAATTGTGACAAAAGAACACGGAATTATTAAGACCGACGACACATTAGATGTAGAAGAGGTTTAGTAGATATAATTCAAACACATTTCTTTTATTCCTCGTGTTTTCCTATTTTTTGATTGGAAGTTTTTCTTCTATTATAGTTTCAACTTAAGTACCCAGACAAATACATCACATCAGTTGAAGGAACCTATTACTATGTTGGGAGATATGCTACAAAGATAGTCAAGACGCTTTCCATCAAGACATCCCACGGGAGAACATCTCAGATGTTTGGTATCCCTTCTAATAATGTTAAAACTGAGTTCGAGATGCAAGGTAAAGATGGAGCAAAGCTTATTGGGTTCCATGGAAACGCTGGTGAAGTCATTGATTCAATAGGAGCTTACTTTTTTGCTGGTGGGAGCTCATCTCCTATTAAGCAGTTAGACATTGTTGGTGGGAGTGGGCTTGCTTGGGATGATGGAGTTTACGACGGTGTAACAAATGATAGTGGTTCTTACCTGAACCAAGTTAAGGTAGAGTATGTTAAGGGAGATAAGTCGATTCAGCATTCTCATGGCAACATGCGACAAGATCCTATAGAGGTATGTAATCGTTGGGAAGCTATTCTTTTTTTTCTTTTTGGTTTTTTGCAAAAGAAAACTTAACCGGCAAGGTTGTAATTTTGTAATTTTACCGTATACCTAAAAGCTGCAAGTGAATCCTCAAAGTCAAAAGTCACCAGCAATATAAACCTCTTATATAATGAATCTTTGAAGAGATTTTAGGATCACATGCAGTACACTTTTAAAAGTAGATTCGGACTCCTTGTTGAAAAGGATTTGATTTGATATATCATAATTTATAAACTTGATGGAGGTGAGAATGGATGTTAGTACGTGTTACTTTTGACTTCGTATGATTGATCTGCATTTTTTTTGAGGTAGAAGGTAAAGTTGCAAAAATGGTCATTTTGATGGGGGTTTTTTTGCAGAAAAGTTTTTGTTTTAGTTTTGCTTATGAATTCTATTGAGTTCTTTTTTTTTTTTTTTTTTTGGTTTTGCAGTTTGCATTGGATTATCCAAATGAGCATGTCACATCATTGGAAGGAACTTATGATGATCATATCCTTAGATCGCTAACAATCAAAACATAAAAGGGGAGAGTCTCTCAGTCATATGGAAAAGTGATTGGTACGAAATTTGTCCTCGAGGAAAAGGGTTTTATACTTGTTGGACTCCGTGGAAGGTATATTAATAATCTTCATGTCGCTCATACTGGACTTATTGTTTAGGCTATTCGATCTTTTATAGCGTCGTGTAAACGACATTGTGGACTTTGTGGTCCTTGAGCGGTTGGGTTCATTTTGTTGTTTGGTACGTAGAGTTACTGTCTAGTCTTTTTGTTAATTATGTTTTCTTCTTCTTAATCTTTTTTGGATAAAGGAATTTTTGTTTATTTATAATTTATATTTATTTGAAACACGTGAGTATAAACAAATCTTATCTCCTCACAACACACCTATACGGCTATACCGACGTGAGATCTCAAGACCCGTACTGAAATTTCCAAAAAATAACTTTCTAGCATTTCGAACATAAAAAACATGTAGATAAGTCTTGATTAAATTGATATTCACAATACTGTATGTCCTTTATTTTTGTCGTCCATTTCTCCTCAACAATAAGGGGAGTGTATTGGACGGAGTATTTAGAGAGATTTGAGTTTTAGTGATAAATCATGTGTTATTGAAATATGAATTTTAAAATATCTTTTAAAATCCACTGTTATTGGATTAATGATTTTAAATTTTATACTCAAATCCAGTGTTATTGAAAACATGATTAGAATTTGATTTAAAAGTTTCATGTGAGATTTGAGGGGATTTCTTACTAAAAAATACAAAGACCAAAATCTCATGGTTTTAGGTGAGATTTCAGAAAATTTAATAACAAAATTTCTAATTCACCAAAATTTCACCAAATCATCTCAAAACTCATTAAAACTCAAATCTCTCCAAATATTCACTTCAATACATCCCCCTAAATGTTTTTGATAATTTATCATTAAAAAAAATGTTTTTGGTGAAAATTTAGTAATTTTTTGTGGTAAAGAACCATTTACACTGCTACACATCATAATTCATACATACCTAACTCATAATTTAAAGAGAAAATACCAAAAATGGACATTCTCAAAAATTTATATCCAAACATGATCCTTTCTAATTGAAATTTTTTTTTCCAAAAAATTTTGTTTGGAAATAAAGATATGAAATGATCAATTTTAGACAATGGCCATCATTTAAATATCCTACTCATTAAAATCTTTCGCTTATAAATGGTTACAGTCACACTTACCAACAATTCACACAACAAACATGATTGAACAGGGGTTGATAAAAAAAGAAAAAAACATGTTTCAAGAAGAAAAGAGAAAGATAAACTATGGAACAATTTTCTTGGTTTGCTTCTTTTGCTTCTTTTTTGCATTTCAATTCATGAAACACATAACAACACAACTTTCAACAGCATCATCCATTTCCGTTATCGATAACCCAATCTCCTCCGATAAGCTCTCTGAAATGAAAAAATATTACCGCGTTCGTCCACCGGCTACATAATGTCTCAAAATCGAATCTTTCAGAAAACTAGAAAATTTTCCTAACATGGAGAAGTACGTATCCCGTCCATTTCCCTCCGGTGGATACAACTGGTAATAATAATTTTTTACAATTTTGTGCATTGCCTTGCATCACAAGTTAAGACGGTAAGACTAATTTCATTTGGAAACAGGACACTTATTGTCTATCCTAAAGGAAACAAAAAGGATGCAGGTGAAGGATGGGTTTCACTTTACGTCGAAATAGACAATTCAACACTCCTTAACGTAACTCTCCTAAAGAAGTTTACGCTGAAGTCAAATTCTTCATTTATAACAGGAAAGAGGACAAGTACTGGACATTTCACGGTAATTCCCCTGCATAATTCGTATAACATTCTATTATCTAACAATCTCTAGTGTATTATTCATAATTTCATGGTAAATTGTAGACAAAAAAACGCAAATGGACATTTACAATTTCCTAACAATATTTGATGATAAAATGATATTTTTTAAAAACAAAATTTTGATTTTGATTTGTTTCGATTGGTAGCAGTGCATAATCACATAATTGTGTAAAATAAAATTATGCTGCATAATGAAATCTGGAGATTGAAATAAACTTTTAAAGACCTACTTATTTGCATAACGAAATTTACTTATATTTTAAAGGCCAAAATTCAAATTTTACACTTTTGTTTAAATGTGTATCATTATGCAGTTTTTTTTTTCTGATTGGTAAAATATTTGCATAACTGTATTAGAAAACTTCATTCCGCCATTATACAAATTACAATCAAATGAAAATGTAAGAATTTGCATTTAAATTTAAAATAATAAAGAAATTCATTATTTTCCTAACTTCAACTCAAACGCTTGTTTGGTCCACAGAGACGGAGGTGCAACGTTTTTTTTCTGTTTAAACCATATTATGGAGTACCTACAACTAGCTACTACAGCGAGGTCTCCAATCCCGATCCTAATGTAGGTTTCAATTTCGACGGTGACACTAATTTGTTCGGTGTTGACGTTTTCGTCACTGAAACTTTTAACAAATGGGAAGTGCTCTCCTTCAAGGAGAAAATACATAACCGTTTTTACACATGAATGCTCCCCAACTTCTCCTCACTAGACAAACAGTTCTATGTATCGGACAACTTTGTGATCGGAGGGAGAAGGTGGTGAGTTCCTCATAAGTGTTTTATGTCATAGACCGATTCAATAAATATTATTCAACCATTCTGTATGTAACCCTAATTAGGGCTTTGAAAGTGTATCCAAATGGCGATGGAGAAGCACAAGGTAACTCATTGTCACTGTATAACAGTCAACTCTTACTTGGTGTGATGGATCTAACTTCTCATTTCATGGCTTATGACAAAAATGATGGTAACAGATCTCGTGGGAGCAAATCTATCATCGACGGTGGGATTGGACGGCCGTACGTAGCTCGTCGCCACAGCCACACATCTTCCCTTTGTCGAAACCCTAAATTTTATTGGGTTTCGACTTCTAATTTAAATTTGGGCATCTAATTCAATTTATGTTGGGCATGTAATTCAATTTATTATGGGTTTGTTATTAAATTTGTATTGGGTTTGATTTGTAATAATTTGTATTGGGTTAAAATAAAATCCAACAAATAAACCGAACTAACCGAGGAAAAAATCATTAGTTCGGGTTTTTTTTATCCGATTAAAATTTCATTCGGATTTTATTTGGAATGATTTTTTCTTGTATCTAAACCGAACAAAATTGAACCTGAACCGTTTAAACTGATTTTGTTTTTTTGATCAATTCGGCAACTTTTCAAAATCTCGAATAACCCGAATTCCGATTAAACCGAACCGTTTAACCTGTTCTAACCGAATACCCAAGGCTAATAAATATCTAAATATTTTTAAGACTTTCTCTATTTGGATCCGGGTTTTTTTTGTTGATATGAACTATGGAGTATAACATCCAATTTTTTGAGGTAGATTCAAATGAATATCAGATCTCGATGATAATTTGATATAGTTAAAGCTTTATTTTTGAAAAACAAAATAGAGTAAATTAATAAAATTTTAAATATATAATTGTTTTTTATAAAATAGATAAGAAATTGAAAATTGTTGAGATAGATAGACCTCGACATAAAAACTAGAACCGGAATCGGTCCAAAATAACCAGTTCTGTTTGGTTTTAGATATGTCTAATATATCTGATGGTTCGTGCACAATAATTTTATGATATTGGTTCGGTTTTGGATATTATCCAAGAATCTATAGAGTAACTGTTAACCCGATACATTTAGGATTGTTGTTTCTACTACTACGCATGAATATTCAAGTATCTGCTTTGGTTCTAAATCTTGTTAATCTGATTGGTGTTGGGGTTTAAATCAACTCTATGTACGGGTCATAGTTACGGGTCATGATTCATGAACCACTATTTATTAGACCATCTCTATTAATGGTTCTATTTTTTTCTCTAAAAATAGAGATCTTTAAAAATAGATGAAAAGTTTGCTCCAATGCTTGCTTCTATTTTTAAGTATATAATATTAGTAAAAATACCAAAAGTGTACTATGTTGAAAATCTATTTCCAAACAGGATCCCTACTGATTCAAAAATCGTTCACATGAGATTTCGTTTGGAAATGAATTTTCAAAAGGTCCAAAATAAAAAATTTCTCTATTTTATAAGATTTTAATTTTATTAACCAATAATGTTTCTCTAAAAAATAGAAGAATGAATAGTATTGCTCTAAATTTGAAAAAATACTATTTATTTTTCTATTTTTAAAATAAGTTTTAACCATTAGAGATCATTTGCTCTAAAAATAGAAGACTATTGGAGATGCTTTATGAGTCATTGAGTTACAAAGATTTATTTTCTGAATTTTGTTTAACTCTAATTCCCTCCGCAATATGTGAATTGGTGTGGTTGGGAAAAAATAAAAGCAAATTTTTGACTCCACTTTTTTCTAGAGCAAATAAACTTTTCTGTCCATATCATGAAAACTATATAATTGTCTTCAAATAAACTAAATGTTTCCTCGAACTATTCACAATAAGTTTTCTAATAGACTATTCATAATTCAATCATTAATTAGACCTCGAGCTCTATTTATTTATGTTTTTATTAATTTAAATTTTATTTTTAATGTCGTCATTAATATTAGTTTGATTTTTATATGTTTGGAATTGGTTACTTTTCAAGAGTTTTTCTTCTGCGTGATTTACGATTTGAGACAATTGGATACCGTCTTTTGTTGATTGGGGTGTAGAATTTGTAATTAGAGAGAGTTGATTGTAGGGGCTGTTAGCGTTTATCGTCTCTGTCCCCCAGCGGCCATCTTAATGTCGACGGTGCATGTAGCTTCTGGGTAGCTGTAATTTGGGTATGTCTCTATAAATGAGGCCGGTGAGAGGTTAAACTGTTATGGTTTGTAGAATTGCTTAGGTCGGGCATATTTACATATGTGGTTTTTCCTCTATTTGACAGCTAGTTCCTTTTAAGGTTTGTAATTTGATTTTTTGGTGGGTTTACTTTTCAGTGATAATTATAGTTGCTACGGATGTTTGTGTAGTTCCGAGCAGTTCGTATAATCTTTCGTTTATGTTTTTTATCTCCCCTAGGTTCTGTTGTTTGTAGCAAAACGTGGTAATTAGCTACATGTCGTTACTATGTTGGAGGTTTAGATGAAAATGTTAAATGGATCTTGGTTGATAAGTCTAAAATCCAGAATTGAGATATTCTTTTCGAATTTATATAAGTGGCATTTTATTTCATGCCACTGTTTTGTTAAAATTTTATATGGGTAATATAGGCGTCAGCCCTTATGGTTTGAACCTTAAAAATGTGTTGTGTTATGTTTATCGCTTAGTAAACAATATCTTTTCTTATCCCATATGATTTGTTTTTTTTTTTTTGATTTGATAACATTTGGATTGTCATTATCAGTTTAAATTATTTTAAGAGAAGATGGGGTACCCTTAAAATATTCTGTTTTGTGATAAAAGTAGAGCATATTTGGATATTTAAATAAAACTGCCAGGAACTCAAAGTGCACCGCCGGCTGGCATTTGGTGGGGAGTAGCATTGGAAGCCACTTTAGAAAGTACTCTTATTTAACTCTTTCGAATTTGGGGTGTCTTCGTTTTGGCACAGTTGCAGCGTCTGGTGATATTGAGGAGAAGCCTTAAGTAGCAGCTGTCTGTAAGTTTACTTTCTTCAGAAGTCTTGTTTGTCTCCATCCATGCAGTAAACAGATTTGTCTCTTTAGCTATTGTGGTTCCGAGACTATTTAAATCTTCCGTTTGATGGCTGCTTAGTTTGAGACTATTTAAATCTTCCGTTTGATGGCTGCTTAGTTTGAGACTATTTAAATCTTCCGTTTGATGGCTGCTTAGTTTGTTGTCTGTCTTATTCTCTCCAAGTGTTATTCGTGTCTGGTTTGATTTTCCACTCACATTTCTGGGTTTTGCCACACCTGATCTGACAAACTGAAAAAAAACTTGATTGTCTTTGTTTTGCAGAACCAGTCAGCGTTCATATGTGGCTTCATGTAGGTTAGTTGGGCAAAGTTGGGGAGGTATGGAAGCTGGGGTGTTAAGATGGCGGTTGGTAGCTGGAGGAGCTTATGGACGGGCATGAGGTGTCCACCTTTGTTAAGGAAAGGGGTCGTCTAAATCGCAGTAGGCCGGCGAGGATAGGTTGGAGACATGGGTAGGCTATGAGAGCATATAACGAAATGATAGAGGGAGACATGTTCGGAGAGAGTGTTTGGTGTGAATGTGTTTGTTCTGGTAGGGAATGGTTGTGGAAGAGTGAGGTAGATAATATTTATAGGGATTTGAGTATAGAGGGAGTCGAAAGTAGGAGCAGCCGTTACGTGTATGTAATAATGAGACGTTGTGATGGTGGAGGATTATAAGATATTTATTTACATGTACTAAATGTGGAGAGGCAGTGTATGCGGTGGTGGAGAAGAGTTGACTGTGATTGGATGTAATTGATTGTGGGCTTTTATAATTGGGCATGTGCATAAGAATAGGATGGGAAGGATTCGTTGTGAGGGGTTGTTCAGATTAGAGTAATGTTGATTGCTGATGTGTCAGTTTTTAAGAGTATGACTGAGGTGGCAAGAGGAAGATATTACTTTATATATCTGCAATTTTTTCTAAATGGTATATCATTTAAATGGTAAGGTATATAAAAATGGCATCACTAATAATTTCAAATTTGTAACTCCTAGTCACAAATAAATAATTGAATCAATAATTTTTTTCTACTCCCAAATTGATAATTTGATCTAAATATCACCTCTATAAATTAATAAAATATCGAAAAATACTTTGGGCTTTATCAAAAAAAAAAATTGGTAAACATTTCACTAAAACCAAAAATAAAAACATTTTGTCGTATAAAACCAAACCAAATATCGAAATAAACATTTTTTCTAAATCATACTATTTTGGGCTTAATAAAAAAATAAACATTTTTTCTAAATCATACTATTTTGCAAATGAAACTTCACCGTATAAAACCAAAAAAAATAAAAACAAATTTCGTCGTATAGTCATTAAGCAAATTAACCTTTTAAAAAATGTATACTATTAGCATGTTCGTCATACTCATGATACCATATAAAAATGGTAAACATTTTTCAGAGGTGTTAACTGCTACAAATCAATGATTAAACCATCAAACTCTATTTGTACAATTATTATTTTACATGTTATCTATCTCTCCACAATTCTTTTCCAATGGACATATATTGTTTGATTCTACTTTGGAATTTGATAGCTTTAGAATTACAATTGCCAGTTTTTGCTATTAAGTTGATATCTTATTAGTTATTACACATTATAACTCTGACTCTGAGCATTAATTAGTCTTTGCTCGATCTTTCCCGTTCAGTGTAGACTAATGTTTTTTTGTTGTACTAATTTTGCGGAGCGATTAACTGTCATCACTTTTTAGAGAGCAGCCAAAAACATAAACAAACCTCTCATTTATTACGGAGTAGTGCTAATTACATTAGCCTCAAACATCCAAATTAGCTTACATTTTTCATAAAAACACACACGATGGTTATGTAGTGTAAACATCCATCAACAACCACATATTAATGATCATCGTGTGTTAGTTTGGGGTCTTAGTAGGAAGGAGGGAAGGAAGGGATCTTGAAGGGGCAAACATCAACTTGTGGGATGTTGCAAACTTGAGGCAAGTTCTTAGCGGTCCTGAAGATTTTGCGGGCTTGGAATGGTCGGGGCTGTTCCTGGGATCTAACAGCTCTGGCCGCTCGTTTCAAGGTTGGGCAAACGCATTCTGTCTCTTCCTGTCGAAGCTCGTTGCAGCACTGCTTGAGGATCTCATGCTGCTGTTGTGGACCTCTCTGCGGGTTCTCCATGTCGTCTTCCAAATCGAACTCATCGTCGGAGGGACGGCCTTGCCTCATTTGTCTCTTGATCCATCGCTGGCAGGCTCTTAGGTGCTGTGATTGCTGAAACTCCTTTTGGCATTTCGGTCTTGGGCCCATTGGGTTGGTTTCGTCATCTTCGTCGAACTCGACAACGGTGCGGTAGATGGAAGCGTTGGTGACGAGGAAACAGAGGGCGAGAGCTGTGCAGACGAGGAAGAGCTTGTTTGCCATTTGATATTTTTGTGTATGTTTTTTCTTACTTGTTTTTGGTTTGAGTGATGAGTGAATTGAAGGGTTAATGGGTATTTAAAGACAAGAGAGGAGTTTTGCATGGAGATCACGTGTAAAAATGCATGCATATGTTTGTGGGTGTGTTGAGAGAGAGAAGCTATATGATTAATGTTGTCGCGATTAGGTGTTGAAACTCAAATGTGGAGGAGTGACAAGTCTCCGCGTCTACATGCAAAGCCACATGCATGTACAGTTCATCTTCTGACATATCAACTATTTTAAAATGTAGTTGGTTCTTTTGTTTCGGGTTCAAACCTTTATTGATGCCGAGAGGTATTCTTTAAATAAGAATGGACTCAAAGCTGACTCTAGATAATGAGGGAGATTATTGGCTAAAGGTCCAGAATTCCCATGGTTTAAACAAAAAAAAAAAAAAATTTAAAATGTAGGTAAACCCCAAAATTACCTAATAAAATCAAACCCTCTATTATGTAATTCGGTTTATGAGATGAGAGTCAATGTTGAAAAGAACTGGTGATATTATAAGGTTAATTAATTCTGAGATACATAAGGTTAATTCTGAAATACAGAGCATCTTGAAGACTTGAACAGTTCTGGCCTAATAATTCCATCATTAATTACTTTTTTAGAACATCTTTATTGTTAGTTTTTAAGGAATTTTTCAAAAAATATAAATAAGAAATATGATGCATGTTCGGAGGAGTAATAATGTAATAATGAGGCAGCACACATACTTTCACGTCATAGACCGCCGAATAACATTTTTTATGCTAATTGTATTTATCCTCTTGTTTTGTTAACTAATCGTTTGTACCAAGATATTATTTTTTCAAGTTAATATAATCATTATTTGCCATAAAAAAAATTAGTAAGAAATATGATTAAAATATTGGGAATTTCTAAAAAAAAAGTGAGAACCATGGATTGAATTTCTCATTTGAGAAACTAGTCATATTACTTATTTTATACTTTTTAAGATTTTTTGAAAAAATAACAATGAGAAGGCTCTTATGCACGCAAATCACAGTCTATTGGAATATTGGATAATAGTAGGACTACAAAAAAAGGATCGATTGCATCACTTATTTTGTGTATTTGCATTACTTATAACTGATGCAAACTAATTTTGCATCACTTATGTAAATGATTCTAGAAATAATGATGCAAATATTTTGCATCGATTGAGAAAAATATTGCATCATTATTGTAATTGATGTTAATTTACATCAATTACAAATAAATAATATTAAATTTTACACCAGTTACAAACAAATGATACTAATTTTGCATCAGTTAATATAAATGACGTTAATATTTTGTTACAGATCTAACAATTGATGCTACATAATTGTATCATTTGTTTGTAATTGATGTTATAATTGCATTGATTATATACAATTGATGCTAAAATTAATTAATTTTCATAATTAAATTTAATTAATCAAAATATTAAATATTATTAAATTTATATGATAATATAAATTTTTTTACTCTCACAAATTATTTAATATATAATTAAAATAAATGTTAAACTAATTATTTGATGATGAGTTTATTTATAGGAGAGAGATTTTCTCTTCATCACTTGTTTGGGCTATGTGGGATAAATATAAGAAACAAATTGCATCATTTTTTAATTGATACAAAATTTGTATCACTTAACAATTGATGTTAATTTTTATTTTGCATCTTTTACTTTTAAATGATGCAAATTAAAATAAATTAGTATCAGTTATGTTTAATTGATGCCAAATAATATCACATATTGTAATTGATGTTAATTCATAAATTTTGTATCAATTGTTAAAAATAACTCAAATTTGTATCATATATTTGATTGATGCAATTTAAGTGACGCAATACACCATTTTTCTTGTAGTGTAGGTAAGACAATAATATGGAAACAGACGAGCTTAAAATTTTCCACTCCAAAGTAACGCACGTGTAACACAACGTACGTTACGGTCATAGTACTAATGCAGGTGTTTCGATACAAGCAATCCAACTTTAGTTGTCCGATAATTAAATTCTGAAAATCCGTCTCAATACTAACATGTGTAAATAAATACAGTTTTTCTATTTTTTAATTTATAATTATTTAACTTAGTACACTTAGTTTAGGCTTTATATGAATGAAACGGGGCATACTCTTTAGAATAAATGCTAATTGGATAAATATCACTAAATAATGGTAAGATTATTAAAGTATATAAAATAGACAGAGCCGGTCCTGAGAAATTTGGGGTCCCAAACGAAAAAATAATTCTTCAATTACTTAATAGAAAAAACAAAAATTTCAGTCTCCACAAAACTAAAATTAAAAAAAAAAACTACAATAATATCTTTAAAAAATAACAACAATTTAAAGCTTCTAAAAACAATACTTCTTATATTTTTCTCTGCGAAATCATCTTTCAAACTTGTATAATCGAGGTTTTTAACCATGATTTTTTCTCTTTTCTCTCAAAAAAATTAAGTAGCTTTTTGCCTTAGAATAAATTAACGATTCAGATTTTTTTGAGAAAATATTACTTCTCTAAAACTAAAAGAAGAGAAAAAAATGAGAAGTCACATAAAGAACGAGGTTAACTTAAATTTCTCTTTTTTAATTAAATAATATATTATAATATTTAAATAATAATAATTTGAGATTCACACAATATTTTATCAAATATTTATACGAAAATTAATACATTACTCATCATTTTCATATATATATTATTTTCACTCTTTGACGTCAACTAAAATATATATACACATATATAATTTTTTGTGAGACCTCCTAAAAAGTGGAACCCCATTCAAATATTTCATAGAAATGTGTTCAACGCCGGCTCTAAAAATAGGTAGAATTTAAATTTTGATAAACATAAATGAATAGATTTTTGGGAATCTTCACGTTTATGCCACATATTTATCACAACAATTTAAGTTTGACATTTTTTTTGTTGGGCTTTCAGCCCATGCCATTTCTTGATAGCACAATATAAGTGTTTTTTTGAAAATACCTTTGTTCTGCTTTATAAAAATCTGATTCTTCTATCTCTCAATTGATTGATCATGTGTCACATTAAAGAGACAATTGGTGGACAAGACAAAGAACACAGCAATGGACAGGACAAGAAAAATGTGATGGAGAAGAAATGTACTACTGTGAGGGAGATGGAGCAGACGGTAATGGACAATCAGGAGATGGACAATACGGCAATGGACAAGATGATGACGGTAATGAACAATCGGAAGATGGATAACACGACGATGGACCAGATGGAAGATGTCGTGGACCAGATGGCACACGCTGTGGACCAGATGGAAGACACCATAAAACACACGTGCATAAATTATGAGGCTCGGCAAAGCGAAAGTAAGGGTGGTTTGGTCATTGCAACATGAGAAAAATGTCATGTTTGAAATGAATTTGTTAAAAATACATACCTTTTAATAAAAAATTGATTTGTGCCTATTTTGCTAAAAATCTCTAGATTTTTCACCTTATGTAAATCATCAGCCTTAAATAACCATCTTATCAACATCGTCTCATTATTTTAAGTATACATATAGAAATATTTGAGATATTATGAAGGAAGAAATAAATTTTTCTTTCACATAATTTTCTATATCTTGTTTTAAAAATGTGTGTTGTCGAATTCATGTAATTTAAATTTAAATTTTATCTTATTACCAAGGTAAAACTACTTAGAATGATGTTGATTCCCTTGTACCCCAAATTCAATTCACCCTTGGTATAGAATGTTAATCTTTAAATAGAAATTTCCAAAATGTCATTCCAGAGACCGAGGGAGACTAAAGTCTGAAAGCCCAGAATTTCTACGGTTTATTAAAAACAAAAATAGCAAAAGATTTATTATGATTGTAACAATATTAATCAGTAAAATAATATCTTTATATTTGACAGGCAAACAAGAAAGCAGTAGTAATGAGAATGAAGTGTTGGAGAGTACACAATTTATTACAGTGAGACAGAAAAAAAACATTCTAAGGAGTCTTATGAAGAAGGTGAACATCGGTCTCTTGGTACCGGTTTCTCTTGTGGATTTTCCATTTTTCTTCATTCCTGAGCATCAAGCCATTCAGTATACTCAATATCATGATTACATCTTGATGGTAGGAATAGGATTTCCAGAGGATCTATTCCTGTATTTGAGACCTAACCTTGTCATAGTGTACATTTAAGATTTTTCTAGAACTAAATACTTTTCGAGTTAGGTTTTGCCCACAAAGAAAACCTTATTGCTCAACCTCTGATGAGTTTGCATCTGTACCAAAGACTACCTTGTGTTCTTCAGTTTTGGGAGCACCGGATTTCTTATAATGCAAAATTGATCTTTAGCTTTGTTATTTCTCTATTTGTGTAGTTGTGATAATGGAAATCAGACTCAAAAATATTTGCAAATATTTCTGTGATCGCAATATAAAAAAAGTGTTCTTCTCATATATCTTTTATTCCCATTTTTCTCTTACAACACTCAAAAAAAAAAAAAAAAAAAAAAAGAAACAAGTGAAGTCTTGTAAAATATTATGTCTAAATTCTCTTCTCATAGGGATCCAATGCAGCCATTGTGGGAGAACGCACAAGATGTGATCCGTTGATGTATTTTATATCTCTCTGTCTGGCACTCAATGGAACTCAACGTGCGACCGTCGCAACTACTTCCAACTCACTGAGCAAAAATTTCCATTGCAAAAGTTAATAGATAGCAAACTTTGGTCACTGAGCAAAATCAAGAAAACCCTCATCTTATCCCTTGTCACTCCTCCGCTGTTTTTGTATTTTCTTATGTTCTTTACTTCTCTAATATGATAATGGAATCTGATAACAATTTGTCGACTCTCAATAATAAGCAAAAAAGGCTATCTTCTACGATAATCAAGCAATCAACTCTACGAAAATGCCATACAGAAAACACTCAAAAGTAAACTAAGCAACACCCTACAAATTATTTCTCTTGCATAAGGAACTAACAGTACTTGGCAAAAACGAGAAACAACTAGAGTCAGACGAAAATCTACACTCTTCTCACCGTGTTTGGGAACGGATGCAGCCACTGTGGGAGAACGAACGAGGCAAAGTGTGATTCTAAGATATATTCCATATCTCTCGTGCAACTAACGGAACTCATAACGCGACCATCGCTGTTACGTTCCAACTTATCGTGGAGCATAAAATCCCCGTTGTGTAAGTTAATAGATAACAAACATTGGCGCCTCCAAAAGTAGACTGTTTTAGCATCAAAAGGGTTGATTCCCAACGGAATGTACTCGAAACCGGTCTGAACAAACCCCAGGGAGAATTCAGATACTAGTTGCCATTCCCAGTTCTCTAGCTTCCATACACATAACTTATCCTCTAGACTTCCATCAGCTTTTGTTACAGAGACTATGTTCATATACATGAGAAATTCTTGAGAAGTTGTGCAAGTTCTACCGAATTTTGGAACTTTATCCAAATCAGGAAATGGGGTAGCACGGCATCCATCAGAACGCGCATAGAAATCGACTGATACAATGAAATCTTGATAGTCAGGACCGTGTGCGAGCCAGTGAAGACTTCCATTCAAGCTAATGGGATTGTTGAACTCCTGAGAGATATAAGTGAAAGTAAACTCCACATTGTTGACACTCCACAAGCCTGTCTCAGATGAATATATGAGGAAAGTGAAGTTAGGTTTTAACAAAACAACTTTGTAACCTAAAACGACACCATTCTCAGTTTTTGTGACAAGTCCCAAAATCCAAAAACGTGCTTCTTTTTGTGAGGCTAAAGGAAGGATCTCAACGCATTGCCTTGAAACAGGATTAGCTACGAAGAAAGATTGATTCGATACTCGATGAATCAAAATCAATCCAACATCCGTGTAAGCCACGACTCTAGCTTCATTATAGTTCTCGAACTTGTTGATTAGGAAAGAAGAGATGTAAGAACTAAGAGAACGTTTAAGATTCCAATTGTCTGATCCGTAGTGAGCCATGACTTCTGTCTCACAACCTCTACACATGAGTGACCATGAAGAAGAATACGAGTTTTTGTGTAGAGACTTGAAAAGGTCGCGGAAACATGGAGACTCAACGATTGATTTCCATATCTTGCAAACAAGTTTGGGAGTGGTGATGATGCTCTTTAGTGGTAATCTCGCAAGTATCATCTCCCATAGATCCTCGGTAAGATAATCCATATTTTTCTGTGTCTCCATCATTTTGATCTGATTAGGGATTAGATCTGTCTTCTTTTTTTTGGGGTATGTGTGCTCGAGTAGGGTTTCACTTGAGAAACAATTTGCTTAATAACCCTTTTCATTTTGAGGAAATTTTCTTAATAACCCTTTTGTATATTTTCTTGCTCAAAATACCTTAACCGAATGGTTTACGGAACCGAATCAAAATTCATTAAACCGAACCAAAACCGAATTTAAAATAACTTAAATGGTATCGAAATATTTATACCAAATTCCCTTAACCGAACCGAACCGTTTAACCAAAACTCTCTGAAAATTTAATATATCTAATTATATATATAATATTAATTAAATTAGTTACTTCATGTTTATTTTTGTGATAAGTTTTTGTCCACAATCAAACCGAAATAAATATGAACCTGAAACCGAACCGAATAATATTTTTTACCGAATGGAACATATATCCAAAAAATTGAAACTCGAATAAATCTTTTCCTTTCTTAACAAAAAGCAAAAGACCAATTTCTCCATTAACCAAGTCGTTTTTCTTCTAACGTTTAGGGGTGGGATTTCGAGCATCTGTTCGGGTTCAGATTGGATAATCGATCAGAATGTAAGGGGGTGTATTGAATTGAGTAGTTGGAAAGATTTGAGTTTTAATGAGTTTTGAGATGATTTTGTGGAATTTTGGTGAATTAGAAATTTTGTTATTAAATTTTCTAAAATTCTATCTAAAACCATGAGATTTGGTTCTTTGTATTTTTAACTAAGAAATCCCCTCAAATCTCACATGAAACTTTTAAATCAAATTCTAATCATGTTTTCAATAACAGTGGATTTAAGTGTATAATTTAAAATCATTAATCCAATAACACTGGATTTTAAAAGATATTTTAAAATTCATATTTCAATAACACATATTTGTTCTAAAACTCAAATCTCTCCAAATGTTCAGTCTAATACACCTTCTAAAATCAAGAAAAAGGGATGGAGAGTAAAAGGATGAGTCATGGGAGGATCATTATAAACTAAAAACGACAAACTTTAATCATTTATGAATCTTATCCATCCACCTAAACATTAAAAAATAATCATAATAATAATTACATTTTTTCCAACAATTACAACTAATTTATCAAATAGAAAAATAAGAAAACCAACAAATAAATAAATTAAAAGAAACCATGGAAACAACAAAATCAAGAAAAAATAAAAGGTAAACTAAAAAAAACTAGCCCTGCGATATATATCCGAACCGAGATTTCTGAAACCGACTGAACCGATATTTTCGGTTTGACTTCGGTTAGGAGAGATGGACCGATCGGAAGCTCTGTAAATTGTCGGTTACCCAAGATTTTCGGTTCCGTTCATGAGAACCGAACGGTTAACTGAGATATTCTTCTTCTTCCTCTTCTTTCGTCAGATCTGCAGCCGCCGTCAAGCTTCATCTGGTTTCGTCGGATCTGCAGCCGCGCCGCCGTCAAGCTTCTTTCTCTTTTTTAGGGTTTGTAACTTTGTAACAAAAGGTTGAAGAAGACTAAAACGCTGCGTTTCATTAAAAGTCTTTTTTGTTTTTTTTTTACTGGGCTTGGCCCAACTTTCTTTTGTTTTTCTTTCATTTAGACAGCCCATTTGTTAAAAAAAAAATACAACTAACCTAATCTAATTATATCGATTATTCTCATTTTTCTCCACTCTTCTTCTTCTTCTTCTTCTTCTTCTTCTTACTTTCCTCCTCCAATTTTCTTCTTCTTTTCCGATCTTCTTCTTCTTCTCCGATCTTTATCATCCCCGATCTCTTTCTTCTTCTCCGATCTCCTTCTTCTTCTTCTCAGATCTCCTTTTCTCTTGCGGTCACCGTAAAACGGATAGGGCGATGAGTTGAGAGAATTGGGCTTGATCCAATTAAGTTTTTGTTTTTTTTTTAAACGGCCCAAGACCAGCCCACCGAATTAACCGAATAAACCAAAAATTGAACCGAATTAACCAAATTAGCCAATTTTAACCGAAAAAATCTAAATTTTCGGTTAGGTTAGGTAGAATTTCATTAACCAAAATAAACTAAGACCCGAACCAAACCAATTATTTATTTGGTTATTATCGGCATACATTTCATTAACCGAAATAAACCGTAAACTGAATAAATCGGCTTGGTTCGGTTACGGTTAACCGAAATAGCAGGCCTAAAAAAAATAATTCTTAACCATATATGAATCTTCACAAGCCAAGCACTAAACAAAATTATAATATTATTTAGGGAGAAAAACTAAAATGACCTAGAAAAGAGGTTTAATTACTACAATAACTATTTTTTTTAATTGCTGGAATGTTTTTGAACCCTAAAATCTTCTTGAAACCTTTGTCAGGAAAAAAACGGTTTTCGAAAATGTCATTAACTTTTTGTTTCCAGCATGGCTAAAGTTGATGATATTTACAAAAATACTATTCCGTCCTTAAAACAAATCCGCAGCTCATGTTAACGCACACTTATTTTTTTGCACATTTGTTTTAGCACTCACAGATTTATTGTGCATACTTGTTTTTGTTTACTCTGCACATTTGTTTTTTACGTTACAGTAGACATATTAATTCGCACATTTATTATGTGATATCGCATAGTTAATTAGAACCGCATGTTTATTTTGCACACTTATTTTTAGCACATTATAGCGGACTTATATATTTTTTTTCAGCCGCACAATTTTTCAAAATAGTCACCGCTGATTTATTATTATAGTTGTCGCATAGTTAATTTTTGTTTGGTCGCGTACTTATGTTTTCATTGGTTGCGGAGTTATTATAATCGCATTCGCGGACTTATTTACAGGCACATTTTTGCATATTTATCAACGCGGATTTATTTTGGTGTTGCTGCACATTTATTCAGCAAATATTTACGGACTTGTTTTCTCTTGTTGTGGTGGACTTAATGTACATGTTACTTCACACTTTTTTTTTTATTGTTGCTGCACATTTATTTAGCAAATGTTTACGGACTTATTTCTTTTGCTGTGATGGACTTAATGTATTTGTTACTGCACACTTTTTGTTCTTGTTGCTGCATATTTATTCACGTGCTTGTTGCTGCACATTTATTCACATATATTGTTATTTTCATGTTGCTGTAGACTTATTATTATCATTTACTGCGGAGTTTTAAAAATGAAATATGGACCACATGATTTAGGGTTTCCTCTTGAGTTCATCATCTTCTCCTTCATCTGGTTCCCTTTAGCATTTTTTGGGTTTTTCCAGCCATCTTCATCTTCCTCTTTCTTCATCCTTCCCATCTTCATTTTCTCTGATTTCGACCTTGTCTTCTTCATCTTCTTCTCCTTGGCGTTTGTTTTTTCCTTTTTTCATCTTCATCTTCCTCTTTCTATCTGCCATCGTTACCATCTCCTCTAGTTCTATTTGTGAAAGGAATGGAGCAAATTATACTTGTATGTGGAAAATGGAGGTTTGAAAAGTGTAGATGGTTGTTTGTTGTTGATGCTAAGCGAGGATCTCGAATGCTAGAAGCTGATGATAGCTTGAATTATGAGAATTTTATTGGAATGGTGCTTGAAGATTATGGGTTGGATAATAGAGTATATGATGTCGAATTGAGCTACATGTTTCCTAAGAAGATTATGCAGAAATTGCCTCAAGATACACCTCTCGTATATGTTGAGAATTGTAGGCAATTCAAAACTTTTTTGGGGCAATCCAAAGCAGATATGCTTCGACTTTGTGTGAAAGTGAAGGATAAGATGAATATCAAGAAGACATTACACGATGAGGTTCCAAAAGCTGAAGAGAATGATGAAGATGGTAATGATGATGATGAATCCAGATTCGATTATTGTGATGACTCCGATGGAACAAATTCAGGCGATGAGAAATTTTCAGCTTATGGGATGATGCCTGAAGACGAGAGCTTCCACATTTTATGTAAGTGAAGGCAAAGCAATTGCTGAATTTTATGTAAGTGAAGGCAAAGCAATTGCTGAATTTGCAAAGTTTCAATTGAGTTCTTTGGATTTAGCTGTTGGACAATGTTATGAGTCGAAAGAGGAGTTGGAGACAAGAATGAAGATTCTTACTGTTGTCCAAAAATTTGATTTTGATGTCGATAAATCAACACCTGAATTCTTGACTGTTAGGTGTTGGGTGAATGGATGTTCTTAGAGAGTACGAGCTACACCAATAGGAGATTATCCAAGGTTTCATGTTCGACAGTATATCCCCAATCATACTTTTTCAGTTACAGAGCGTTCTGCAAGATCCCAACAAGCAAGTTATGAGATTCTTGGATTATTGTACAAGGATTTCGTTGGTGGAGTTGGACCAACCGTATTGCCAATGCATGTTGCCGATGCTCTAAATAAATGATTTCAAATTAAGGTATGGTCGTGGATTTAATTATTGTTACTGCTTATATGGTCACAGATTTAATTACTAAAACTAATCCTATGGTCGCAGATTTGTTTTAGTTTATCATATGGTCATTACTTGTTTGTTTTATGTAGCTTGATTATTGGAAGGCATATTGGACACTAAGATATTCTCGGAATTTGGTTAAGGGAACTCATGAGAGTGGATATGAATTACTATCTTCTTACTTGTACATGATTAAAAGAGAAAATCCCGGATCACACACACGACTTGAAGTTGATGAGAATCAAAGATTCAAGTACTTGTTTCTAGCATTTAGTGCAAGCATCAATGGATTTCCTTATATGCGGAAATTTGTGGTTGTTGATGGTACTTTTTTGCAAGGGAAATACAAAGGGACACTCCTTACCGCTACAGCTCAAGATGGTAATTTTCAGATATTTTCTATTGCTTATGCCATAGTTGATACTAAAAATGATGAGTCATGGGTATGGTTCTTTGAACAACTTAGCAGTGTTATTCTCGATCACGAAACTCTTGCCATTATTTATGACAGACACAAGTCTATTGGGAAAGCTATTAGAATGGTATACCCAAAATGTAGTCGTGAAATATGTACATTCCATTTGTACAAGAATATATTGGTCCGTTTTAGAGGACGGGAAGCGTTTAGTTTGGTGAAAAAGACGGCCAAGGCTTTCAGACTTGTTGATTTTCAGACCATGTTTAACCAGATTCAAGCGTTGAATCCTGGACTTCGTACTTATCTTGAAAGAGCTGATGTTCGACTCTGGACATGTGTTCATTTCTCTGGCGATAGGTACAATCTTCTTACAAGCAACATTGTTGAGTCAATGAATAAGGTTTTATCACAATCTAGAAAATTGCCTATTGTACAACTACTTGAAGTTGTGAAATCGATGATGACAAGATGGTTTGATTTTCGAAGGACTGATGCATTAAAATTGCCATCATGCCTAGGGATTTTTCTTTGCCAATACCAGAACATGTTGCGACAAAGGTATGTTTACCACCTATACCTCGACAACAACCAGGTCGGCCAAAAAAATCAAGAATCAAATTAATCCTTGAAATTGCCATGCAAAAGAAAAGGCCTAGGAAGCAACACGCATGTGGAAATTGTAATGAAGTTGGACATAATCGTAAAACATGTAAAATTGCATAACTCTCTGTTATTGGGCTTGGTAACATAGTATTGGTAAACTCTGTGTTATTAGGTTGTTCTATGGATTGTAAACTATGTTGAACTATGGATTGTAAACTCTTATGTACTATGTTGTTATATGGAGAACACATAAATCTGCGGTAACACCAAACAAATTAATCCGCGGTAAGATAAAACAGTAGAACAAATAAATCCGCGATAACACAAAACTAAACAAACAAGTCTACGGTAAGATAAAACAAAGTTTAAAGAAGAAAAACTCAGATTGAGTTATCATTGAGTTGAGGTACTAAGCTCTCTCAACAACGAGGCAATGGGTTACTCATACGTGGTCCTCTCGTCTCTGGAATTTCGTCAAACACCTTAGCGTCTAATCTCTCCCGAATAGCCTGAATGTTCCCATCGTTAAGCCCCTGGAAATGCCATCATAAAGCAAGACACTCAATGTATTTTAAAGCGAAGATGCTGCAATCTCCTGGATTGTCATTGAGTGGAACGTTGGGTCTCACTCTTCGCACCCTATACATGTTATTGTTTTGTGGGCGTTCGTTATCCAGAATCATGATATTGAGGAATGCCGGGATCATCCTGTGTATAAGAATGTCAAATGCTAGTAAATAATCACAATAATCATAACATCCACATATTTCTTTAGTAAATAAATACTTGCAAAGAAATCCACATGCCACAATGATTTCTTTGTCCGTCGTACCAGCCGCAATTGAGTCATAGACGTATATACTCTCCTTGGGGAAGTTAATGTCTATAGCAAGCCATTGATTATCATTGATATTAACAATACCGTACAAGTTATCAATGTCCGTATACCTTTTCTTTCTAGTCGCCGAGTCTAAAGGAGCTAAACCGTTGAAATGGTTCATGTAATTGTAGTCAAAAATGAATTTCCTTGACTTTGCCAGAACGTGATTGAAATCAATAGCCATGGTTCCAATGAACCACTGATCAATGAAGCCTACCATCTCGCAGAAAGGTGAAGGAGAACGCATAGACCTTTTGCGGAACATTGTCAGCGCTGCAGCAAGGTGCTATAAAAAAAAAGAGAAAAAATAAAATAAATCTGCGGCGATATCAACTAATAGCATAATAAATCCACGGTGATATCAAATAGTAGCATAATAAATCCGCGGCAATATCAAATGATAGCATAATAAATCCGTGGTAATGGGAGAAATACTTACACTATCTCACAACCATCCATATGTTTTATTTCGGCCAATTCTTCCTAGGGAGAATAATCTCCTTAAAGAAGATCACGTCTGCATCCTTGCTTCCAAGTACTTCATCCCTTTAAGAACAAACAAATATTCGTTATCAAATTTCTAATAATATAGATGAAGGCTAGTAAATAAAAGAGAAGGTATTAGATACATACTCATTCAGCTCAATGAAATCAATAAGCTGCTACCATTTGTTTTCATCAACAGCTGCAATAGGATCATAGTCGTGTGCAGAAGTTGAAATACCTGGAATGATGCATTTAACCGTAGAGTTAGCAATGAATGGTAATCTTTGAGTCGACGCCAATTTAGGAACTCGTTTACCAATATGTGTCTTTTCATCCATATTTTCAGATGTTCTACCATCATATCCAAAGAACGGCCAAGAGCCTTATTAGCAATTGCTTGTTGCGGATTTGACCACGCTTCTTTGGAACTTGATGCCATTTTCATGTCTTCTTTATATTGTTGTTCAGTTATGTCTATAAGATCACTATCAAACACAAGTTTTTTACCCTCAATACTCTTTCTCTTCTTCCCCACCAGAACCTCCCTAATCTTATCTTCTTTTTTCTCAAACTTACTCACTCCACCCTTTACAACTTTTCTAACTGGAAGGCCATCTGATGCATCCTTGGTCTCAATTACCAGCCATGACTGCATAAATATTTTACAAAATCCATGACTGCATTAGAACATGTAACTAAACAAATAACTCCACGGTAATAAAAGACTAAATCCGCGGTGAAATGAAAAATAACACTTAAATAATTCCGCAGTTGTAATAGCAAAGCAACACCAAAATTAATCATTTGTAACTAAAAAAAAATTTAACTAACCGGTGTTTTACTTGTCGCTTCATCATTTTGCTTGACATCTTCTTTCTTAGAATTGGAATCACTAACGTCTACATTGCCATCTTCATCCTTCACTAACATCGTCTTGCTCTTCCCTCCTCGCTCTCGGATATCACTGATAAATATCCTCCTTGATTGTAGCAAGATTAACATCAAAACCTTTCATTCTTGTCTCAAAACCATCAAATTTTTGCCCCAAGCTTCCAAGTTGCCCGACAAAGGTTTCCATCAGCTTCACTATTCCAGCAATGGAACCCTTAGTATCCTCATCATCCTACAAATTTATAAACAGGAGTTATAATATCATAAACAAAACAAGCAACAAAAGTAAACACAAAGAACAAGTGTACTAACATTTGACTGTGTCTTTGCTTTGATCTTCTTCTTGTTCTCCTTCTTATGAGCTTCATCTCCATCAAGTTTAACACGCTCTTTCAAATCCTCAAGTTTAACACGCTCTTTCAAGACTGGTTCCTCCACATGCCAAGCATTTGTAACCAATGGACCTCCAATGATATCTTCAATCAACTTGTCAAGTTTCGGATCGAAGTTTTCATCATTGTCCCTCCAGTGAGGATACTTATCTTCTAATGCAACCGGAAGCATATGCCTCACACGAACCTAATTAGGAAACAAGGACAATATTTATAGGGATTCATAATAATAACTCTGAGGCAATCCCGAAATAACTCTGCGGCAACATCAAAATAAATTGATCAAAACAAAAATAAATCCGCGGCAACATAAAAAACAATGTTCAATAGCAAAATAAATCCGCGACAACATATAAATAACCCTTTATAATAGCAAATTAAATCCTCAGCAACATCAAAATACCCCTATTCAATACTAAATTAAATCTACGGCAACATCAAAATAACTATTTTCAATACTAAATTAAATCTGCGGCAACATCAAAATAACCATTTTCAATACTAAATTAAATCGGCGGCAACATCAAAATAAATTGAACAATACCAAAATGAATCTGCGACAATAACAACATAAAAACGCGGTAATATAATACATGTCCATGTTCAGCTTTCTCATTAGCTATTAAGTTATCAAATCTGAAACGTTGACGACATCATTTCCAGTTAAGAAGTGGCGGTACATCAATCGAATCCCGCCTAAACCCATACAACTCTCCTAGCGTATGAACAGATTCAAATATCCATATTAGCAGAACATGAACACATCAGTTTAATTGGTAAGTGCCTCATTCGTTATGACCAACTTTAACCGAATTTACTAAACTAGTAAATCTGGCTCTGCTCCAAGGATATTTGTCAAACCTATCTGTATCAAAGACTCTTCTTGCACTACTCAAAAAAATCCTTGATCCATGATTGATGCCATATACTCCAACATGCAAGATGCATAACCTTCCTAACATCTTCCTCTTCTCCTTATCCCACTTCTGACATCTTTTAAAAACTTTCACTAACTCCACCCAAGAAGGTCCTTCTCCTAAAGGAACTTTCATTTCTTTCCAAAAAGGTTTATAATCAACATCACACAACTCTGATTCCTCTGATGGATATGGGTCACAATTTAGACCTGTG
Source organism: Cardamine occulta (assembly GCA_028015245.1). Lineage (NCBI taxonomy): Eukaryota > Viridiplantae > Streptophyta > Magnoliopsida > Brassicales > Brassicaceae > Cardamine > Cardamine occulta. The sequence goes on from CM051378.1 coordinate 4,784,004, forward strand.
ATATCCTTGAACTCATGTAGCGAAAATCTGAGGTGTTGCCCATCAATTAAAGACCAAAACTCATGAATATTGTCGACTGCCAGCTGATGTGAGAGGAAGAAATTCACAATCGAGGAAGCCCATATGTACTTATGTGTCACATCTATGTCGGTAAGCTTAAGAAAAACTCCAACAGATGAGTTCTTCAACTCATCCCACACATCTTCACCAATATATTCTTTCATGGTCTCAAATTTGGAAAGAAAACAATAGTGATTCATGCTCTTAATTTGAATATAAGGTTTCCCATCTTTGAAAAGTCGCGGAGGGTAAGAAGAGGCCATATATCTGCAATAAAAACACAAACGAACCTGTTATCAGAAGCACTAAACAAATCTGCCACAAAGAACAAACAACTGTGTGGCAAAGAACAAAGCAAAACAAACAAATGTGCGGCCAAAGAATAAACAAATGTGCAGCCAAAAAGTAAACAAATGTGCCAAAGAGTAAACAAATGTGTGGCAAAAAAATAAACAAATGTGCAGCCAAAGAATAATGCAAAACAAATAACTGTGCAGCCAAAGAATATACAACTAAACAACTGTGCGGTTAAGCAAAAAACAAGTGTGCGGTAAAGTTAATTAAACAACAGATCTAGAGTTCAAATCTGCAGCCAAACAAGATTAACTCCGCAAAAATTACAAAACATAGTTACAATTTTTCTGGGAAACGAACCTTAACGACGGGAATATGAAACGGCAGTGGAGACTGGAACGAGTGACGAACCAACGACGGCAGCAACTCACGGACGATGAACTCACGACGAAAGGACTCCTTCGATGGAGAAAGAGAACAATGGAGAAAGAGGAACAAAGGAGAAGGAGGAACAAAGGAGAAGAAGGAACGAATGAGAATGGAGAACGGCGAAGCAGCGACAAAGAACCCGACGGCAGCGACAAAGAACCCGACGGCAGCGAATTTGGAGAAGAAGGGTTGAGATTTTTTGGGAACAAAAGGTTAAAACTTTTGAGAGAGAAATGAAATTTTTAGAAAAGTTTTTGATTTTGAAAAGATTTAAGAATTTTAGTTTTTTTTTTATAAATTAAATGGTAATTTTGTAATTAAGTTAGAAAGGTTAATTTTTTGTGTCTTTTCCATATGCATATGGATATATCTATTTACAATAGGTCATTCTAGTTATTTTAGCACAAATATGGGTTATTTCAAGCAATTTTTACTATTATTTATAGTTCATTCATCAAACACGAAAATGCTAAAACCAATAAATGATTAAATTAAAAAAAGACTCATGGGAAAAAAAGTAAAAATATATATATATAAGAGAAACAAAAAACTAAAAATGAAAAGAACACTTCAAACAATTTTTTTATAAATAAAAACTCATGGGAACAACAAACAAAAGAAATATAAAACAGAAAGTCAAAAGGTAATTATAATATTAATTAGTATTATGATTAATTAATTATAATTAATATTATCAAACACAAAAATAACAAAACCAACAATCATAATAAACCAGAAATAAAGAAAAACAACAATGAAATAAACTAAAAAACTCATCAGGAAAGCAAACAAAAAGAAAATGAATGAGAAACTTAAAAAGTATAAACAAAATACCAACACTTAATCATATATGAATAATACTCTCGGGCGAAAAACCACTAGTGTGTTATATAAAGCACTAAAGGTTTTATTAGTGTCCATTAATTAGCTCAAATAGATTAGTAGGCTTTTAAAAATTGAACTTTTTCTACAAGAGCCCACTAAAGAAAATAAGACATTTTGTTTTTAACTAAGCCGTAAATCGTCTTTTAAAAAACCTAATATTGGAAGCTCCCTCTACATGTGAGATCTTATCCTTTTCTACATTTAAAATAAAAAAATTGTTTTATTTTTAATGGAATAAGCTTCTCTAAGGTTTAAGTTTGCCCTTCAGATACTTTTCTCTAAAGCCCAAATATTGATGTAGCCGCCAACAAAATTTTCTCAGATTTAACATCAGCCTCCTCTGTCAACATCTCTGCTCGGACCAAACCTCCTCTTGAACGGTGTAAATTTTCTCTATAGAGACTAGTTAGGCGTATCCCAAAGATCTGTTGCCACATTGCACTTGTTGGCCTTGACGCCAACAAGATCTCTTCCCGACTTCCTTTTGCTCGGTCGTCACTTTCTTTTCTTTCTCTGAGATGTATGAAATCATGTCCAAGTTTTCTATCTGGGTCTCAATTAATCAACCCGTCTGCTTGTCCAAGTTTTCTATCTTCCTTTCAAACTCACCTTCCTATGATGATGTTCTCAGCGCCGCTGAACCGTCTTCACCTTCTAGACCTGCCAGACCTGTCATTCTGCCAGATCCACCTCCATCTCCTCTTTCACTTCAACTTGGAGATTAACATAACCTTTTGCTTAACCTTTCTCTCCTTGCTCACGAATTCTCAGGGGAGCATCTCTTTCCTCCTTGTCGTGCCTGAGATCTGTCCCATCAGACTGATAGTCTGGGCGAATTTCTCTCGTGCCCCTTTCTAAAAACCATTTGTCTTCAATATCCTTCTTATGTTTTTTATTTAGTTTATAATTAAATTTTAATCAAAAAGCTAGTAAATACCTTAAAAGATAAAAAAAGTTACTTAAATTACAAAAAAACCTCTGACCTTCCTTCCTCATATCTAATCGGGCCCGCATCCCACTCTTTCCTCATTTTCGTTTCTTCTTTTTTTTTTTTTGTATCCAGTGTTCTTCCGTCCCTCTTTTCACCATAAACCTTCACTTTTTGTAACTCCATTAGACCACTTTAAAAATCCTTGTTTCTCAGCTTTGTTATTCTCTCGGATTGCCATTCAGTCTTTACCAACCGCAATTTTAAAACCGTCGACTGTTTTAAACTCCTCTGTCTTTGGATTTAGTCGACTGTTTTGGTCCGGTTCTTCTCTGTTCTTTACCAGCCGTAATTTTAAACCCGTCGTTCATCATCCCCTCTAAAAGGTCAGTCTCTTGAACCATGACCTCTAAATTTGAGGTTTACAGTACACGATTACTTGAAAATTTATTTAGGGTTTTATGGATCATTGAAATGGAAATGAATTTCAATCTGAAATCTAATAATTTGGATAAAATATTGTGAATGAAAGTTGTGTTTGAGTTGATTGATGTGGTGTGTGAGAGCCCGAGAAATGTAGAAGAAGGTTTTACAAATATCGTGTTTGAGTTAATTGATGTTGTGGAGTGTGTTTTCATCTTGCGATATAGATATGGCGAGAACAAAAAACTCCGAAGTTCAAAGCGGTGAGTCTTCACGAAGAAGTAGAATCTTTGTCCTCATCAACTGGAGATGAAGATGAAATCTCGAACTGACTCAAAAGAGATCATCCCCAGAAGTAGAAGAGGAGTGCTCGGATAGTGGACATAATGAACCATCGAATCAGGTAAAACTAGTACGACTAAATAAACATAGTAGGGAAATGTTTAATTGTATATGAAGTTTGAATTTCCCGCATATTTGATGAAGTTTAAATTTGGTAAAAATAAAATAGTTATGACTTGGTAATATTGGTACAACGGTATGACTTGGTAATCTTGGTACAACTCTAACTCGGTGTAACTTGGTAATCTTGGTACAACTTATAATTAAGTGTATTTTTTTGGTTATAGGAGGATAGTGACAAGGGGGAGGATAGTGACGACGACGAGGAAGAGCAGGAACCTCAACAACCTGACAGGTTCTATCTCGGCCCACAGAATTACAAAGAAGCTTGCAAATTCAGTACTCAATGTTGGATCTCTGAACCAGTGGAAAAGTTGAAAAAGACCCTTAATGATTTAGAGATGGATTGGTTTAAGGATGACGAAAATCAATTCAAGCATATTATTCACATGCCGAAGGAGAGGACGAGGAAGTGCATGGGGTTTTGGATGCTCTGTTTGCGGATGTCGTCTGGAAGCACCATATTTGGTGGTTTGTGGTCAACAGGTACCCGTCCGATACTCTCTGTGGGAGCATGGACTGATTTCTGGCCTCAATGCCGTGAGTACCCGAGAACCATACTGAGCTTGGGAGTTTAACCTTTGTTAAAAGAATGTTTAATGGGCGAGAGTGGGATCAAACTGTCGAGGTAGAAGAACAGTTGACCCACGATGATAGCTTGAAGATCGGTTGAAGATAGGCTCTTTATACTTCTTGGCGTCGATGATGAAAACGATTCAAGTCACGGAAATTATTGATCCTTTCCTTCTACGCATTGTTGATGATTTGGAAGAATGCAAAAAAGTTTCCTTGAGGCAGGTTTACTTTTGAAGATTCTTCATATGAGTTGGAGCATATGTTCGAGAGGTTTAAAGGTGAAGTCGGAAATCTTGGACATTTCCAAGTTCATAATTCCTTTGAGGTAATATAATTCAAAACTTGTGTTAAATGTCTTGGTTAAATTATTGTGCTTACTAATTTTTTTAAAATATTTAATGTAGCTTTTTGGCATATGAAGGTTATCCCATCTCTGAAGATTGAGTATCGCCAAGATGTTCCAGGCGGTTAGGACAGTCCTAGAATGTGTAAGAGGAAGTTTGTGCCGAATGGGATGAGTGGATATCCTTTGGAAGATCTTAATAAGACGCTTGGTGATTCAAAGGTATATTTAGTTTTTAAGATGATATTTTATAACTATGTAATATTATTGTAGCTAATTATTTATTTTTTTGTAATACAAAATATTTGTAGCATTTTGGAAGCTTCTCTGGATGAAGAAATATATCTGATGAGTCGCATTTGGGATCAAGACTTCTGTGGCGATAATGAAGATGTTGTAGCTGACGGTATAATGGCTCATCTCTCAACCGGAAAGAAAGTATTTTGGAAAGAATTGTACAATCAGGACGTTGCTGCTAGGGCAGAAGAAAAGGCTGTACCTGAGGAAAAGTCTGGACCTGATGAAGCGGATCCTCTAACTTCACCACCAGGTGCCACTCCTAGTCCAGGAGAAATGTGGGAAATAACGAAAAAAATGATAGAAAATGGGTTCAAATCGATGATGAACTGGCAAGAGATGGTTGAGGTTAAGTTGGGTGATATTATTGTTTGGTTGGGAAACCTTGAAGATGAGGTGAAAACCTTGAAGAAGAACAACAAAGGGAAGGAAAAGGTAGAGGAGGATGAGGATGGTGTGGATGATGAATACTTTGGTTTTGGTGAAGGTACATCTGGAAGAAGGCGTGAAGATGAAAACTTTGGTTTTGGTGAAGGTACATCTGGTGAAAGGCATGAAGATGTTGTTGAAGCTCACCCTTCTCCGGTAGCTGGAGCTCACCCTTCTCCGGTACCAACTTTTGAGGCTTCTCCGGTACCAGCATCTCAGACTTCTCCGGTAGCTGCTTCTGAGCCTTCTCCGGTACCAGCATCTCAAACTTCTCCGGTAGGTGCTTCTGAGCCTTCTCCGGTACCAGCATCTCAGACTTCTCTGGTACCAGCATCTCAGACTTCTCCGGTACCAGCATCTCAGACTTCTCCGGTAGCTGCTTCTGAGCCTTCTCCGGTAGCTGCTTCTGAGCCTTCTCCGGTACCAGTTCCGGTAAGCGATCCTTGTCCACCTACGGTATCAAAGAAGCGGAATACTAGATCTTCCAAGTACATGAATACTCCCTATACAGAATGGAAGAAGAAGAAGAGAGAGATAAGTAAGGAGGGAAGCAAGGAGGGAAACAAGAAGGGAAAAAAAAGGGAAACAAAAAAGGAAACAAGTGATGTTAATTTATTTTGGATCATTTTGTATAAATGTGGAACTCGTAGGTCTGAGACCACATAATTTATTTTGGGTCATTTTGTACAACTAGTTTAACTAGGTTGAATTTAATTAAGTTAATTTTAAATCGTATAATTTAAAACCAATCATTGCAAAGACAATCAATCATTGAAAGTACAAAACTAATCATTGCAAAGTACAAAACCAATCATTGCAAAGATAATCAATCATTGCAAAGACAAAAACAATCATTGAAAGTACATACGACCTGACAGGGTTGAAATCAATCATTGAAAGTACATACTCTAGTTGTACCATTATTACCAGTTGTACTTTGTAATGTGCATAGTTGTATTTTGATAGATTCTTGTTTAGTTAGTTGTATTATACTGAAACTTCACATTTTATAGTTGTACATATCACATTATATCTATGGTATAAATTTCATATATTTTAATAAAAACAAATTTGTAAAATAATATATTTAACAGTTTTGCAACTTCTAGGGATTCACATCTCAACTATACCTTCAAAGTGTAAGGCATATGTCCTTATAATATGATGTTGCACCAAACAATTCATAAACAACAATACAAGCATATAATTATAAACCATTACCACGCCCAAACCAACTAAACATACCTCCTCCTCTTTGACTTGATCCTTTCCCTCGATGACTCGATCCTCCCCCTCGTTGACTCGATCCTCCCTCTCCTTGAATAGATCCATCGTCTCTTTGACTCGAACTTGGGGCCGTTTCACTCAAACTTTCCCCAATATTACTAGGTTTTCGCCCCCTACGAGCACGACCGTGTTCTCCAACTGATGGGTGCCTAACTTTTTGGTTTCTGCCTTTTTTTTTGACATATGATGGAGGTAAGGCATACAGCTCCGATATCTCGTCCGGAACTTTCCACTGAGTATGATGGGGTACTGGATAAATTGTCCTAGAGTATGCCAATGCCCACTGTTCCACCCAATAATATTTAGAGCACAAATCATGTAATGGAATCTTTCCATTCTTTTTTTTTCTATTTGCTGCCAATGCATGGACACATGGATACCTATCAATATCAAAACATTTGCAGCTGCAAGTTTTCCTATCTAAATCCACCAAGTAAGTCTTCCCATCGAAACCAATGACATTAAATTCAAGAAGATAGCTGTTTAGCTCCGACACCATCAACTTTTTAGCGTCTTTACATCTTTCATGGAGTATCTTATTCACATAAGGAACTAGTTTCTGTACGGGTGACACCTCTCTGGATATCTTTCGATATTTATTAAACCATTCGCTCATTTTAGATGTAATTGCATCTAACATTGGTAGTAACGAATACTCCCTTGCATCTTTAAAAATACTATTCATAGATTCTGCACTATTGGTGGTCAAGATGTTGTATCTTTCACCAGAAAAATAACATCTTGCCCATTTTTCCACTTCAACGCTTTTATCCAAATAAGCAGCTGCAGATGGGTACCTCATCCTAAAAGATGTATACAATTTAACAAAATCAGCCTCCGTGTAAGCTCTAGTGCATTCCATGAATTTCTTACCAACTGTATCTTTGTTGACATAATGGATGCTTCCTTTCACATTCTGAGCTAAGTGCCACATACAATATCCATGTTGTGCTAATGGATACACTTCAGCTACGCACTTGATGATACTTTGATTTCTATCAGTAAGAAATACCAGTTGAGAAGAATCTGGCACCACTAATTTCAACATTTTCAGAAACCAGCCCCAACTTGCATCTTTCTCACCATCAGCTACACCAAATGCAATTGGATAATGGTGGTGGTCAGGATCTTGAGCGGTAGCAACAATAAGAATTCCACCATGTATATTCTTAAGGTTTGTTCCATCCATAATGATCACTTTCCTCATAGCCCTAAACCCTTCAATGGATGCTCCCAACGCGAAGAATAAGTACTTAAACTTATGCTCTTCATCTATTTCCACGTGTGTTATAGTCCCGGGGTTCATATATTTTAACACATGCATATAAGAATACACCATATTATAACTATCCTCCGCACTACCCCGCACATCACTAGCAGCTCTTTTTTTTCCTCTGTATGCAGTAGAGTATGACACTTCAACACTCATGTCTCTCTCAACCAAACCCATGAGTTCTTTCGGAACTGAAGTTTTAATTATACCTGGATAATTTTGATGCAAAAATGATGCTACTAACCGTTGTGTGCCTTTTCTTTTATTTGTACTTGTACTACTAGCCCGACAGCATGTATGCATCTTGTTGTGAGTTCTTATAGAGAAAAATTTTGAATTTTTAAGTTTCGCAGCCCGTAACATCCACTTGCAACCACTTGCTGCTTCACTACACTTGACCACGTATCTCGTCGGATCCGATTTGATGATATCAAACTCGAAACAGTTCGCATGTGCAGCCTTTTGTACAATAAGATGCACATCCGCCTTAGTGTCAAATTCTTGATCTATAAATACATCCATTGTATCTTCCCATTCTACATCTACATGCTCAATTATTCCTCTTTCTCGTTCAGCTTCTCCTTCTTCTCCGGCTCTTTCTCCTCCTTCTCCTCCTTCTCCTTCTTCTCCTCTTTCTCCTCCTTCTCCTCCTTCTCCTCCTTCTTCGGCTCCTTCTCCTTGTTCTCTTCCTTCTCCTTCTTCTACAACATGTGTGAGCTGATTGTATTCATACCTATCTGAGTCTTCCACATTAACAAATCCATCATCATGTGATCCACCATCATCATGGTTCACCAACCCATATTCTGATGGTTCCTCCCCATAAAGACTAATCATACCATCATTAACACATGTTCCACTGCCGAGATCCTCTCTTAAAACTTGCTCACACTCCTGATTTTGTATAACATCTTCCATAATCTCCACATGCAAAATACTCCCACATTTATCATTAGGACATGCCATCAAATAGGCAAAAACATCTACATCATTCGAGATAAATGATGGTCTTCGCTAGGATCCTTTGCTTTGAACATAACTCAGTATAAGCTTCGTAGTAGCTACATCTTTCATCATCTTCATGCATATGCTGTGAAACAACTCATAGTAAGTGACCTCCTCTATAGATTTCTTTATCACTAAAGTGTAAATTTGATCTTCACTTTGAATCCAATCTATATAACCTCCATTATTAGAATAATATCCTCCATAATCAAAATATATGATGATGCATCGAATATTATTCATTTTATCCTGAAACAAAAAAAAATATCATTAAACATTAGGTTTCTTGGTGCATGTCTGAGTAGTACGATAGTTGTACCGGTTTTACTAGTTATATATAGTCGTACCAGTTTCACTAAATGTTCACAGTTGTATCGGTTGTACTAGTTTCTTGGTGTCTCAGTAGTACATTAGTTGTACCAGTTTTACTAGTTATATATAGTCGTACCAGTTTTACTAAATGTTCACAGTTGTATCGGTTGTACTTGGTTTTACTAGTTCTGGGTAATTTTGAGTTTACCAACGATTCACTAACTACTTTAGATTCACTATGATTTCACCACGAGAATCCTAACAATACTAACTATAAACAATATAAGACATTAATCTATCAACAAAACGAGTTTAATAGTCCACAAAAAAAATACACAATATTTTAAAATTTACAATACCCATGAACATTGATATTTCAACATCCCAAAAAGCTTCAAACGAAGAGGGAAGAAGAAAGGAAAACAAAATACCTCAAATGAAGATGGAACAAGAAAGAAAACAAAGAAGAACAAAGATGAAGAAAGAAGAAAATGGTGGGGATCGAGCAAACAAGAAGAAGAAAGAAGAAGATGAAACACATGCTTAAATCCTATTGGTTGAAAATTTATTATTTTCATTAATTCTCATCAATTTAAACCAACCACCCCTTCCTTTAATCCTCAATCGGTTCTCTTTATTTTTTACCACAATTTTAATAAAATTAATCATTAGTTAAATGAGAAAAGGAAGGTTAGTTTAGGTAAATCACTTATAGAGGGAGATGGAAGATTAAAGAGGGGTATTAAGAAAATTTTTGTGGGTTGAGGGAGATTTTAGATAAAAGCCCTGATAGTCTTCTTCGTCGCTCAAATGTTGCCGCTCACTATTCAATTCCCTGACTTCTCATCATTCTTGAGTAACCGGCAGCGATCCAATGTTGGCTGTGATGGGCCTTTGTTGAAGTGTTCATACAATGGGCTAGGTAAGCCCATTAAGAGTCAGGTGCATACCTTTCAGCCCATTAATATATAAGCATATTTGTAGTTTCATTGCTTCAAATATTAGGATAACTAGAGTAATGCACGGGTTTTCTTTGTAATCAAATTGAATTACGAGTTTAAATATTTGGTAAACCTCAAATATCATAATTTTTTTAGAAAAGTGTATGAAAATTATTATTTAGATCATGAACACAAAATAAAGTTTAGAGTTCATATAAATATTTTATAAGAACCGAGATTTGAGATTCAAATATCAGATGGTAGATATTAGGGGTATACCAATAGAATATATAGAGGAGAAGTTAACTACAAAAATATAATATGAAAAGAAAAATTCATAATTAATCTAATTAGGTATTTATTTATATATGACACATGGCAGCCTCTCTGTTGTTCATAACTTGTCACAAAACTGGAGAGAGTTAGCTTTCTTTCATATATATGATTTTGGCTTTTGACACTTATGGTATGTCCAATTTTCCACCATGGAGAGAGGTCTATGTCACTAACTCCCCCTTTTTGAAGAGATCGATTTTTGTTTTTATCACCTTCCTCCTCTTTGGAGATAATCAATCCACCAGTCTCCATAGAGAGAGGTATATGTCACTAATTTCCCCCTTTTTGGAGATATCAATTTTAGATTTTATCATTTTCCTCCTCTTAGGAGACAATATATCCACCAATTTTTTCCTTTATGGAGATTGGTTTTAAACACTCAACCTTGAAGGCACTACGAGGTAAAAGTTTCATTTGCCAACCCATTTTTTAGATGAAATATCCCTCTCGAAGGATTTTTTGGTTACGATCTATGGTTGTATTCTTGAATCCTATCTTGCTAGCGCTTTGTATTTCGTTTATGAAGCTAATTCAGACTCTTTAGCATCAAGTAGCCAGATTCTCTCTCTATAAATTTAAGGATTACGCTCTACATCTCTCTATATAAATTTTGGTTTAGAATTTAAGGAGAAAATAGAAAGGGAAAAATTAAAGTCGTACAAGATGATATTTTAGCCACGCCTCAAAAAAACTTTAGTTGTTCTATTTGTATGCTATTAGCTAAAAGGTCAGTCAAGGTTAGTTAAAGAATACAAATAAAATAGCTGAAGTCTTGGATAATTTTGATTATGTCTCTTAGTTTTGTTGCTTCTTTTTCCTCAGCCTAAGAAAATCTACATAGATTACACATATAACCATCGATGATATTGGAATATTGGTAAAACTACCAACTGTTTTAAAAAACCTTTATAGGGGACATCATTTGGAATTAAAATTTCAAAAGGGCCCAAAATCTATTATATATAGTTTTGGCAAGAGATGGATTGGAGCACGCTTTAACCTGTGGAAATGGGCAACATACCATGCAATTTTAAAAAGTTTACCATAAAAGTTTACCAAATCCTTGTTTCACAATAAAATTTTGAAAGGGGCTAAATAAAAAATTGTCCCATAAATAAAACAATTACAAAAATCTATCTTTTTAAAAAACTTGCGTTATATTTAAAAAAATGGTATAGTTTTTGATAAAAGGTTAACACCATTAAATTACAAAATATTACAAAATTCGTAAGACATATAGTGTTTAACAAAAGTTAAATATGTTATGCAACTAAGGATAAATATATGACCATCAGAGGTATGTGTTAACATAAATTTGACGAGTTATAGAATTAAATTGAGATTTCTGCTAGATTTCATTGACCGAGATTTCTGTGATGACCAATTACATGTCATCAAAAAATAGACCGTATCATATCTTTAAACTTCGTTGAAATGTTTGGTTTGATGTTTTCTTAATATTTTTTGGGCATAAACAATCAGATTGATCCTGCCAGAAAATAATAATCAGAATATCAACAATAAAATATATTGTCTACCAATTAATTAGCTTACCAGTTCTGAATATATTATCCCGATTGTTTATTTGAACATCTACAATCATAAAGTTTTATTGAAAAAAAATTGATAAGGGAGTGAATGAATTCCCAAAATAAAATTCATCTTCCAAAATTTTATAATTATGGTAGCACATTTAAAGTATAGTCATTTTCAATAAAACTGATACCAAATGGATAAAATTAAGTACTACTGATTTAAAATATATCATCCGTTTAGTAACATTTTTATATATCTCAACATTTTGTAGCATATTTATGTAGTTTGACTAGACTTTAAATATTGTACCACAATTATAAAATATGGTAAGATATCAATTTAAAAATTAAACTGGTAACTTTAATACCAATTTTCAATATAATTTTTGAAGTCAAAATTGGTATTAAAAATTAAAGTCATGCCAAATGGATAATATTGACCTCTCTAGCTTTTCAGTGTTACAAATAAAAAGAAGACAGTAAAAATACAATTAAGATCAGAAAAACGGAATTCGAAGATTAGGTTCGATAAGTTTTTTCTTAATTCCCTTTTTCTAATCTTGATTGTATTTTACTGTTTTCTTCTTCTTTTTAACACTGATATAAGAAAAAGTATTGTCATTTTCAATAAAGTATCCAACGGATATATCTAATATGATTTGTTACTCATTTCAATGATAAAACACTAACAAATACTTTGTTACATATTAAATATACCAAAATTAGGAAATTTTATTTGTTATGTTTATAAATCATCGCTTAAGTATACGTATCATTGTCTAACATGTAAACATGATTGTATGAATTTTTCTAATTTTGGTATATATGATAGATAACAAGGTTTTTGGTATTATTTTATGATTGAAATGAGTAACATAGGATACTACAAACATATTTCAAGAGAAACGGATCGTAAAAGACCACGAAACCACAAACCCGTCGGAAATCCGTCGGAAATTTCCGACGGATTTCCGACGGTTTTGTGGTTTCACGTGTCCCGTTCTAAGGTTTAGTCTGACATATGACTAGACAAGCCGAAAAACAAATTCCGTCAAAAATTTGTCGGAAATCTGTCGGTAATCCGTCGGAAATCTGTTGGAAAATTTCCGACGGATTTCCGACGGAATCGTCAATTTCCGACGTAATCGTCAATTTTCATGTCTATCGAAAATACGTCGGGAATCCGTCGGAATTTTCCGACGGATTTATATTCCGTTGGAAATTCTGTCGGTTTTGCGGTAAATTTCTTGTAGTGTTATTAATGGTTTTGAATATATAGTTGTATTTCGAATATTTCAGGTATTCAGTCAATTCTCGGTTTATTTTGGGTTTAGTTCTTCAGATATAGAAGTTTAGGTTCCTTTCGGGTTTTTGTTGGGTCAGATTCGGTTTAGTGTTTTGGTTTATGATATTTTTAAAATACATATTTTACACGGTGCCGAAAAAACAAATGACAAGATGGACCAAACTAATGGATGTGGTATATATTTTTAATATGTTAATAATAAAATTATAATATAGAAAAATCAAGGGATCCGCTGCAGCCATGGCGTGAGAACGAATGTAGAAAAATATGTTTTATCTATTTCATCTGTTGGATCCGGAAAATCAGCCAGAATAGGAAATTGATTTTATGGTAACATTGTTGCTTATACGTTCCAACTCTTTGTGGATCACAAACTTGTCGTTCTTCAAATTAACAGATACCAAAGAATGATGTTATCTCTTCCAGAGATATGCTATTTTAGCATCAAAAGGGTGAATCGTCAATGGTATATACTCAAAACCATCAGGTATAAGTACTCTAGCAACTAGTTGCCAATCCCCGGAATCAGCCGTATGACTCTCTAACTTCCATATACATAACCTATTCTCTTCACGTAACTCTTCCAAGAATTCTCTGGAAATGATGTTCATGTACATGAGAAATCCTTGTGAAATTGTGCAGGATCTATTGCAACACTCAACTAGTTCGAAGTCTAGTTCAGGGAAAGGTATAACGTTGTATTGATCAGATTCGGAGTAGAAATCATGGCCTACTAGATCATATTCACTGTTGGACTTCTACAAGCCCAAGTCAACTCCCTATTAGTATGATATTATCCACTTTGGGCTAAGTGGTCAAGTCCGCATGGATTTATTTTTGGGCTCCTTCCCAAAAGGCCTCATACTAATTGGTGATTGACTTGACTTATATATTAGACATATATTTTCTAATCTTCCGATGTGGGACATTGGCTTGACTCCTAATAATCCCCCTCAAACAATGGACCACGAACTTTAACCTCCCCGCCAGCGAAACCTTGGCACTGACAACCCTTATTCGCATGGTTCTCTTGAGGCACTTTTCTAGTCGTGTCACATTGAGGGCTCCTCCCACACCGACTTCCCTAGGTCCATGACTTTTGACCTAGGCTCTGATACCAATTGTTGGGCTTCTACAAGCCCAAGTCAACTCCCTATTAGTATGATATTGTCCACTTTGGGCTAAGTGGTCAAGCCCGCATGGATTTGTTTTTGGACTCCTTCCCAAAAGGCTTCATACTAATTGGTGATTGACTTGACTTATATATTAAACATATATTTTCTAATCTTCCGATGTGGGACATTGGCTTGACTCCCAATATTCACCACCTTCATTGGGGGCGGTCCAATAGATTTCTCCGTTCAAGCTAACGGGATTGCGATGATTAAAACCAAACAAAGGTATTGGGGAGAGAACTTTTTTGAAACTCCACGAGTTTGTTTCGGATGAATATATCATAAAACTTAACACACCTTTATTAACTTTCCTTGTATCGAGACAAAAAAATTTGTAACCTGAAACAACACCGTGTTTAATTCTTGTGGCGAGTCCCGCTGGCCTGAAACTTTTTTCTCTTTTAAATCCAGGAACTGGTGGAGAAAAAGGAGGCGGGATTTTGACGGTTTGTTGTGAAAGTGGATTAGCTACGTAGTAAGTTCGATCACCGGAGAAAGATTTCACACATATCAAAATCAATCCGACATTGGTATAAGCAAGGACTTCAACGGTTTTAATCATTTTTCTTGGAGGAAAAAGTTTGTGGCTTTCCTTCGGTGTTTGGGACATGTCGGCTAGGAAAGAAGAGACGTAAGAGCCTAAAGATCGTGGAATATCGCAGCCATACTGAGTTATGAACTCTATCTGTCTTTCCCTCCACATAAGCGACCATGAAGAAGAAGATGTATTTTGTTGTTGAGACAGGAAAACCCCGCGAAAAATCTCGGATTCAACAAGCGATTTCCATTGCTTACAAACCAATTTTGAAGTTGTGATGCACTTTAGTGGTAATCTCGCTAATATGCTCATCCATAGATCATCCGACAAGAAAATCAGATTGAGCTCTCTATGTGTCATTAATTGTTAAGGCTTTGTCTTACATGTTTCAATGGTACACAACGTCATCAGTATTTTTATTTATTAGTATAAACCTTCAAATACATAGTTGGAAAAGGAATCTCTTTTTCCTAGTAATATTAGAATTTGCTTCATAGATTAAATCTAAGTCGATTATGTAA
Organism: Cardamine occulta; assembly: GCA_028015245.1. NCBI lineage: Eukaryota > Viridiplantae > Streptophyta > Magnoliopsida > Brassicales > Brassicaceae > Cardamine > Cardamine occulta. The sequence continues at coordinate 4,799,359 of CM051378.1, forward strand.
AATGAAATATGAGCAAAGTAATTCGATAAAAATTAGACAAAAGAAATATGCACTCAATATCTTGAACAAAAAAAATCCTCAATGTATTTCAGTTTTATGTACATCAAAATACAAAAAAAATAGAATCCATGTAATGAGTTTAACAAAATTTACTATACCAAACAAATAAAATATGAATGAATCAAAGAATTTCTAACTCTTGATTGTGTTGAACATACTGTCTCTGTGACTTGTGAAGATCATAAGGAGCCCATAGATAATCAACAGGACAAGGCTTACCATCATCAAGCCTAACCCATGGCTTCCCTTTCCCACTCCAATGTACCAAACTAACCGGACCAGGATGCAATGATCTACAACTACTCACCACATTGTCTCCACCAAGACCATGTTGGTTCCATTGATGATCAATAGCTTCAATCTCACCCCCAAACACAAGAAGAAACGGCGGCAAAGAACCTAATTCATAGATTCTCTTATCTTCTTTCTGAATCTTCATCCAATTTTCGATCTTTCTCGTGTATTCTCCTTCTCTCCATCTATCTAAATCGATAACCATAACTCCTGTATTGAAATAGCAAGGCGTTTTCGAATCGAAAACACTCGAGAGTTTTCGATCTGACCAGAAACTATCTGAGAAGTATTTTGTGAAATTTGCGTGACAATACTCTGGCGCACCGATAGTTCTTGATCCGGATAAAGAAATCTTCCATAGCTTTTGAATATCGTCGACTACAATCACATCTGAGTCGAGATAAATCACTCGTTGGACACACGACGAAAGGATATCGGATAAGTAGCTTCTTGCGTAATTCAAAGGACTATCAAGAGCTTGTCTTATAGAAGAAGAGATAAGATTCTTCACCATGGATTCATCAAAGGTGTAGACTTTAAAACTCAGAGAAGGAAAAACAGAGGAGAGAGTTTTAGCGAGCGAACCCTGTCTTGAACCGGAAGCAATGAAGTGGAAGAAGATGTTTTGAGGGCAAGAAGTGTGTTTAAGAATGGAATGAACTGCTGATACCGTACCACGCAAGTAAGCTGGGTCTAGAGTCATAGCTATATGAATAGCTGAAGGATCACAAGCTAACAAGAGTCTGTTTTTGGCTAAAACAGAGCATTTTGGACCGTTTTGGTATGCTGGTGCTTCCATGAAATTTGAAGATGCATCTTCGAATGAATCTGGGAATAATCGAATCGATCTAACGGAGAAGAAGGTTGTGGAGATTATAACGAAGATTACTACTAATCTTGAACCAGACATCATCAATGATCGGTTTGAAGAATGGCTTAAGATCTCTCAAAGTGAGGCTATTTTAAGGTTTGGTGTAGAAGAGAGTTACTGGAATATATGGAGAGAGAATGAGAGATAAAGAAAAAGAAAGGCCGACGAAGAAGAAGAAGAAGAAGACAAGAAATGAAAACGCGGTTTTGTAAAGAGAAGAAGAAGACAGTCAAAATACGCTCTTTTGAAACTCCTCAAGTCACTGTCATTGTTTTTCTAGAAACCCCTAAAACTATTAAACAAATCAATACAAAACAATAAGTTCGAGTTGAATTATATTGAAAACATTTAATTTGAAACACGGCAATTACTATTGTTCATAGAATTGAATTGGTGACTATTGTTCACTGTATGTGGTTTCCAAACATTTTAGGATAATAATGATACATTTATGACCAATTTTTAAATGGCAAATTTATCCTCAAATGTATTTGGGAAATTCTATTTGTTATTATTCAAAATATACCTAATATTTTTAATAATTTGGGGTTTAAATGTACATCTTGAGTATTCAAACTTTTAACTATGCAGGTCAATTTTTAAAAGTTTGAATTCTGAACATGTACTGACAATAAGTAAAACTGTTTTCTCTCTCGCCAAGCCCCAACACCGTTCGTTCACAAGCCTCTGTTTCTGCACCGTTTTCCGGCCAGCGTTGGCTTCTCCGACGTCGGTTGTTGTCCTTTTCTTTCTCTGATTTCAATTCTTGTATAGATTTAGGCATAAATCATTCTCCTATTTGTTATATAAATTTAGATATTGGATTGGGTAACTGCTGCTAAGAGTAGAAGGGAGATGAAAACTTTTCATGCGATCTCTCTACTGTTCATCTTTTCTCATTTGGTTTTCATTAACCAATTTTTCATTTTGGCAGAGCAAACTTTTTCCGATCTTTGGGTCTACATCGAAGATTCAGGGGGTGTCATATTCGATGTTTTCTCTTAACTATTTCTCCTATGAAAAGAGGAGTTTTATTCCGTTCTATGATGAATCGTTAAGCCTTATCATCATCGGCGGTTTTCTTCCGGGTGTCTCCGGAGATCTACTTCCGTTGTTTGTCTTACAATTTATGGGACAAATTCTAACGGCTTTGCTTTGGAAAAAGCCACCGTGGAAATCACCATGGAAAATAATCTTGATGATCGACTCTTATCATGGATTCTCAATGCATTTGAGAATTATTCAATATCCGCTGCAACAAAGTTTCTTCAAATCCAGAGATTTCCACCCAAATTCAATCTCGCGTGGTGTTGGTTCCTATGGAATATGGTGGCAACAACTCGAAGTGGAGATAATTTTCAAGATGGAAACTTTAAAGTTAAGGATGAAGCATCTTATAAGCGATACCGTTGGAGGAGATCATCAATGTTTAAGTGTTTTTCTTATCTAAATAAATGGAAGATCTCGGTGGTGCCACCGAAAGAAGTTTTCGACAAATGCAAGGATATACGAAGTCAAAACAAGGAAAATATAGAGTCAATATTTTTATCAAAGACGCGTTTACAGACTAATTGGTATCATGTCAACAATTCAAAACATGTAACGGATGCAATGGTCTTTTATGGTGCGATTTGGAAAGCAAAAGAAGCAATGGCAATCTGGCATACTCATTGTATCAAAGTGAGACAAATAGAAAATAAGAAGGATAACAACATACAATGATTGTTAGCGTGTAAAGTTTTTTTTGAAAGAAAGCATCGTTCAATTTCGTTTTTTTTAATATTTTGTCTTCAGTGCATGGCGCATATATATGCTTATGTAATAATTTGTAATTCGATGTTTTGTATTCGACTTTGTAATACTCTTTGTACTTCGATATTTTAATAGAATTTTTTTGTCGTAAAAAAAAAAGAGAGTATTCAAACTTTTTAACATTTAAACAATTGCATGCTAAACCGAGATGAATATACTAAATAAACAATACATGAGTAATAATTTTTTTTTTTTTTTTGGATAAAGAAGTTATATAACTTATAAGTTTAAACCATAAATGTTAACCCATCATTAGTCATTAGTCAATATATTGACATAGAGATTAACTAATGATTAGTTGAATGAATACGCATGTAAACGTAGACATTACACGCATAGTCATAAATGTAACATATAAAAGGAAAGCATGTTAGGTTGTAGGAATCCAGCAATTTGGAATATGGGTTGATAACAGTTCAATGAACACATGGGTCCATGTGCTTTTTTTACTTATTTCGATATATATAATAAACTTTTTAATAATACATAATTATTGACTAACGCCCAAAAGACATTTATATATTTAAATGGTCAGCTCACATTCATTGGATACAATGCACTTTGTATTTAAAAAGAAATTAAATGCTTGAATAAGCATGTGGGTATTCCTCGTTTAGATGGATTTTATTTGCAGTTTTTCACCCTTATCTATGACTAGAATTTGTTGTTTCCCTAAGTAGAACTTTTTAATTATTAATTTTCTTATACTAATTGTAGTAGAATCATGCCAAACAAAGCTAATTGTTGCAAATTTTTATAAGACCCAATATTGTATGTAATATAATATTCTGCAATTTTCACAAGACCCAATGTTAATATCTTTTGGATTAACAATTTTTAACAAAAAAAAAAAATATCTTTTGGTTAAGCATATTTTCTGAATTACTTTGTTTAGCATATATGAATTCCACATAAAACAAATGCTCGTGGCTATTAAAAATATGATATATATATATATAAAGTTTTTATGACTATATATTTGAAGAGTTGTGGAAAATATGATTCCAACCAAATTAAATTGTGGTGACTTTTCTGGATGGTACAAGTATGTATTGTTTTTTTTCCCATATGTACTGTTATTAAATTTCCTATATACAACTTAGATTTTAAAAAACGACGATAAAGATTTTGAATTTCCAATAGAAAATAGAAAACATTTTATAATATTACCAAAATCTTGATACACAAAATTCTATGCAATTATTTTGCATACTAGAAGAGTTGTTTAATACTACTAATAATGAATAGTAGAAGAGTTGTTGCTCCAGCCTCCAGCATCTTGATACACAAAATTCTATGCAATTATTTTGTGGTTACCGAAAAGCAACGATTGCCCTTTCACTAGAGTTTTTGTTGGTTTTACAATAATTTTAATCATGCAACTGCTTTCTTATAAAATTAATTTTTAAAAACAAAAGTCACTTTTCTCCAATTGTTCATAAAACTTTATTTGCAAATTAGAAACAAAAAGATAGTGTAATGTTTGAATACAGCTGTATGTGCGGCTGTGGGCTGGCAATATCATCATTCTTTGTAATGAGTATAAATCTCACTTTGGAATTATGTTTATCTAATTTCAAAAATTCCTAACATTACCAATCCTACCGACTTCTTATTTAGAACTAAGAAGAAAGTTAATAATTAAGAAGAAACTTTTTGGTACGTTTGTTACGAGTTGCTTTCAATAGTATCAAATTTAGTAATTAAGAAAGACATTTGATTTGTATCTATTGTGATTTCGAATATATACATACTCGTATTATCATTTTGTCCTATAATTTAAAAGAAATTCAGCTCAATTTTAGAAGATATCATTCGTGAATTCAATTATATATTTAGTGGAAGAAGATTAAATTTGTTTAATATAAATTAATTCGTTAACCATGAAATTTTCAATAATATCAAACCGATAGTCGATTATTTAGTAATATCGAAATAATGTTTTTAGGTCGTGTGTAGTAGACTAATAAGACTTCTTCTATGGGCTCGACTGGTTTAAACGCGGCAGTTGTGTTTGTGGGTGCGAAAGTTCGCGGAAGCGGGCAGTTGCGGTTATAAACGTTATTATGCGGTTGGTATGACTGGTTTAATAAATAGAAACGGGTGCGTTTGCAGAAAATTACTGACTGGTTGACAGCGGTTGCGGATGCTGTTTAACATATTTAAAATATATATTTTTTATAAAAAAATTTGTATTACCATTATCAAAATTTAAAAGTGAAGTTTTAAACAAATTTTATAATAACTAATTAAAATTATTTATTTTAAGAGGTTTGAAATATTTTTTCTTATTTAGAAAATATTTTTATACTTATAAATATATTTTAGTTTAGTTAGTAGATATATAAAGAATTTAAGACTTTATTATAATAAATTTATATTTTTTGAAAAAAAAAATTTGATTTTTTTATAAAATTTTATTATTATTATAAATTAAAAATTAAAAAACAATTATTTTTTAATCAAACCGCAACCGCCCGCAGCCGCAAACGCTAGCTGAAAGGTGTTTTTGAAATAGAGGGATTTCAAGCGGTTCGGAGCGGTATGTTGTGATTTACTTAATTGGCATGAAACGGTTGCAACCGCAACTGCCCTCAAACGCAGCATTTGCGGGTAGTTGCAGGTGAACCAATCAAGCCCTATACCAACATTGACAAAAGAGAGACTTCTCTAAGAACGAAACTTCTTTGCATTTCCTTGAGTTTAGAAGATTTCAAAATAGTACAATTCGATTTCAGGGATATTAGAAGCGCGGGTTCAACCATTTATAGTTTTAGACCAAAAGAAAAAACAATTCTCGACTGAAACAATTAAAACAAATTAAGATTCGATCCTTAATTTTAGCCTTTAGGGGATCTATAGGAGACATGGTCAAAATCAAACCGTAATTGTATATTCTGATATATATTTTTAAGTAAATATACGTAACTGCATAAAAACAAATTTAGACTCTTAACTAGACCATAATCGTAAAAACGATAAACCATAACTGTTAACAATAAAATTATAATGATTTGTTTAAATGTAATAGTATCAAAGATTCAAAGCCGTCGGTTAACTTCAAAGTTAAAACTATAAAACTATAGTTTCAACCTGTTATTTAATAAAATTAAATTTATTGGTAATTATTCATCAAGTGTAATTCTATAAGTAGTTAGAAATAAAAAAATATTAATCACATGAATGTGGTAATTTATATATTCTCAGCAATATAAATAATATGTATAACTACAATTTTAGAATAAAATAAATGAGATAAATGGATATTTATTTCTCTTTGAACAAAGAAAAGGATATTTATTTTAAAAACAATTATTACGGCTTAGTTATTGTTTTCTAACATAAAAAACTTAAAATACATTTTAGGGCTCTTATTGGACTGAGTTTTTACTTCATTTTAATGGATTCAAAGTTGCATTTAGAGCTGGCAAACGGGTTAGACCGCGACCGCCTGGGCGTGCCCGCCACCGACCGCCTCTTCCTATGCCCATCGCGGGTCCGCCCGCCAAGGACCGTGGCCACCAAAACCCCTTTCCATACCCGCCCCGCTAAAACCAGCAGGTAGACGGGTCGGCCCGCGGGCATCGAGTTCTTGTTTGATTTCTTCGATTCGCTTAGTTCTTATTCTTGCTCGATTGAAAGTTTTTCACTTTTGTGCTTCTTGATTCTTCTGTTCGGTCTGTTCTTCTTGATTTTTGATCTTGTTCGATTGAAATTATTTGATTGTAGCTTTGGATTCTTGATCGATGGATAGATTGAATTTGCAAGATTGAAAGTGATCTAATTCTCTTGGATGTGTTGTTAGATTGTGTTGATTTGTTGACCAATTGGGATCGATCTGATCTAATTTGAAGTTGCTGTGAGGTTCTTTCAGAAGATTGGAGAGAAAGATTTTGAAAATTTTCATTCAGAACTTCCATGGAAAAGCAGTCGAAATTCATAGGAAATCCCAGTTGCATCATTAGCCTTTAGTAATGCTCATCTCCCGCTTCTCTGTGATTGTTATTTTTCTAGCTGAATAGCTTTTAACTCTAATTCTGCATCTTTTTTTCTTATCAGAGAAGAAGAACAACAAACTCTAATTCTGCATCTTATAGTTTTCATCTTTTATCTTGTCTTTGGGTCTGATTTTTTTTCAATTTAAAATGTGAAGGGAAACGATCTTTGGTACATAGCAGACAGAGTGAAGTATAATTCTTAGATTCAGCTGCAAGGGTTCAAGATTCCATCGTGTCATCAGAGGTTTTATGATTCAGGGAGGAGACTTTGAGAAGGGCAATGTGAGTTTCCAGTGTCTTTATTTAGAGATGATCATTGGGCATTGGCTATAGTCTTTAGAACAAATGTCCCTTTATTGTTTAGATCTTTGTTCTTCTTCTAATATAAACCAGTTCATGGATATGCAGCTAGCTGTGACTCTCTTATGCATATGCCTCATCCATTCTGCACATCTCAGTTACCAAAGGTCTTTCTAGTAAGTAGTAGTAACTGCTAGTATAATTCTATTTAACTCTAATTTTGCAACTTTTCTTTTCATCTTTGTAAGATGTTTTGCCGTATTTGCTTTGTTTTAGATGATTTGTCTGTGAGACTGTGACAGTGAGTTAAGCTCTGTTTTAGGGCCTTTTATGTTTCTGAGATAGTTTTGATGAAGTGACGCTTATGTTTCTTGTAAAACAATCACAAAGATCGTTTACAAACAACCAGTTCTAGAAAATGGATTGTTTTCTTGTGCCTGCAGATTGAAGTTGCAGAGACAAAAGCTTTAGACAATGGAAACACTTCAAAAGGAACTTAAACTCCTCCTCCACCTAAAACATAGAGAAGAGTTATTTGTCACTTTCTCAGGCATGTGATCAGGTCAGTGTTAAAACGAGGTTAGCTCTAGTTTAGAACATGTTTAGCTCTACTTTAAAACATGATCAGATGACATTAATATGTGATGAATGTCAAAGTATAGAAGATGAAGAAGTTGGTGGGCTTGCTAATGAATCACATCTAAGAAGAAAATCCACGAGAATTAGAAAGCCGAACAAAAAGTATTTGGATTAAGTCTCTGCGTTTCACGTTTCTGCAAATAAGGAGAAGTGATCTCCTACGTGTTAGGATCCATCTCCCACTTTTCCATTATTTCTTGAATTGTAGGAGTGGTGATCACTCCATCGCATTGTTGTTATTCCGATTTAAGAAACAGAAAAGCCAAAAAGAGGCAATATCAATTGCCCAAAAACAGAGTCTCATTGTTCTTGTTTCATACTCTGCTTACTCTTGATACTAAAGTTGTGATACGACGAGGTCGCAACTATCAATTGGTATACAGAGCTCGGTTACTTTCACCAAAATATTTTCTCTTTTTTTCTTTAACTCGCAATTATTCCATCCATAAAGAAAACACAAAACAAAAAGGCTGTCGTAGCTTTGTCTCAGGAGGAGTCAATGGCTGCGTTGAAGGACGGGGTAGATAATCTGGAAATCAATCTTGGCACAATGCAAGACTAACCAATGATATGTCCGACAAATTTCAGACTCTGGAGAACTCTTTGCGTCGCATAGCAGATGATAACCGCCGTGTCGCAGATGAGCATAGAGACGCAGTTACTCGTCTGATGAAAATGTTGCAACCCAACCGTGATGAAGTGGTTCAGATCCAACGTGACCCGCGTCGTGTAGAGAACAATCCACCTCTTGCTCATCATGTTAAGCTGGAACTACCCCGTTTCAATGGCAACGACGCGACGGAATGGATAACAAAGTCAAACAATACTTCACTTACCAGGAGATACCGGCGCAACAACAAGTCAGCCTCGCTTCCTACCATCTCACCGGAGAGGCTAACGAGTAGTGGCAGGCGACTTCAAAACAACTTGGCACAGCCGCGCACAATACTTCATGGGAAGCATTTTAAGACGAACTTTGGATCCGCTTTGGGCCGACGAAAGGTCCGCACTTTCATGAGGCTCTCGCCAAAATTCAACAGACGGGATTGTTAAGAGAATATCAAGGCGAATTCGAGCAGTTGCAGAACAAAGTTGACAACTGGTCTGAGGATGCTCAGGTAGGCGCGTTTCTGGAGGGGGGGGATTGAACAATTCCATCACCGCTCAGGTCCAAATGTTTTCACCGAAAACACTTCAGGAGGTTTTTAATTTGGCAAGATTGAGCGACGAACACTTACAGGCGCAAAAAAGGACCTTCACTCCTCACACTTACTCGCTAAATACAACTCCATCTGCAATACCTCTGCGGTCTTTCCCTTCAAACCCATAACAACAATCCCCCTCTGCTTGCGGTACGTCTCTACAAACACCAAAACGGCTCAGTTGGGAGGAGATGAAACGCAAACGAAGTCTGGGGCTCTGTTTTAGCTTTGATGAGTGATGAGCATTACAGTCCGGGGCACAAATGCAAAACATCACAGCTACTGCTCATGCACGGTGAAGAAGAAGAGTTAGACGAAGAAGAAGAAGAATTTAATGAGATGGTCGAAGCAGAGATTACGCTACACTTTCTCACCGGCTGGGATTCTTCAAATACAATCCGTGTTCAAACCCAAATTCGTCAATAATACTTGGTGGCGTTAATAGACAGCGGATCTACTCATTATTTCATTAGCGAAAGGGCAGCGAACAAAGTGAATCTGAAGGCGACACCAACGAAAGCATTCAATGTCAAAGTTGCCGATGGTCACCCTCTCCGGTGTCAGTGAGTTTATAAACAAATTTCCATGAAATTGGGCGAGGTAACATTCATCATCGATCTCTACGATCTTCCTCTAACTGGCCTCGACGTCGTATTGGGTATTCAGCGGTTGGAAACACTTGGGCCGACATTATGCGACTGGAAAACACAAACTATGGAATTCACAATGGCTGGTAAGAAATATACACTCGTTGGGGGTACAAGAGCAGCGAATCCATCAAGCCAAATGGACCGAAATTGCTAAGGAAGCCCGTTTAGGTAAACTCTTTTTGCTCTCAGTCCCACCACCGATAACAACGTCATTCAGGATATTCTGGAGACACTACGATGTCTTCTTCATGAATTCAATTCATTGTTTCAAGCTCTGATGACATTGCCGCCGGCCAGAGAAATTGAGATCATATTATCTTAAAAGAAGGAGCAGACCCCATAAACGTCCGGCCTTATCGCTATGCCCATTTCCAGAAAGTGGAAATAGAAAAACAAGTCAACTAGATGCTGAATTCAGGACTAATCCAGTCAAGTTCTAGCCCGTTCTCCTCCCCTGTACTCCTCGTTAAAAAGAAGGACGGGTCATGGCGATTCTGCATGGATTATCGAGCTCTCAACAAAGTCACAGTCAAGGATCGATTCCCTATTCCATCCGCTGATGATATGTTTGATGAGCTGCATGGCACAAAAGTCTTCTCCAAACTCGACCTTACCGTGGGCTATCACCAGGTACGGGTTCATGCTCCGGACACTCCCAAAACAGCGTTCTGCATACACAATGGCCATTACGAATATCTCATCATGCCATTCGGTCTTTGCAACACACCATCAACACTCCAAGCATTAATGAATTCTGTCTTTTGCGCACATCTACGTAAGTTTGTCTTGGTGTTTTTCGATGATATACTCATATACAGTCGTACTTGAGAGGAACACTTATAACACCTTCACGTCGTTTTGGCTCTGTTGCGGCAACACCACCTTTTTGTGAAACTTAAAAAGTTTGATTTTGGGAAATTCTAATTTGAATATCTAGGGCATATTATCTCCGGTGACGGGTTAAGGTCGATCAGTTCAAGATTCAAGCGATGTTAGACTTGCCACCACTAACCACTACCACCGAGCTACGTGGTTTTCTAGGCCTTACCGGATACTACAGAAAGTTTGTTAAGAACTATGGTCTTATTGCTCGACCCCTAACCAATCTACTGAAGAAGGGCAAGTTCTGTTGGGGCGATGATGCATCAACGGCTTTTGATAAGCTCAAGATGGCTATGACTACAACAAAAGTGGGTAAGCAAACTGGCAGGATATGATTACGAGATTACTTACAAACCAGGGTGGACCAACGTAGCTGATGATGCTCTCTCTCACTGTGTCGACAGCCCTAGGTTACACGCCATATTTGTGCAAAACTCCAGTCTTTGGGATGACCTCCGAGACGCTGCCAAATCATATCCATACCTCATCGAGTGTGGCAAGGTAGCCGAAAATTCTCCGGGAAGTCTGTTTGCTTGGAAAACTGGTATTCTTCGCTACAATAACAGAGTGGTAATTCCTCCCCAGTCCCTTTTTGTTCCAACATTATTACAGGAATACCATGACTCGCCTATAGGCGGGCATTTCAGAGCACTGCGCACATTCAAACGCCTGGCTCAACAATTTTACTGAGCCGAAGATGCATCAGACAGTACATGAGTACGTGGCCGCTTGTGACACTTGTCAATGCGCCAAAGCTTCAACCCTCTCCTCGGCAGGCTTACTACAGCCAATACCAATTCCTGACCATATATGGGAAGACATCTCAATGGATTTTGTTGATGGTCTACCTCGTTCGGCTGGTCACACCTCCATCATGGTCGTTGTTGACCGTCTAAGCAAGTCGGCCCACCTCATGCCCCTGTCCTAGCCTTATACAGCAGCCACCATTTCAGACAAGTTTATCGCCAACATTGTTAAGCTTCATGGCTTTCCACGTTCTATCATCAGTGACCGTGACCCGATCTTCAACAGCAAGGTATGGCAAGAATTTTGGCGTTTATCAGACACCAAGCTGTGTATGTCCACCGCTTACCACCCACAAACAGACGGCCAGACGGAGGTCGTAAACCGCTACATCAAACAGTTCCTTTGTTGCTTCACATATCATCGACCTTGACATTGGAGTTCTCTTTTGTATTGGGCAGAATATTGGTATAACACCACATACCATATCACTACAGGTATGACTCCTTTTCAAGCCCTTTATGGGCGCCCCTCCTCCATTTCCCGCATACGAAGTTGGGTCCACCATTATCGACGAATTAGCGGAGCAGCTCATGTCTCGCGACGAAGTCATTGGGGAACTAAAAGCTTCCTTAGCGAAGTTGATAAACAAAATGACACAAACAGCTGATGGCAAGCGAAGAGATGTTCAGTTCCAAGTGGGAGATTGGGTTTACTTACGCTTGCAGCCTCATCGACAGCAATCGGTTTTCAAACGAACATCACAGAAGCTGTCTACATGGTTTTTTGGACCTTTTGCCATAGAGGAAAGAGTGGGTCCTGTCGCATACCACCTCACATTACCAGTAGGTTCCCGCATTCACCCCGTCTTTCATGTTTCACTCCTTAAGCAATGCATCGGCACAGAGACACCTTCGGCGGGAACGCTGCCACCAATCCGCAACAACGGTGTTCTGAAACTCGTTCCACATTGTATCCTGCGTCGACGTGAAACACACCAAGGACAGACAGTCATACAAGAAGCTCTGGTTCAGTGGAAAAGACTCTCCGAAGACGAAGCCACTAGGGAAGATATATCCCAGTTACAGAAGAGTTTTCCAAGTCTGAACCTTGAGGACAAGGTTCTCAATTATGACGGGAGTATTGATGAATGTCAAAGTATAGAAGATAAATAAGTTGGTGGGCTTGCTAATGAATCACATCTAAGAAGACAGTTCACGAGAATTAAAAAGCCCAACAAGAAGTATTTGGATTAAGTCTCTGCGTTTCACGTTTCTGCAAATAAGGAGAAGTGATGTCCTAAGTGTTAGGATCCATCTCCCTCTTTTCTATTATTCCCTGAATTGTAGGAGTGGTGATCACTCCATCACATTGTTGTTATTCCTATTAAAGAAATAGAAAAGCCAAAAAGAAGCAATATCAATTGCCCAAAACTAGAGTCTCATTGTTCTTGTTTCATACTCTGCTTACTCTTTATACTAAAGTTGTGATACGACTAGGTCGCAGCTATCAATATGGTTGAATGATATTCTCACAACTTGATCGATTAATCCTTCTCAATACAGATTTATTAATTTTACCATTAAACCTTCAATATGGCTCTGATCCGTGAGTGACTTAAGTTAGTGATCGATTTTGTGTGAAGGATGTGAAGCTATGATGGATGAATGATGATTGTCGATTGATGCTGAATTCTGTTTCTTATAAATCATGAATCGTGACTTATGATTTGTGAATTGTGATTGTGGCTCTTAAGTTTTTTTGTAAAACAATCACACGTTAATTTATGTTTTCTGTAAGGTTTTTGAAGCTAGGCCAATAAGAGTCAAAGCCTCTACACCAGAGAGAAGTTTCAGCTGTAGCAAAGACTCTACATCAAAGAAAAGTTTAAAATGTGGTTTGCCCGTCTGCCCGCTACTCCGCAGCGGGTTAACCCGCAAATCCCTTCTTCCGCCTGGTCTCGGCACGCTAGTTCATGGACACTTATTCTTCTGTCCAGGCCCGCCATAATACTTTTTGGACCATGCCCGCGGGCGTCAGGCCTTTTTGACAGCTCTAGTTGCAGTTATTGTTAAATCCAATTAGTGGGTTTTGATGGACAAGACTAAAACATGGGTTCTTAAATTCATTGCTAATACTTATATGGATTACCCTGTATTTAGAAATCAGTGAAAACAAAATAACTACATAATATTTTTAATATAATTATAACAAAATAACATTCATCAAAATATTTATAAGAAAAAAAAATCTATAAATTTCAATATAAAAATTATCTTAAAAAAAAAACTAAAAACTTTATCTCCATATCTAGTTTTCATTAATAGTTGCATCTCTCCGTATCGTCTGGCCATTTCTCTCCATATTTTTGCAATTTCTCTTTCTTGATCTTGTAATATACAAAATTGATATGAATAATTACATATAACTTTAGTAAAGAGATAGTAAATAAAACATTTACTTTTCTTGCCCAGAGATCTTCTTGTTTAAAGTTGCTTTTTTTTTGTGTTCTACATTGCTTTCACGTTAAATAGAAAAAAATGTTAGATATTTTGAGATTAAACTGAAGATTTAATTTAATATTTGTTGAGGAAATCTAGGTAACAAAAGTATTTGTGCAGTCAACTAAAATACTCCATCTTCTAATTGTTAACCAATTATCTTATTCATGGATAGAATATGTAGAATATCCAATTGTGATAAATTTTAAAAAGAAAATCCTAAAATGCAATCTATATTTCCAACTATATTCAATTTCCACAGGGTAAAAAATTTACACTGATAATTATTTTAAATTAATAAAATTAAATTTCAATCTGATATTCGGAGAATTTCCAGAAGCAATTGGGAGAGACAGATGAGAGATGAAAGGTATTAGAAATACTAGCGTAAGATGTGGTATTTTGTTTACTCATATTTTAGTTAAAAGATTACATCAAAATCTATCATTCTTAAAATCCAACAAAATCATGTCCATATTCAATAACATGTGTTTTAATATATTTTAAAATACATTAAACAAATGTTGTATCCAATAACAGAAGATTTTATTTTATTTTTTTAAATACACAATTGAATAACTTTAAATTTCTCTTTGAATATATAATATACTCAACTCCATTAAAATATAATATTCAATAACCCCATCTTAGTTATTCTTCAAACTTTTAACTAAATTATAAAATGCAACAGTTCTTACAATATTTAAACTGTAAGCTATAATTATGTCAACCATACATAATATAATCATAAATGCCATATATTTCACAAAGAAAGTCATTCTAGAGTTAAATTTATGTTTTAAAAAAAAAACCTTCACTGACACAAAAAAATACAAAATCAAAGAATATGCTATTTTATATTTAAATATGATTAAAAAAAAGAGAGCATATTTGTATAAATTAAGGTTTTGACACTTTTTGTGAAACAGATGAAGTATTAAATTGTCATCTTTATCTAGCAATAATCATAGTTACTGTAGCCGTATATTGTAACTATTTTGATTGTAAATTAGATGTTAAAGTTATTAAAAAGAATTGTATAACCATCATTGGTAGTTAAAATTCTGTATTCATAGTAATTGTAATGGAGATCATAGAAACAAATCGAAGTGTAGTTAATATTTTAAAATCTCGCCGTCCTAACCGCAAAGCACTGGTTCTTGTAACTGCACTGGTTCTTGTAATCGGGTAAGTCATTTGCCATCAAGTAAGCGTAAACATTGAAAGTATCTGTTTTTTTTTTTTGTTTATTCAGACTCTTTGTTTATAATTTTTTGTTAATTAGACTATTTAAACAAAAAATAAAACATTTAGACTCTTAGTTTATAATTTTTACAAATTTTTGAATGAAGTATATTTCTTTGTCAACTACTATGGCATTAGGCTCGTGCCTATGTGTAATAAAAAAAAACTTTCACCTAGGGCTCAATGTTTTGAAAGATTTTTTAGGGCCTTTAATTTTTGTTAAATATTAGGGATCAAGTTGGAGAGACCCTTTTTGTTAAATAGCTGTTATGTCTCCTGGTTCTCCCTCTTTGTCCATCCCACCAGATTCAGCCTCTGTGGTAAGGGTCTCGACTCCGGCTCCAACTCCAGCTGAGGCCACCTGCCCCGGCTGACCCACCAGATATAATCTTGCATCTCGTCCGACCTATTCTCGACACCTCCTCCATCTCCCATCTTCTCCCGCTTAACCAAGTTTTAGCTCTGGGCTTTTCTTCTCCATCCCAGGTTACTACTATGTGTTATGTAGTTTCCTTTCATGTGTCTCATGTTGGCACGCTTTTTCCCTTTGTGCGAACCTTTACTGCGGTATGCAGTCCCACCTTTAATGCGGCATGCAGTCCCATTTCCATGCACTTCTCTGTTAGAGTGGTTGAGGTTGTGTTTTCCTCAAAATCTATGAGGTTGTTTTCTCCTCTTTTGTGGCTGCTTAAAATGAATGTACTTGACAATCCCTTTCCTCTAGTGAATTGTGTTTTGTTGGGCATTTATTACTCTGGTTTCATCACCTTGGAGCCTTTGGTTTCTATGTTTTATGAAGACTTTATGTCCCTGAGTTTCAGCCTTAAAGCTTCAAAAAAAGTTGTGCATCTCATTTGCAACCAAAAAACTTCTGATCATACTTCAATGAAACCTTCAAAAGGAAGAATATACATAATCATTGGGGGCTCGAAGCTGTGTCAAGACACAGTTTGTGCAATCAAAAATCATAAGCGGACTGCTATTATGGAAGTGAGTAGAGAACCAAGGGCAATCAAAACTAATACGTTGATAACCTTTGAAGAGTTCGATACTCAACCTCATGACGATACGCTGGTGATAACTCTTGATATCGCAAACTTTGAAGTTTCCAAAGTCTTAATTGACACTGGGAATTCAGTTGACATTATTTTTCTGAGTACTTTACAAAGGATGGGGGTTAACAGAGCGGATATAGTTGGACATCCAATCCCGCTCATTGCTTTTACTAGCGAAACATCCATGTCACTTTGCACCATTATATTACATGTGCTCGCAGCAGGAATTTCAAAGATCATAGAATTTACAGTTTTTGATCGACCGGCTGCGTACAACGTCATTTTGGGGACCCCTTGGATATACCAAATGAAAGCAATACATTCCACCTATCAGCAGTGTGTTAAGTTTCCAACTCCAAATAGAGTAGGGACAGTTAAGGAAGATCAAGAAATGTCTAGATCTTGTCACCTCACAAGTCAAAGGCTGAAGATCCAATAGCAATTAACAAGCTCCAACGCATCAAAGGGTCTGGCATTTCCTAGTGAACAGCAATCCACCAAGGTGTCCGTTGAGGTCACCATCGATCAGGAACATCTGGAGCACGTGGTAAACATTGGTTCGGGGCTCAAAAAAAAGTTGCGTGAAGAGTTAATTGAGTTCTAATCAAGGCACAAAAATGCTTTCGCTTGGTCCATCGAGGACATGCCAGGGATCGACCCTGAAATTATCTCCCACGAGTTGCATGTGGATCAAAGCTTCAAGCCAATTAAGCAAAAAAGTAGAAAGTTTGGTCCTGACTGAGCTAAAGCGCTAAATGACGAAATAAATAGGCTTCTCAAAGCCAGTTCTATTCACAAAGTCAAATACCCAGATTGGCTCGCCAATCCCGAAGTAGTTAAAAAGAAAATTGGAAAGTGGAGAATTTGTGTTGATTTCACTGATATCAACAAGGCTTTTCCAAAGGATAGTTTTCTTTTGCCACATATTGATCGCTTGGTCGAATCAACTGCAGACCATGAACTTTTGAGTTTTATGGATGCCTTTTCTGGCTATAATCAGATCCGAATGAATCAAGATGATCAAGAAAAAACTTCATTCATTATGGACAAAGGAATTTATTGCTATATAGTAATGCTCTTTGGATTAATAACGACGGAGCAACTTATCAGTGCCTCGTCAACAAGATGTTCGACGAGCAACTTGGGAAAACCAAGGAAGTATACATTGAAGAAATGTTGGTCAAATCTTTCAAAAATTCTGAACACATTCAACACCTCGATTAGTGCTTCAAATATTGAACGAGTATGGCATGAAGCTTAATCCTGTGAAGTGAACCTTCGGTGTACCATCCGGAGAGTTTCTTGGGTATATAGTAACACAGCGAGGCATTGAAGCAAATCCAAATCAAATCAATGCATTTCTTACAATGCCTTCACTGCAGAACTTGAAAGAAGTTCAACATATGACTGGAAGGATTAAATCCCTCAATAGGTTCATATCCCTGTTAACCGACAAGTGCCTTCCTTTTTATCAACTACTCAAAGGAAACAAACAGTTCATTTGGAGTAACGAATGTGAAGAAGCTTTTAAGCAACTCAAGGCATACCTCACTACTCCTCTGATCTTTATAACCAAAATACTAGTGAAAGACTGTACCTTTATATTTTGGTTTCCGGATATGCGTTGAGCAGAGTAATCGTACGGGAAGATCAACGAGAGCAACGACCTATCTATTATATAAGCAAAAGTCTAATGAGCCTCGAGACTCATTACATGCTGATAGAAAATTTTGTGCTCACTGTGTTAGTATCTGTTTGGAGGCTAAAACCATATTTTCTCACATCAACCCTTCTGCAAACAAACCTACATCGCCTTTCTCGAACTGGAATTTTGACAAAGTGGGTGACCAAACTCAAACTTCCAATCAGCGAAGTAGTTTCAGGCGACGAAAATAAGACCTCGAAACTCTTTGTGGATGTGCCTTTATCAAAACAAGGATGTATAGTTAGAATCATGCTTGAACAATCATTTCAGTTTCTTTCTGCTTCTAAACCAAGAACGAAGTACTCATCATTGGGCTTCATCTCGCCGAAGGAATCGAAGCACATGACGGGGAACATAGATACTTCTCATTTCAAATTTCCATCAAAAGGTTTCAAGCACTCTAAGTCTTGTTTCAGTAATAAGGCTTAAGTGCCATTCGCGTTAATGATTAAGGGGCTGACTAGGGGTGGTATACTCCCTCACTCCTAAATCATTAGCGAAGTAGCTAACAAGTTCGGCACGCGAGTTTTTTTCTTTTCTTGTGTTTAATTTCCAGCTCTTCCTAAAATATATTATTGTGCGAACTACGATTTGGCTTGATCCTAACTTGGGTACGTAGGCAACCTGATTTTTCAGGCGCAGCTATCAGCAATTCAAAATATTTATGTTCTTACATTTATTGAGAATTTATTTTTACATATTTCTTAAACGAAATCCCGAATCAACAAGGTCGCATTTCTTATTTTTTATACAATCTAAGTAAAATCCTTGGGCTGATAGATTATGTATCTTTGCAGAACAATTTTGCTCCTTGTCCTGCCCGGTTAATAATCTTCCTCACACAAGGAGGAATATTATAACCAAGTTCTTCTGATCCGAGAATAATCAAGTCATGTGGAGGAGCTTCGAGGATACAGATTTCATGGGAGATCCGACGAATCCGTTCTTCCAGCTCACTCTTCCTAGACTGAAGAGTTTCCTCTTCGTGCTTAAGCACTGCATGCTTCACGACAAGCTGAAAGGAGAACCGTTTTAGTCATCGATTGTGAAGAATTAAGAGAGTAATTTATAGAAAGCAACATAAATTACTTTCTCTATAAATTTTATAGCAGTATCTTGGTCTCGTGGTGGTAATTGTTTGATCAGTCCGCAAGGGACCGTCAATGGTGAAATCTGATCAAAAGATTGTAGACCAGGGTAAATCCCTATATTAAGAGACCGTCTTGGATTTGAATGAGCGCATATTGCCATATTCAGTGACGAATCCGCTGGAGAACTCTTACTCTGTTGAGAATTTGACACCATTCTAAGATAGGTTGGATAAAATTACATTTTTACCTGATCTTATATACATGCTTGAATGTGAAGGCGTATATTAGAAGATTTTGACAGTTAATTAAGAGTCATTTTTCCCTTGGATTAAGAATCTTAATTGATTTATCAAATTTCGAGATTGATGATAAACAAACTCCCAGTCATGTTGATTAAATGCAGCAGTTAATGGGAATTTTTTTTTTAATAAGGGCAATTAAAACATAAAGAGAATATAGTTAGAGGTTCAAAATAGAATGACCATTAAAGCCCACAACAGAAAAAGAGTACACCATTCAAGGAATGGGCTCGTAAAAAATCTCCTTCATTACCACAGTAAGGTCAGATTTATTCCCTTGCTTCATCCTCTAAAACTTCGGTTCACAGTCTTCTTCCTTCTTGGCTCGGGCCATCGCATCCATTATCTGTTGTCTTCGCTGCTTCCTCAGAAAGTGACGAATACAGCGAGGAATCAATGCGACTTTGTCAAGACCCATTCTCTCCCAATCAATGGGATTGCATTCGTAACGAAGAATCCGCCTCTCACGTCAAAAAAATCCGCCATAGGTTCCATTGAAGACTCTATTGTTGGGAACATTCTCAATAAGAATACACTACCTTTTGTTTTTCTCTTTGATAGGGAAGAGAAACCGAAGGAAAACTCCTATTATGGGATTTATAAAATCAATCGAGGAGTAATAAATGGCAAGTAATAATTATATCCTTAACGTGTAGAGATAAATTTTCCTTTTTCTTAAAAGGTAAATCTCGATATTCAAGGAAAAGACTGCACATGCATATCTAGTATTTGTTATCTAAGAGATTTACAGACTCTAGGCCTATTAATTTATTGGCATAAAGGTCATCTAAGGATCCTATTAATCCTTCAGAAAGGATAATCGGCTTGATCCACGAACCAAAATGTTATTCGGAAATAATCTTTTATAAATATTGTCATTACGAGCCACAAACTGAATCATGGTTATGCACTGCTAGTCAAATGGAATACTGTTCCATAAGCCGAGCATAGCCTCGCATTACTTAAGCCGATCATTAGCCTTGTATTATGTAAGCCGAGCACTAGCCTCTAATTACCTAGGACAGCGCAGCCTCACATCAGTTAAGCCGAGTTCAATTCTTGCACAATGATTCTATAAACAAACTGACAAGTTCAGATTAAAAGCAGAATCAGTCCCCTTGGACATTTCATAAGCCGAGCTCTATCCTCGCATAAAATTACCGAGGATCACTTGACATAGTTTTCCTTTAAGAATGGTAAGGGCATGCCACTTCCGAAGCCGAGCTCCATCCTCGCACTTTACCAAGGATAACTGTTTATAGTCTTCCTTTAAGAATGGTAAGGGTCTGATCAACCCATTCTCTTGAAAACAACTCTTCCTAGAGTTTGAACAAACAAAGTTGGACTTTGCAAACCCAACATAGTTTTTCTAATGAAATCTAAACTACCATAGTAACTCAAATCTTTATACAAGCCCCAATGGTTATCTAAACAAACATGTTTTATATACAAAGGGACAAATCCCAACTTGAGTAATCATAACCACTATATCTTTACATAAATACAAAACCATAAACATCATCCTAGCTAAAAATGGTCTTCGGAATAGTCATCATTAAGATTGATTCAAAGTTTCACGTGCTGAGTTTCCATCCTTGGACAAAGTCTGAATAATTTCAAATCTTAGTTTAGTCGCGTATTTGGAACTCATGATTGAAAAATTAGAGCCAAATACATTAATTTGTTCGGCGGAAGTAGAGGGATTATTAAAAGATAGTACATCAGCAATAAGCGAGCTATACTGTTTAAAGTCCGGTTCGGGGAATTGAATGGCTGATAGTTGAGCTTCGACGTCGGCAAGTGACCTCTTCACTTCCTTCCTCTCTTTTTCAAGATCAAAATTATCCTTTTCAAAAAGAGCAAGAAGAAGTTGATTGCTTCTTAGCTCGTTAATATCAGATTGGGGTCTCATCTTTGTCTTCAAAGATTCGAACTGTCCGGCTAGCTCTTCAAGCATACCATGACAACGATTTTCTAAATCACTCCTTTCGAAACTAGTCGAGAATTTTGGGTTTTGCTCTTTAGGCTTCAAGAAAGCATTATACCTCAATTTTAGCTCTTCATAATCTTTCAGAATGAGAGCATTCTGCTTCCGAAGCGAAGATAGTGAAGTTCGCAGAGCATTTTGCTTGTGCAAAAGTTTAGCATTTTTCTCTTGAGAAAGTTTAAGAGAATCACATGCATCATCCCGTTCTATCACAAGTTGTTCACCACTCTTAACTTTAAAAGCATATCTTTCAATCTTTGACTCAAGATCTGAAATTAGCTTCTTAGCCGCAACGAGGTCTTCCGACGGGACTCTCTTTCTAATGGCCGATTCGTAGAAGCAAACCGTATCATTATGACCAGCAGCAAGCTGCAAATATTTTATAAGAATCAATAGGAAAAGAGAGTACATGGGAAGATGACATGTAAGCAGAGTAAGGTTACATAGCTTAGCCAGTTGGATAGAATTTCTAACATAAAGGTTCAATGCCTCTTGGTCCCACTGATCAAAATGAGGAAGGAGTTTTACGCCACTAGACGTAAACTCCCTGAAAGACTCTGCGATCACCATTATGTTCCCATGTGTAGCTATGAAAGAGAATCATAAATAAGCAGAAGAAACTCACAAAAAATGATTATACCAATAATTAGCACGTACATGGAATATGATGATCAGAAGCCGAAGCATTTTCGGAAGAAGATAAATCATCATTTCGGGGACCCTTTCTCCTATCTCGAGAATTCGGATCGTTCCAATTCTCCGTGGGTAGACTACCCTGGAATGTCTTCCGAGCTGGGACACGGGGAGAAGGCGGAGGCATTGAAGAAGGAAATTTTCCTTGAGGGAGAGGATCAGGAAACGTTTTTTCCTCTTGCAGAGTAAATTGGCACTCGGATCCTCAACACCCTCGCTATCAGAAATTTGAACAAGGACGCGAACTAGGCTCAGGCTAAGGTTCAGGAACACGAATTGGAGGCTCATCAATCAAGCTAGTTTTATGGATCGTATCAGCGGCATTCACAGCATAATTCTTCTCTTAAAGCCGCGTACCAGGATCGTCAATTCTTCTCTTCAGCTTTGTCTCGGTAATTAAATGTATGTTTTTGATACGTCCTCTTTCAAGCTCAGAAAACCTATGAGTATCAGTCTCGATCAGGAGGGGCTTGAATGGTCGGAGTGCACCACTTTGAAAAAGACCACCTGCAGTATGAATGCGCGGGAGAAAAAAAGATTCCCAGGAAACTTCCTTCTTAATCGCAAGTTTAAAGAGATTCAAAAAGTCTTCTGAAGGAGTAGGCTTTGGGGAAGGAGTTGCAAAAAACAAATCAAATAATTATAAAACAGTCTGGAGCCCAAAGACGAAGTCTAAACACAGTCTATGAAATACCAAGCGTGTCAGTCCAGTCATGAGACAGCATATCGGCAAGTTCGCTAACAGAAGAGGAATCGACCTTGACAAAGAACCAGTATTCCCTCCAATGATCTTCATCTTCGGGAAAACCAAAGATCAAGGTTCTGTTGGCACGAATATAAGTGCTATATGTACCCTTGTTATCAATATGAACGCCGAAAAGTTCAAAAAAGTCACTTGAACTTAACGATAAACCAACCTCCGCAGCGACAGTTAACGAACACAGTATGTGGCAAAGCATTTTCGAGCACATTTGTGGAAATGTCATTCCAAGAGAAAAAGACATAAGAGAAGTGCATCGGGGATTGGAAAAAATAGGCCACAACCGCAAAAATAAACCTCGTAAACGTACATATAGCCATCACATATTGATTCCGGAGACTCATCAAGGTTTAGAAGAACAAACTCGACTTCAGACAAAATTTGGCAGAACCTCTTAATATCTTCAATGGATTCACGCATAGAACGAAACGAGAAGTGGGGGCCGAATTGGTCTTTGCAACCGGAGCAGTCACCAAACGAGGTTTTCTGGGGTTTCCCAGCAGAAGTAGCGGAATTCATCAAAATTTTTGTCATAATCATCAAACTAAAGAGTGTAGGAATTCAAGGGAAGAAGAGAGTCACTTGGAATAATCGAATTCAAGAACAATCGAGCAAAAGTAATACAAAGCAACAAAAAGAAAATTGGTAGAGAAAACAATCCAATTTGGTAAACAGAACCGTCTCGATAATAGTGGAAAGTGGAAAGGTTTCCTGTTTGATGATTAAAAATCAATATTTAATAAAGACACTTGTCAAAGCGTTAGGATTGCCAAACCCCAAAATTTAAGGGATCAGAAGGCAAAATATAAGGAAAACACTTAAGTTCTCCGAGCCGAGCAACAGCTCACATGACTTGGAGGGAAAATGGTTATACCTGATCCAAACCGAGGATCCACTCTCTCCAATCATGACACATGTCAACCACTTCAGCGTGTCAAAGTAAAAGCTGGGTCAATTCGGAGTAAGAAAGGACGGGCGAACCATACAAGAGCTTGACGGAGCGAACTGGGGTCCAATCAGTGGTGAAGCTTTGGAGAGGGAAAGGGCAAGCGAAGCAAGGAGTATAAATGAATCGAGGTGAATCTGCGAGCTGGAGGAGGAAATTGTTCAAAAGTCAAGACGTTACGATATTAAAGACCAAATTGAAACCGACGAATTAAAGGAGAATCATAGGATTAATTAGACTTTATTCGTAGCATTTAGTCATTAATTGTTGTATAAATATGGACCCTCATCGTCTTGTGAGAGGATCAATCATTTTTCTTACACGAAATCAATATAGACAAATTCATACTTTTTACTTTGCAAATCTATTTCTATTTTCAGTTAATTTTCTCTAACAAATTCTATTTTACTTTAATAACAATTCAATATATTATTGGGTGTGAGATCCAGTATCTACAAGAGTTACACATGCTACTCTGCTTTGAAACTCATCCATTCAAAGAATATTAGCTTCAATTTTCTGGTACGTGTGGAAAGGAAGGAACATGCTCAGCTTCGAAGAAAAATCTTACTCTGTAATGGAGACTGTGACAAAAGCTACCTTGGAGGCCATCGAATGGCAAAAGGTACCTGTAATAACTTTTGGTTTTCTATGCTCTGTTGATGCCTCATGGAAGGCACAATCTTCTCTAGGAGGTTTTTGTTGGGTGTATAATGCTGCAGGAAGTACAGCTATAGAACCTGTTAAAGCTGAATTTTGCTATCTAGCATCAGCTCACTTGGCGAAAGCTTGGGCAGTCAAGCTTGCCTTATCACATGCCTCGGTCTTTAGGCATATTAGTGTTAATGATTCTATCAAACTCACAAACCGTTATGCATCTTTTCAACTCCATTGAGGCCTCTTGTGAACTGTATTGAGTTCTTGAAGATATCCACTCACTTATATCCTCCTTTCACTCTCTTTTGTTTCAGTTTATTCACAGGGCAGCGGATGCTTTAGCTGACTCTTCACTTTGTAAGTTTGAGGATTCAATCCTCCTAAACTCTGTTTCGTAAGGTTCTAATGGAAAAATCATAGGTTTGACCAAAAAAATAAAAATAAAGATAAATAAGGCGATAATGATTAAAATTAAAATAAAAACAGAAGAGAACCTAAATTGATTAATTTTTCAATTTCTGCAATCAAACTATACTCTGGTGTTCTTGTTACTATGTATCTTTTGCATATGAACACATTGTCAGACACATTCTCATCCATTATAGCAAAGCGTGACTCCAAAGTTAGGACATATGCCAAAAGCCATAGATGTAGTACCATGGGAAAACCATGCAAATCATACTTATCACTCTCCAGATTTGCTTTAGAAGTATTCTGTAGAGAGTTGAGTAGCACCTCATAAGCATCTTTGCACAAAAAACACAGTAAGCTTGCGGAAATTTATGGAGCCATGTATCATTAACCAGTGTACGATCAAGTTTTTTGCATATCTAACTGTCATCTTTTTTTATTACACCATGTGAATAGCGGGCCATGAGAAGACATATCATTTAATGAGCAATATCTGATCACTTCCTGAAACTCTCGCATGCCGGAAGAAATAGAAGGAGAAACCATATAGTTTGAATGTTCCGCTGACTCTAGAGTCTCGTTTAAATCTCCAAAAATAAGCCAAGGTTTATTTCTAAGCATTGGCAAATTTTGGTGATCTTTCAAATCCTCCGACAACATTTTCTTTCTTCAACAAAATTAGAAGCATAGATGAAAGGACATAAAAACTCCTCTTCTACTCCCTCTAACAAAACAGAGCATGTAACCATTTTTCCACTTGTAAAACACGGAGTTAATCGCACCTTTGGACTCCATACGACCCATATCCTGCCTAGCCTATTAAATTCATAATTCAACATAAATGACCAATCCAGAAAAAGTGTATTGACAATTCACTCTGCTTTCTTTTCCTTGACTCGAGTCTTTAATAGACAACCGAATTGAAAAGAGCTCTTTTGTATCTAGTTACAGACCATTGAGTGATTTGTTGACTTATTGAAACCTCTAACATTTCAAGAGAAACTCGACATTAATAATAATGATATTCGACCGTAAATAACTTGAATTTTCATCTTTCATGTGCAATATTGTAATCGAAACAGTGCAGCACAATAAAACACTCTTCACAATAGTGATACACCCTTTCACACAATTACTTTAAAAAATCTACCATTCTCCAAATTCACTTTTTTTTTTACTTATCTACTAAGTCCGGTAGTTCAAGTATCTTATGGAACTTTATAGATATATGGTCTATAAATTTATTTATATTAACCACATATTTAATAATTTATCAAGTATTAATAATATAAACAATTACTCTCTCTATTCTATAATATAAGATATTTTAATAAGTATTATTTTTTTCATTTTTATATGATGTTTTAAAAAAAATTATGCAAAAATTAAATTCATTTTGATATGTGTAACAATTTGTAAAAATATTTTTAATATAGTTATTTGAATATTAATCTTATATTATACTTATGTTAAGTAATTTTATTTAAAATTTGCATATTAAAAACCTGATTTGCATAACATTTAGTGATTATTTTTGGTAAAATTACATAAATTTTTTTAACTTTTAACATCATTTATGTGTGGTTTAAATTTTGTAAAATTTAGTAACTATGTTTCCAAAACTTCAAATCCTTTAAAACTTCAATGCTGGACAAGTACTATTGTTCAATTTACAAGGATATATTTGAAACATTTATTAGACATAGAATTGTAGGGTCTAAACTGAAAATAGGGAAAAATGTCAAAAAAGCCTGAACTTTCAAATTGATGACGTTTAAAGCCTGAACTTTCAAAATGTCATATGCTCAAGTTTTTCATTGACTCGTAATTAAATAGCAAACTTTCGTTGACTGGGCCATTTGAGATAAGTCGTTAAATTGACGTTTACGGCGTTAAAACTTCCGTTAGCAACTTTCATTTAATCAAAACGACGTCGTTTCAATTTTTATTAAAAATCATCAACTTTCAAATTGTGGACGTTTAAATCATCAACTTTTTCAAAAATATTGTTTAAATGTCTAAGTTTTCATTGACTTCATAATTAAATGCCTAACAAAGGTTGACTATGCCATTTGAGGCATGACTTTAAATCAAGTGATGGAGCACGTTTACGGGGTACAATTATCTGTTAGCAGCTTCCGTTTAATCAAAATGACCAATATTCCAATAATTATTTATCAATCGTCTTCTCTTTCTATTTCTGGTAGCTTCATCGAGATCTAACCATAATCAAGGAATAAAAAATCTTCTCAAATTAAAATCTGCCTTTGGAGAAACATAATCCAACAAAGTTTTTGCCACCTGGAATCTCCAAAAAGATTTCATGGAATTCTCTAAAACCCTTCAAGAGATTGAGTTTCTTAAGCGTTGGTGATAACTAATTAAATTTTAATTTGTTAATAACTAATTAAATTTGATTTAATATTCATTGTGAAGTCAAATAACCGATTCGATTATTTGACTTCCCGATGAATATTAAATAAAATATAATTTAGTTATCGCCAAACCTTAACGCTTAAACCAATAACTGATAAAATAATGTTAAAACAATTAAATATTTTTTTAGTAACCGATTCGATTTCTTATACTAACCATTTCTTTTTTTTAAGCTTTACAGAGTTAAAGCTTTAACATTCTTTTATCGGTTATTTCACTTCCCAATGAATGTTATTTAACATTCTTTTATTGGTTACAAATTTTATTTAATATTCATTAGAAAGTCAAATAACCGATAAAAGAATATTTTTAAAGCTTTAAAAATGAAATGGTGAGTTTAAGAAATTGAATCGGTTATTTGACTTTCCAATGAATATTAAATAAAAAAAGAAGACGAATAATAAACTGTTGTCGGAACATTGGTCGTTTTGATTAAACGGAAGCTGCAAACATATAATTATACCCCAGAAACGTGCTCCATCACTTGATTTAAAGTAATGCCTCAATTGACATAGTCAACATAAGTTAGTATTTAATTATGAAATCGGCGAAAACTTAGGCATTTAAACGACATTTTTAAAAAAGTTGAGGATTTAAACGTCCAAAATTTAAAAATTGATGATTTTTAATTAAAACTTGAAACGACATCGTTTTGATTAAACGGAAGTTTCTAACAAAAGTTTTAAAGCCGTAAACGTCAATTTAACGACATGTCTCAAATGGTCCAATCAACAAAAGTTTGCTATTTAATTACGAGTAAACGAAAAACTTGAGCATTTAAATGACATTTTGAAAGTTCAGGTTTTAAACGTTCTCAATTTGAAAGTTCTGGTTTTTTTTGACATTTACATGTATTAAATTTGCTTAATGTACTATTGCTGTTGTGTAAAATTTTTCTTTGATGTTATGTAATATTTCTTCATGTTAATATATATATATATATTACATGGAAACGATGACAAGTTTGTTTAATTCTACGTTTCAATACTTCAAATAAATGTTTAAATCACCTATATATATATATATATAGTGTTTATTGAATTTTATATGTGAATAAACACTTTATAGGTTAGATATACGAAGTCTTTGTTCATTGGTATAAAGTGTATTTGGTATAAACTCTTGAATAAGACTGACATAGGCTTTGTTCATTTCTTTTGCAGTACATCTATACCAATTCAAGAGTTTGATGTTTCTGAATACTAGCTTGTTAGATATACGAAGACTCATGAAAACGTCAAGTCGGTGGTGGTTAATTGCTAAAATCACTAGCCGTAAGGCCCGTAACAATTTTCTTATGATATATGTGAATGAATCAAGCTAAAGAGAAAATATAAATTTTGCTCTAGAGTTGAAATTGTAGCCTGAGAAGACCTTTATCACATTTATTTGGTTACAAATAATATAATGTTGTCAATTTCATTACAAATAGCTTAAAAGCTGAAATGACATAGTTTAATTAACCAGAAGTACTCTGGAGACTGACCAATGAGAAGTAAACACCTGTGGGACCTTTAGCCAACAAGGAAGAGTGTGTTCCACGTTCAACGAGTCTTCCTTTGTCTAGAACAGCGATTGCATCACAGTTCTGGATTGTGCTCAGCCTATGTGCAATCACAACGCTCGTCCTTCCAACCATCACACGCTCGAGCGCGTCTTGAACCACACGTTCTGATTGGCTATCTAGAGCACTTGTGGCTTCGTCAAGGAGTAACACTGATGGGTTTTTCAAAACTGCTCGAGCGATTGCGATCCTCTGTTTCTGTCCACCGGATAATTGTACTCCTTTGTCTCCGCAGGATGTGTCGTAGCCATCTGATAACGATGTGATGAAATCATGAGCATTTGCTGCTCTCGCTGCTTCGATGATCTCGGATTCGTCTATTTTATCAGATGCTCTGCCATATATAATGTTCTCGCGGATTGTTCCCGCGAACAATGTTGGCTCTTGGCTAACCAAAGCTATGTGTTGACGAAGTGATCTTAGATGATACGATCTTATATCTCGGCCACCGATTTTCACAATACCTTTTAACGGGTCATAGAACCGCTCGATCAAGCCAATTATTGTGGATTTACCTGACCCGCTTGGACCGACGATTGCTGTGGACTTTCCCGCGTCAATCTCAATGGAGAAGTTCTTGAATATCATCACGTCGGGTCGTGTCGGGTAAGCGAAGTCCACATCAAGAAATTCAACTCGACCCATTATCTTTTCGGGTTCATGTCCATCTGGATCCTCTGAATCAATAGATGTGTACCGATCCAACACAGCAAAAACCGAGCTAACCGCGTCTGAACCTTTAGCTAGATCCGTTGTCATACTTCCAGCATCAGCAATGACCCGACCAGTACTAACTAAGATCATAAACGTCTCGAACAAAGCTTTAGAAGTGATGTACCCATCAGAAATCAATCTACCACCATACCAAAAATCCAAAGCCCAAGTGCATGACGTGAGACTCTGCGACATCGCGAGCCCTATCCCTGCTAACCATGACTGACGAATGCTTTCTCTCCGCGGACTTTCTTGAGCCTTTTCAAGCATTTTCATGATACGTTCTTGTGATGAAAAAGCTGTGATGGTTCGAACGTTGGAAACAGCATCTGCAGCTAATTTGCTACTCTCGTCTTGAGCCTTGATTGCTTTATTCGACATGCTCTTGAGTAGAACTCGACGAGTGTAGAAGCAAACTATAATCACCGGTTGCACTGCGATCATCACGAGTGCTAACCTCCAAGCGATGACCAAGCCCATTGTGCATGCTATGATTACAACTGATATGGTTTGTATCACTAATGCCATCCTATCACCTACCAACGATCTCACCTATCATAACAAAAACATAATTCAAAAGATCAAGAAACGCTATAGCATTGTTCATTAAAAGTTCAAATTAAAGGTTTCATTTACTTACCACATTAGCATCTTTTGCAAGTCTAGAGCAAATAGCACCACTCGAGTTCTCATCCCGATCAAACCAACCGACTTCAAACGTTAACACTTTAGAGAGCATCCGTTCTCGGATTCGTTTCGTCAAATATTCGCCCATGTAAGCAAAATTGTAGTGTTGGCTGATATTAATAAGGAAAGAAAGCACGGCTAGGCCGACAAAAGAAAACGCGTAGATCCTTGTTTTCTTCTTAATCTCGTCGTGACTCGTCAGAAAGTAAACAGATACCATCGACCCCAAAGAATATGCATAAGCTGGTTGTATTGCTCCAAACAAGATTGCGCTTATTGAACCGTACAACGCCTGTTTCCATTCCGGTAAATTCATTGCCAACAATCTCTTAAACGACGGTAATTTCGGCTTGTTGTCTTCAGAAAGATTCTCCACAATGCTTGAACTTATAAACGAGTTAGCAGAGCTTGACCGGCTAAGAGTCGAGACTCTAGAACAACTTCTCAAATCTTTGCTAGGATCTGAGATTGGAGCCATTGGCACATTCACGTTGATGTTCATATCAGAGTCTTGTTTTTCAATCTGCTGTAAGCGGACAAGTGAAGCGTATTGACCATCTATGTTTTCCATTAGCTCATCATGTGATCCAGTTTCCACAACGTGACCTTTCTCGACAACAGAGATAACATCAGCATTACGAATGGTAGATAGACGGTGTGCAATAAGAATAGTTGTACGACCGATTGAAGCATTTTCTAAAGCTTCTTGAACTACTCTTTCGGATTCAGAGTCTAATGCGCTTGTTGCCTCGTCTAGAAGAAGAATTGTCGGCGATTTGATTATCGCACGCGCGATTGCGATCCTTTGCTTTTGTCCTCCTGACATGTGCACTCCTCTCTCCCCAACCTATATTTATTTACACACAAATTTAATATAACCTCCAATGAAACTATGCAATCAATGTGTTTCAAAATTTGGAATATTCTTCTAACCTGAGTTTCGTAGCCATGAGGTAACTGAGTAATGAAATCATGAGCATTAGAGGCTTTAGCAGCTTCCATAACATCATCCATGGACGCGTCTTCTTTACCAAACAATATGTTCTCTTTTATTGATGTAGCAAAAAGTGCAGGCTCTTGACTAACTAGACCCATTTGTGACCTCAACCACTTCACTTGTAGCTTGTCAATGGAGACACCATCTATGAGAATACCTCCTCCAACCGGGTCATAAAACCGTTGCAAAAGCGATATCGCGGTTGATTTTCCCGACCCGCTTCCTCCGACCAAAGCCACAGTTTTTCCGGAGGGAACTTTGAGACAAAAATCATTAAATATAAATGTTTCAGGTCTCGATGGATACACAAACTTTACGTTCTTGAACTCGACTTCTCCTCTAATTTTCTCCAGTTTGTGTCCATCTGTATTGTCTGAATCAATCTTGGGAACTCTGTTTATCAGTTCCATGATTCGCTCTCCAGTTGAAGACGCCTCAAAGAAGTACTTGAGATTAGACAAACCACCACCAAGTGATCTGACACCATAACATATACCAAAAATCAAGATCATGATACGGTTTAATTCTTATAAGATCAACAAACATTTTAGAAAATAACTTGTAATTTATAATCTAACTACCACTCTACCAAAAAAATCACCAAAAGCATTGATTTATATAGAAACGTGTTGAATTAAATTAGCATAACATCCAAAAATGCATATGAAAAATGAATTTTGATATATCTTCTAAATTTATAATATAATCACATTTTTAAATTTAACAAAAAGATAACCTAATGTTTTAAAAGGAACGCAAAAATTATTTTATAATATGTTTTACTGTGATCGTTTTAAATGAAAAACAAATATCCTATTTTTTAAGACCTTAGAAATAGTCTGAATTTTAGTCTAGGATCTTCGATTATGAAAAGTAATAAAATATACTTAATATACAGTAAAACTTCTATAAATTAATAATGTTGAGATAATATTATTTTATTAATTTATAGTGATATTAATTTATCTATAAATTTATTAATTTATCGTATAAAATGATATTTATTAATTTGTAGAGAGTTTTTGTTAAAAATTAAAAATATATAAATTAAAACAATTTGATCTAAAGAAAATTAATGTTTTGGATATTATAAATTTTAATATTTTTTGGACTTGAAATTTTAAAATTTAAAAGAAAATCAAATTATTTTATAGTGTTTATTAATTTATCGAGTATTAATTTATAGAGGTTTTACTGTATGTATTATCATTCTACTTTGCAACTTATTTTTTTACCGTAAATACGTAATAAAACCAAAATATAGATTGAAATTACTTATATTTGTATATGATACTTATATTTTAACTAAGACCGTTTTGCATAAATGTTTGTACCATAAGATAATATAGAAATATTTGTATAATCACGCAAATGCAAATCCCGGGTGATATATACTTACACGCCACCGATGGCAACAGCGGCAGCAACAGCAAAAACGGTACCACCTTGAGCACCATGGTACATGACCAGCCGGCTTCCATACCAAGACATGAACCCCCACATAGCAAAAGTGATTCCATTGCTTCCAATAGTGATTCCTTTAGCAAGTCCTTGTTTAATCCCTAGCTCCACCGAGCCTTGAAGCGCGGTTGAAAACTTAGATAATGTCTTCCTCTCCCCAGAAAACGCATAGACAGTTCGCACCGAAGATATAGCCTGCTCAGCTACAAAACCAGCCTCATTGTACTCTTCGCGTATTTTCCGCGAAATGCTTATAAGGGCTCGTCCATACATAAGGCCAGGGATCACTAAGAGGACAATGAATGGTAAGCCAACTATTGCTAGTCTCCATAACAAGATAAAGCCAACTATGTAGCTTCCAACAAAAGTTGATACACTCATCAAAAAATTTGGTAACTGCACCAAATCAAAAAGCTGGTTAGGAAAAACTAAGAAAACATGATTATAATTTTGAAGCCGGTTTAGTAAATAAGAAAAGTGATTAGAATTATGAAAAGATAATTAAAGGTGAGTGTGACCTTTTCACTAAGGACATCTTGGATGAGGAAGCTGTCACTAGAGACACTAGTGATAACATCAGAAGTACTTGTCACATGAAGATCAAAGTAACCCACATCTTGTCTTAACACTGCTCTTAAATACTTTTCTCTCATTCTTGATGTTTGTCTTTCACCTGTTCTTGTCCAGCAATACCCTTCTGTTTTTTTTTGTTTTTAATATATATTAATCCCATCAACAAATAATTAAAGAAAACATTAATCTAATTGGGGTCAATTAGCTAGAAAAGGAAAGGAAACATTATTAAAAAAAGGCTTACCAAGGAAACACAAAACCCAAGATCCACAAGCCACATATAGCAAAGCTACAGAGTTCTGTTGATTATACAAATATAAGAAATAAACATTAGTCCTCTTTAATTTCGTTATATAATTTGCATGGTATCATTGATTGAAGTCTAAATGTAATAAAGTGTTAAAAATGACTTGGAGGAGTCAATCTTGTTATTATATGTTGACCTACATAATAGCAATTTGTAATTTTGTTCATCTCTTCAAAAAATGTTAACGGTTTCTTAACAACAAAAAGCATCCAAAAAAAAAAACTTGTGATCATAATTAAGATCTAATTAGCAAAACTAAGTACTGGTTAATTATACAGCATATAAAATAGAGAAATAACCTTGTTGATGCTTTGCATGAAGGTTTCATTATTGAAAGAGGAACCACCAAGATTGTTCATGAGCTTGCTTGTGATGAGAAGAACAAGAGGAGTTGTGAAGCCATCACCGACGGCTCCGATGAATCCTAATCCCATCAACACCCAATCTACACCGTCCGCGTGCATAAATATTGATCTAACACTTCCTAAACCCTTCATCTTCTTCTTCCCACTCTCTTTCTCCTCTTCTTTACCCATTTCTCCTTTGTTACAAAGAAATAGAGAGCGCGAGATCAGACGACACCTTGACCTTAACGAAACGACACAACCTTAAGAGGTTCTCTTTTTGTGTAATATTAAAAGCGGAAACCTTTTCTTTCTTTCTTTTTTTCTTTTTATGGATTTCTTTTTTTTATGTGATGTCTTTGTTCTACGCTTCATTCACATCCATCGAATGTGGTAGCCGGCGGCTATTTATAGAAACAGAAAGAGAATCCGGTACTTCGGCATGTTTAACTTATAAGGAATTTTAAATATTTATATCATGTTATAGTCTTTTTTAAATATTATATACAAGAAACTCTTGCACCATCAAATGTTATACTAACTTGTGTCTCCACTTTACTCTGTCTCGCATATTTAAACATATTTTTAGTTAAAGAAATTCCGGATATTTTTTCCCCATAATTTTTTTTTCTCAATTACCTTTAATATTAGGGATGTGTGAATATTGGTGAGTTAGAATATTTTGTTTTGTTTCTCTCTCTCTTTTAAGTTTTAACCCCATAATAAAGTGGAAAATAATTTTTTTGTGATCAAAAGAACAATTTTTTTTTTTTTGAGATTTCCATTCTCTTTAGTCAATTGAGAAAGTTTTCCATTCTAACTATTTACCACATGTTTAAACATAATTAATTTGGTAACTCGAATGAGGAACAAAAATTCAACTTTCCATAAGCAAATCTTTGATAATTCAACTACATGTTTTAAACATTATTCGGTAACTTGAATTCAGGAAGCAAAATTCAATTTCCATAATCAAATTCCATGATCATGAAACATTATCTTAGAACTACCAAGTAGAAAAAGATTAAAACTGTCTAGAAAACAACAAAATTAAATGTACAATTTTTTGAGCAGTCACTTAAAATGAAGGCGGTATAATTCTACTAGTTGATGATATCTAGTAAGCACATGCAATGAATTAAATTCGTCTTCTTGCGACATTAAAACCTGCGAGCTATTCCCTATGCTGTCATGTGCGTTCCTAGCACCCTTTGCATGCAGCCGTTTACAACAAAACACTGTATTTTTATTTATTACTACTATTTTGACATCATTTATTTATATGTCGTATAGTATGTACAATAAGTATATTTGACATCATTTATTTATTGATATGTCATATAGTATATACAATAAGTATTAGTTGTTGTTCCATATTTCAAGATACGGACATACGGTTATAGTTAGACCATAGACAACTAGGCCTGCTTAAGATTTAGTGATTGAATTTACCATGCACCGATCAAAAAATATCATAATCATCACTTTTGTTACTATTCTATTTCTACGTACCGTATGATCGAATCCAATAACGTTAGACTTAAATTTGAGTGGATCGATTAGTATCTAACCGAGACCAATCAGATCAGTTTAAATTTGGCACCATCTTAAAAAAATATACTCTTGATCTGGTCTAACCCATGCACTTCAGCAAAAAAAAAAAAAAAAAAAAAAAATGTCTCTCGTTAATTATAACCCGTAAAATTCCCTTTTCACTTAAGAGTTGTTGAGAGAAGGAAATGTTTTTCGTGTTCAGTTGAACTCTAGGCCCATATTCTTTAATTATTGCTTGAAATCTAAAAAGAAGACTAATTTAATATGTGGTTGAATCTTGTTCTAATGAGGTAATTTTTGCTTGAATTATTATTACCACCGGTTGTTTTGGCATATTGATTAAGTACATTGATTGGTCTTGTTGCGCTCCTAGTTTGATTTTTGGTGAAAATGATGCTTTACGTCAAGTCAGAAAATGAGATAATTTTGCTTCTTTAAAATGTTATCATAAAATAATTGATATGCTATATCTGACTGAATTCTCAAGTGACAGATATATATATTTTTATTTTTAATGAAGAAGTGACAGTTATAGTTTAAATCCATTATAACAGTCATTTTGTTTGCAAATGATACCTTCCCGTGGTCGATCTCGAAGGTTTGTAACGTATGTGATGACGCTTTTTTTATGTTCACCTAAATTATGTAAACGTTGACTTCTATTAATTGTATATAGAAGAAGTTCATACAACAGCATTACTTTTAGACCTTTGAAATATATCTAATTATTATATTAACGTTTTGTTAATTTTGGAAAAAGAGGTAACAAAAACTGACTTCAGAGACCAGAAAAAATTAAGAACCGAAGATCCAAAACTCTCACAATATAAAAAAAATGAAAAACAGAATTGGTAATTTACGTCATCGTTCTAAGCTAATTCAATTGCTAAGGACATTGCTCAAAGCGTTACTCGAGATGGATGGTTTATGCCTTACTTATCGATCGGTGGTCCGACATGCCTTCATAATCGTCTTCATGATGAAAGTCGTGGCTAGGCTATCATTTACTCTTTATATGCTTGATCTGTTTCTATTTGAATCATTTTAAGACGACAAAAAAAAAGAAAACCGGTATTTATGAGATTGGTATAAACTACGATTTCGGTTTCTTACACAAATAAGATCTTTGAAAAGCTTTAAGTGTGGTGTAATAGTTTTACTAAGGAAATTATTATTTGATCACTTTTCTTCATTTATGTTTGGTTCAGTTTTGTTTTGTATGTTTTAGGCATATTGGGTTTTACTATCACATTAAATTCTGTACGTATCAATTTTAATTTATTTTTTATTTTCTCTAACTTATATTTTTAAAACAAAAATAAAATTAAAATATAATGAAAAATCTTTTTTAAGTAGAAATAAGAGATATTTCCATTACGGTGCAGAAAATATACAAATTAAATAGATTAATGTTGAAAAAATAAAATAAATATGATTAATAAAAATGAAGAAACTTAAAAGAGAATTTGATACCCTTTTGTTTATCACTGTAAGATTTTTTTTATGGGTTAAGTAAAGGAAACAAGAGAAAATTAATTATGAAGATATCTTATTATATAAAGTTTGGTTGCTCTCACGAGAGATCGATATGTGTCAAAATTAGAATTAACATGATCATAACACATGTTAAAAAATTATGTTATTTTTTTTTCTTAATCGAAAAGGAAAACAAACAAAAAAAACTTTAAATAAAAAATTGTTATTACAAAAATATGAATTCTTAACATGAAAATAATATTTTTTTAAGTCAGAAATGTTTTATATAACTTTGATAAAAAGAAAATACATTTCAAATAGTTATAAAATTAAAAAATTAAAAATAATTACGAAATTAAGTATATATTATTTTGTAAAAAATATAAAATTTAATAAAAATAAAAGATAACAAGAAGGTATTGTTTTCCTACTACATTCTTTCTTTTTCAAATTTAGATTCTTATATTTTTATATTTTATAAGCTCCAATAAAATATTTACTACTAGAAGAGGAAAGCTGTATTTAAAATTTTCTAAATAATTAAAAATAACAAAAAACGAAAAACTTAAAAATTTATAAACTTTTCAATTTTTTTTAAATAAAATTAGAAAACTAGAAAATATTAAAACCAAAAAATAAAGATATATTTTCCTATAAAGAAAACGTTTATACAGAAAGGAAGATATTTTTTTTGTAAATTGTGAAACAATAATGGTTATTACAAAAATACAAATTCTTAACATGAAAAAAATATTTTGTTTTAAGTCAGAAATATTTTATATAGCATTGATAACAAGAAAATATATTTCAAATAATTATATAAAAAGATAATTACGAAATTAAGTATATAATATTTTCGTACTACATTAGGTAAAATATTATATGATAGTCTATACATATTGATTACAATGATTAACAAACTCATATCAGTTAAGAGCTACTTACAAAAATTTACAAAAAAAAAAAAAAAAAAATCAAAGTGTACAAGTTCTCATAACTTCATCAAGACTATACAGGGTCACATTTTTCTTATCATTCTATTATGTTTCAACTTTTTATTCTTAAACCCATGTAATGATTTTTACTGTTGTGAGATTTTTAAGATTTATTCTCAACCTAATTTTTATTTTCTTCAAAACATGATTATCATCAAAAAAAATAATGAACGATGATGTTTGAAATAATGACCAGTATACACCAAACAGACTCAAAATGATAAAATTTATCAAACAATTTAAAGATCAATATAATAAAAAATCTTGATTCTTAATATATATTTTTAAAATAAAATAATAATAACAATACCACATTGTCAAATTCTAAAAACCAAAAGATTATAAATTTTCATCTCTATATAAACAATGTTGTACTCAAAATCTAATTCTAATCGGATAAAAAAAAAAATTCATCAAAATTTGTTTTACAAAACCTAAAAATATAAGTCATTAAATAATAATAAAATAATTTAATACAAAGAGGAGAAGAAACAATTAGATATATAGATACATATTACATCATTTACTTAGAAAAAAAAATGGAGATTGAAAACAAATATAATTTTATATTTTTTAGGGATTATTTTAGTTTAATTTTCATGTTTTGTATTTAAATTTTTTATTTTACGGGTTGTAAAATATTTTTTATAAACCCCTTATCTATCTTATTATATAAACTTTGGTTGCTCTCAAAAGAGCTTGACATGTGTCAAAATTCTAATTAACAGGATCATGACACGTGTTGCTTGAAAATAAATAATTAAATAGATAATCTTTATTTTCTATTAATTACATATTATTTTCTCAATCAAAAAGAAAAACACACAGAAAAAAAATCAAATAGATAATATTTAATTTCTATTTTTTCCGATTATAATTTTGATCATGTTTTTAAAACAAGTTTAGATATTTTAAAATTAACCAAAAATAATTGTTTAAATTTTAATCATTTAAATCTATAATGAATTAGGTTAAATTTTTAGATAATATATATTTTAAGAGCAAGCTATATATTTAATTAACTATTTACCTAAATTATTTTGTTAGTAAAAAAAAAGAAACCCGACAAAAAAAGAGCAAAAATAAATAATTTAACCCAACTCAAGCCCAAGAAACTTATTCGCAAATCCCAAGTTTGTCTATGAAGAATAGATTATATAATTTAACTTTCCATTTTTTCCTAATATATCTTCAATCTTATCATTTCTATTATATTTAAATTTTTCTTTTCAAATTTAGATATTTCGATTTCCATATGATTTAGAATCCAATAAAAAAATTCACACATACCTAAAACTTTTAACCTAAAATATGACACGTGTCAGGAATTATTTCCCTAATCAAAAAAAAGAAAATCAACAAATAAAAAAGAAAAATAATAATAATCAAATAGATAATATTTACTTTCTATTTTTATATATTAATTTTTTAATAAAAAAACTTTATTGCGATTCTCAAATTTAAACAAAACAAATAAAAGGAAAAACACAGATGTGTTTATTTTATTACGTTGGACATGTCCTAATCTAGTTTTAAATAAAATAAAAAAGTGTTTTTGTTTAAAACAAAATCTTATTCTATTCTTTCCATATGTGTTATTTATTTTTTCACCCGCTGGTTGGTACACACTTCTTAGTAAATCTTTTTTTGAAATTCGACAAGTTTTACAGAATTTTTATGCAAACATAGAAAAAGCAGTTTAGTAATTAGTTCATAGTGATGTAACAAAATTTACATGTTTTTTCGACCTTCTTCAAGATTATAATATCCATCATATTTACACTTGTATCCTTGCGTACGGTCCAACCGTTAAAAGAAAACACATCGTATATGTATATATCCTCTCGCGAAATATATTTGTTATGCCAGTTTTTCATTTGACGACCGATTTTTTCGTGTAGCCACATGAATAAATTTTGAATATTGAACTCAATAAATAAAACGCTGCTACAGTTTCTCGTGGTTTCTTTTTAATTTTGCATCTGTAGAACCCACTAATGTAATTTAATGATGACACTACAACTATCAAAAGAAACCACATTATCTATTTCTTGTTCCCTAATAGCTCAGCAAGTATGCTAGTAACGTGTTTTAAGAACTTTCTTTGATTCTTTGATTTGTGCGGTTTTAGATTTAACACTTAGCTTTATTGTGATATATATATAATTCACGTATTTATCTAGATACAATTATATAAATATATATAGACAAATGCTGATTCAATGATCACACTACAAAACTTAATCTACATAGTTTGTCTCGATTAATTTAAAAGTTCTTTAAACTTCTAAAAAATCCCCAAGATTCTCAACCTCCGTCCACTCAAAAATAGAGATTTTCAGTTTGGAAATCTCTATTTTTGAGTTTTATTACATACTAATTGACCTTTTGGATTCCAGTCACTTAATAGTTAAT
The DNA here is from genome assembly GCA_028015245.1 of Cardamine occulta. Classification (NCBI taxonomy): domain Eukaryota; kingdom Viridiplantae; phylum Streptophyta; class Magnoliopsida; order Brassicales; family Brassicaceae; genus Cardamine; species Cardamine occulta. Next base: position 4,839,684 of record CM051378.1, read on the forward strand.
ATATAGTACAATTAACATGTTTAGGATCCGTATCAATTCTTCCTACTAGAATTCAATCATAAAATAACTAATGGAAGTGAAAGAAAAAGTAGTTTCGTGAATTTTGCCAAAGTGTAATGATTTGGAAATTGCTTACAAAATTTAGTGGCACACTAAAAGAATAAAAACGGGTGGGGGACACATTGTTTTTTAAATTCATCATCTTTATGTTTCACTTTTTTAATTTAATTTAATTTTATTTCTTGTATTTTAAACCAATAAAAGAAAATGTCATATCTTTTTCATAATTATAAGACAAAATGGTAGACGCTATCTATGGTACCCTATAATTTCATTTTCAGGATATCCAAATTAGGTTTTGTTGAATCTAAAAAACTACTACTTGGACTTGAATCTTCAAAAACATCATGATATCTATATATATATACATGGTTTAGAATTTTTAAAGCACTTAGTAAAGATTGTTTTTATGATATATATATATATATATATAGTATTAAAAAATATTATAACTCACTACAAAATCAAATAAAAACTCATACAAAATGTTTTAAATTATTTTCAAAAATTCAAGAACACATTTATTAGGATAATTATAAAATACACTCAAGGTTTTGAAAATAAAACTTATTTCTATTGATATTTTGAGGTATACTTATACTAACTATATATATCTATATTTATATATATACACATCACAGTAGATAACCGTATTTCAAATCTTAATATTTGTGATTTTTGAATTGACCATTTAGATATTTGATTTGCTCCGTAAAGTTATGTTGGCCAGATTTTCCGAAATATTTCTTTCTTTCGTTGTATTTTTACCAATTTTAAATATATTTAAGAGGAAACAAAATATGGTTGGCTATATATTTTAGATTTAATTAGATCAAATCGAATATATCGTATAGTTTGTTAAACTTGGCCTAATGATAAAAAATTTTAGTAGTAAAATACTGAAGGTTTTAAACATTTAGCATATATACTACCTTCATTTCATTATATATATAGGGAAAATAACATTTTTAACATTGAAACAGGCAGATGCTAGCATTTTAAACCTCGAAACTATTACACTAGCACTTTAAACCTTGAAGGTATTACACTAGCACTTTAAACCTTCAAACTATTTTTACTAACACTTTAAACCTTGAAACTATCTCCCGCGTTTTCTCCGCCATAAAATTCACTACAAAATAGTTACCAAAAAATTGAAAGAATTTCTGATAGTAATCCAATCAAACTTTCTGACGGTAATCCGATGGATTTCTGACAAAATAGTTTCATCAGAATTTTAAAAAATCAAACGACTATATCAATGTGTATATTTTCCAACAGATTTCCAACAGTTACTCAAAAAATACGTCCAAAATTGTTCGACGGATTACCGACAGAACTATTATGTCAAAAATCTGTCAAATTAAGATCCTGTCGAAATTTCATCACTACAAAAAAAAGTTACGGAAAACTGATGGAATTTCCTATGAAATCTTAATTCGATGGATTTTCAACATAATAGTTCTGTCGATAATCCGTCAAACAATTTCTGACGTATTTTCGAGTAACTATCATAAATCCGTTAGAAAATATGTGCGTTGATATAATTATTTTAATTTTAAAAATTTTGATGGAACTATTTTGTCAGAAATCCATCGGATTACCGTCAAAATTTTGCATCATATTACCATCAGAAATTCTGTTAGTTTTCTGGTAAGTATTTTGTAATAAATTTTATGGCGGAAATACAAAGGAGATAGTTTCAAAGTTTAAAATATTAGTGAAAATAGTTTGAAGATTTAAAGTGCTAGTGTAATACTTTTGAGGTTTATAATGCTAGCAAGAGACACTTTCAAGGTTTAAAATGCTATTTTCTCTCTCTCTATATATATATTGTTATGGATGAAAAAGATAAGAGAGAATTGTGTTGTTATTCATGAGTCATAAAATATATATATATATATATATAGGGATATAAAGCTAGGGTTTAGCTTGATGAACAAATATCCTACAATATTCTATTTGACCGATAATTGACATCCACATAACATAGACATCTTTTTTACAAGACTATCCTATTATTAAACCTTGAGGTGGTGTGACGACCTACCGGAATAAAACAATCCACAAAGTAAGCGAGATCTAACAAGTTGAGACATGTAGTCAGTTTTTATGTTTGATAAGATAAGAAGAACCGAAATGGCTCTAAGACTCAAGAATTATTTAGATAGCTCTGCTGAAAAGTTAGCCACAAGACTCACAACAACGAAACTGCCCATTTACGATGGCCAATAACATACCAAACCTGTCACTATATGGTATTTGCGACAAATTTGTGCAGAAAAGTAACATGTTGCTATTCCTTGCATCTTTTCCATCGCATATTTGTGATGACATTTATGTACAAACTTGTCATTGAAAATATGCGACGATTTGGGCTGTCGCAAACACATTGATATTTTGCGTCATTGCAATAAACCATAATAAGATAAAACATAACATATATATATATATTTGTGTGTTGTTAGTTTTCTTCTTAGTGGAGAAAGCAATTTGAGTTTAGTTTTGAGAACTAAATATTGGGCCTCATTTAATTCAAGAAGTTGTAATGGACTGTAAGTTAAGTGGGAGTATATAAAACACTTGTAACCTAATTTTTGTGTAGAAAGAAAAACAAAGAGAAGAGAGACGATTTTGGTATCTTAAAGAGGAGAAAACATAACTATTAGAGTTTATTGTGTTGAACGTTTGGACACTCAAACGAGCTCCGATTTGGCTGTTTTTAGAGGATAGCTTCGTGAAGGAATATCATGTTCTAGATTTTCAGGAGAAGAAACATGATGATAAGAATGATGAAAAGTCGAAGTTGATACATCACCAAGTTTGTGGTAGGATCAAGCAATGGGTAGATAATAATGTGTTGTATCATATTGAAAATAAGACTAATGCTTGTTCTTTGTTGTTGAATCTGGAGCAACTGCTTGCTCAAAAGACCTGAAATAATAAGATGTATATGATCAAGAAGTTGATTGAGTTAAGGTATCATGAGGAAAATCCAATGGCAGATCACTTGAATGCGTTTCATGGATTGCCCAATAAACTGTGTGACATGGAAATCAAGTTTAAGGATTAGATACATGGTTTGTGGCTTCTTGGTACATTACTGGATTCTTGGAAGGTATTTAAGATGTCTCTTTGTAAACCCCTATCGAATGGTATTATTTCAATGGACTTAGTGAATAATAGTGTCTTGAATTAGGAAACGAAGAGGCAATTAAATCCTAGTTCCCCGCGTTCAGATGTATTGGTTACTGAGTCAAGGAGGAGAAATTCATTTAGAGATCCCATGAAAGACAAAAGGAAGAGCATGAGCAAATCTAACAAATTTGCAAATATTGGTTGTCATTATTGTCACAAGAAATGGCACATGAAGAAAGATTGTTGGAAGTTGAAAAAGATAACAAACAACAAATGAAAAGACTAGAAGATGGTGAAAATAAAGTGACTATCACTGAAGATAAGTTTCTTATTTTTCTTGAGGGTAATGTCATTAATGTTGCTAGTCATGATACCAGTTGGGTTGTTGATAGTGGAGCTACTTCTCATGCTACATCGCAACGGGATTTGTTCTCTACATATACTCTATGTAGTTATAGTTCTGTGAAGATGTGTAATGATTGTGTGTCTTATGTTGTTGGCATTGGTGTTATTTTCTTAAAGACTAGTCTCGATACTAAGCTTTTGCTTAAGGATGTTAAGCATGTTCCAGATGCCCGCTTGAATTTGATATATACATGAGAACTTGATGATGAAGATTTCTATAGTTTATTTGGAGGGCGTATATGTAAAATTTCACATGGTTTTATGGTTGTGGCTCGAGGTGGTAAAAATTCATCTTTCTATTGGATATATGCTAAGATCTCCAGAGAAATGGTTAATGTAGTGGAGAATGATAATACCATGGAGTTGTGGCATAATAGACTTTTGGTTACATGAATGAAAAAGAATTGACTATGTTGTCAAAAGAGGCTATTACATGTATCTATGGTTTACACTTACAAAGTGTGCACATTTTTTTGCAGGAAAACAACACAGAGTCTCGTTCAAGTCTTCCATACCTTCTATTAAACATAAGATACTTGATCTAGTGCATTCAAATATGTGTAGTCCAATGAAGAATATATCTTTTGGTGGTGCATCATATTTTGTTACATTCATTGATGACCACTTTAGGAAGCTGTGAGTTTTCACTATGGAGACTAAAGATAAGGTTTTGGGATATTTCAAGCATTTTGTGGCATTGGTTGAGAGACAAACATGAAAGATGTTAAAGTGTATCCCCAGTGATAATGGTGGAGAGTATTTTGGACCATTTAAGCTCAGTTGTTCATGTGGTTAATTTATCACCGAGTGCTCTATTAGAGAGTGATATTTTAGAGAGATTTTGGTCCGGTAAGGATGTTTCTTATGATCATTTGAGAGTCTTTGGGTGTAAGGCATTTGTGCATATTCCCAAAGATAAGAAGTTGAAGCTTGAGATGAAGTCGCGACAATGTGTGTTTATTGGTTATGGTCAAAATGAGTTTAGATACACATTTTATGATCTTGTTGAGAATACACTCTTAAGAAACAGAGATGTTGTGTTCACGGAAGATCAAACGATTAAGGACATTGATATGTCCAAAAAACCAGCTCAAAAAGATGATAGTTTGAGAGATTTAGAGGTTGTTCTTTCTACATTGTCCACAGTCAGATTGAGCACAAGGTTTATGTAGATACACTTGGTGCAAATGCTTCCACACATGATGATGATGATGGTATTAGTGATCATGGTAATGATCATGGTGATACACTAACTACCGCGAACCTACCAAATGTTAGATGATATGTGAGAGGTCTAATACCGTCGACTAAGTATAATCTTGGTGAGTATATATTACTTCCTGATGGAGGAGAACCTGAAAGCTATGATAAACACAAGGATAACTGGAATGCTGAAATAGAAAAGAAGATGAATTCTTTTGCTGAGAATAATACTTTTTGAGTTGGTGAAGTTGCCTAAGGATAAAAAAGTGATGCTTAATAAGTGGGTCTATATGATTAAGCATGAAAAAACACAATTTGCTACCTCAATACAAGAATAAGTTGATTGTGAAAGGATTCTGCCAAAATAAAGAAGTTGATTTTGATGAAATTTTTTTTCCTGCAGTAAAGATGTCATCCATTCGGATTGTACTTGGATTGTCAGTGAGCCTTGATATATAGGTTAAACAGATCGATGTAAAGACAATTTTTCTTCATGGTGATTTAGAGGAATAGATTTACAATGGTACAACTGGAAGACTTTAAGAAAGTACAAGAATTACTTAGTTTGTCACTTGAAGAAAAGTCTTTATAATTTAAAACATACCCCACAATATTGGTATAAGAAGGTTGAGTTAGTTATAGGAGATCATAGTTATAAGAAGACTACTTATGATTATTATGTGTTTTTGCAGAAGTTTGGTGAGGATGATTTAATCATCTTATTGTTATCTTTTGACGATATATTGATTGTGGTCAAGAATTTGAGCAGAATTCAGGAGTTGAAGAACAAGTTGGCAAGTCCTTTACTATGAAATATTTGTGTCCAGCGAGATATATTCTTGGTGTGAGAATTGTTCGAGATAAAGGTGAGAGGTTGATTCACTTATCACCAGAGAAGTACATTGAGAAAGTACTTCAGAGGTTTCACATGGACAAATATAAAGTTGTTAGAACTCCTCTTGCTACACATTGTAGATTGAGCAGTCAACAGAGCCCGAGTACATATTCTGAGAAGGAAGATATAACACGAGTTTTATGTGCTTCAACAATTGGTAGCTTTATGTATGTTTTGTATTAGACCAGATTTAGATTATGATGTTGGTACATTTAGTCATTTTCTTTTTAATCTTGGAAGAGAACACTAGAATGTTGTGAAGTAGATTTTCAGATATCTTCGAAGGACTTGTGATTTGAAGTTTACTTTTGAAGGTGATAAGCTATTGTTTACCAATTATACTGATTCTGATTTCTTGGGAGTCATTGATTCAAAGAAGTCTACTTCGGGTTTCTTGGTAATATTTGTAGGGGAGCTGTGACATGGCAGTCAATGTTACAAAAGTGTGTTGCACTTTCTACTACTGAAGCTGAGTTTATAACTGTAATGGAAGATTGTAAGGACTTGTTTTGGATGAAGATTATCCTAAGGAGTTTGAAACTAGCTTCAACAATGATCCTGGTCACTATAGTTACCAGAGACTCCAAAGAGAACAATTCGAGTACAACTCAACAGAGAGATAGCCTAGAGTAACAATGAATCAAAAAAACATTAAAAACCAAAAAAAAAATCAATCAAAGAAAGAGTCAATAAAAAAAAACAATTTGGCTAAGCAACAATTTGAAAAATAAACATCTTCCTAGGAAGTAACGAAGATGCTATGGAGTACATATTCACCATCAAACTGTTTTGAATCATTTTGATCACTCATATCATATACGTCTCTAGGTTGAAGATGAACTGCAATATTCCATTCTTCTTTGCAAGAATCAGCTACATAATACACCATCTTTGCATGAGACGCCAATATGTATGGATCATCCTCTTCATTATATCTGGTGTGTAACAAACATGAAAAATTTCCCCATATGATGATCATATGCACCCATTTTATATCTTCGTTCCATACGAGTGTCAACCCTCTTAACTCAATAACTTCAATCAGATTTTCATAGTAATATATAGTTCATGTTCTTGGGTTAAGATCATGAGAACTAGCATAACATGAGCTCATAGTCTCAGCAGCTATATAAACATCACTATTTTAGATTTTAAGGTCGGCATCTCTGTCTATTATTCATAATTTGAAACCATTCATATTGTAAGCAGTATATTTCACAACTTTTTCAGATGGACCCAAAGCTAATCATCGTAAAGATAAGTTAATTAAGTAAGTTTCTAGTTGTGTATATATAAAAATATGATGGAAAAAATCACCTCTCAGTCTGATACATCCAACGAAATGGAACTAGCCCACCGAGTTTTGCCTCTTCTGTGAGATGTACTACTAAATTTACCATCACTATGAAAAATGATGGAGAAAAAGAAACTCAAACCACTTAAATTCTGTACAAAACGGTCTTGTAATTTATCAAGCTCAGTACCTTTGGAGATATATCTCTAAAAATGACAAACCTCGACAACAGCTGATGTCACATCTGGTGGCAAAAGATTCTGAATTGTGGGTAAAAATAAGGGGGGGGGTGTATTCAACTTAACATTTGGAGATATTTGAGTTAAAATGACAAATCATGTGTTATTGAAACATGAATTTCAAAATATCTTTTAAAATTCAGTGTTATTGGATTAGTGATTTTAAAATTTACATTCAAATCCACTGTTATTGAAAATATTTTGAGATTTGGATTTGAAAGTTCCATGTGAGATTTCATGGGATTTTTTAGTTAAAAATACCAAGATCCAAATCTCATGGTTTTAGGTGAGATTTCAGAACATTTAATAACAAAAATCTTAATTTACCAAAATTTAACCAAATCATCTCAAAATTCATTAAAACTCAAATCACACCAAATATTCATTCCAATACATCAGACCACAAGTCAGAACGTATACGTAGCTCATATATATCTTGTCTAACACTCAGATTATCTTTCGATTTTTTTCTTTATCCAATAACGTGCAAACTAGATTGTCAAACACATTCTTCTCTATGTGCATGACATCTAAATTATACCGCAACATAATAAATTCCCAATAATACAACTCAAAAAATATATTATTTTTTTCCACTGCTAAGAGCTACATTTTCCTGGAGAACCACTTGGATCTCTCTTTCTTCCAACTCCAACTAAGCCATGATTCTTAGCAATAGTAACATTAACTTCTCGTAGTGATGAATAATTGTAGAACCTGACAATGTGACCGGTGGAGATCGGGTTACTATCTTTCCGTCAAAATTATTTTTATTTTGACAAAAGCCATGATCTTGAGGAAGAAAATGACGATGACCCATAAAACTATTTTTCCCCATGGCGTAAATGTTGTCCAATTTTATAAAAATTGCAGCTTGGACAAGATGATGTCGTATATGTATTCTAACCCGAAAAATTTTCAAGCCAGAAAAATCACTAACCATCCACATGATGGCTGCTCGCATGTCAAATATTTGTTTTGTGGAAGCATCTAGCATTCTAATCCTCTCAGACCATAATTCCTTCAATTCTTTGATAATTGGCTTCAAGTAGACATCAATATCATTACTAGGCATGTGCTTTCCATGGATAACCATAGAGAGGATAATTTATGTTTGCTTCATTGACATCCATCGTGGAAAATTATAAAAAAAATAATATCACTGGCCATATGCTATAACTACTACTCATTGTACCAAATGGGTTAAAACCGTCAGTTGCCAAACCTAATCTGACATTTCTTGGATCATATACAAATCCGGGATATTTTTGATCAAATGCCTTCCAATCCTTTCTATCCGTTGGATGTCGAAGCTTACCATCATTGTTACAAGCAGTTGCATACCATCTCATGTGGGTAGCAGTTTTTGATGACATGAATAAATGTTGCAGTCATAGCTTTAGAGGAAAATATCGCAAAACCTTTGCAGGAGTTTTATTTTTTCTGTTTTTTTGATCCAAATCATGTACTCTTTGCCGAGATTTTTTTCTTTCCAACGAGAGTGGCTTCACAAACTTTGCAGATTTTCCTTTCTGCGTCTTCCTCCCAAAATAACATGCAATCATTTGGACATGCATAAAGTGACTCATAAGTCAATACTAATTTGCGAATAACTGACAATTTGGCATGTGTAAATGCTTCTTTCAGCAAATCAAGCACCATAGAAATCTCTTTGTCGCTAATCCCACACATACATTTGATATGTACATCTTTAATCTAAAGGACAACTTTATGAACTTAATGCATCATGTATACAGCTCTTGATTAAAACCAGCAAGAAACTCATCAAAACCTTCTCTTTTTCACAACTTTCACTTGAAGTTGATGGTCTATTAGTGTTCATAGGTTGCTCAGACAATCCAGGTTGATATAAATATGGTTTGTTTATCCATGACTTATCTATCAAAACCTGAAAAACGATTTGTACAATCTGTAAACATTAAAAATTCACGAAATAAAAATTAAATTTCAAATTAAATCCAGACACAAGACTAAACTAAAACCAAATTGATGCATGTATTAACAAAGATATAGTATCTGAGTTTTTATTGTCGAGCTAGCTAGGTGGATATATCATTTGCTAAGTGCAGGTACGTGCTTAACACAAATTAAAATTATGTTATAAGTTACAGAGAAATGAAACTAGGATAAATTTATTTTGTGCATACTCGTTTAGCTTATCAATCCATGTTTAAAAAATTGCTAGGCGCTAGTCGGACGGTTAGAGTGGGACTAGCTCCTAGCAAAAAAATCAGAGATTTATCGGGGATTAATCGGAAATTAGTTTTGAGGTTTTTTTATTTTATTTTTATTTAATATTACCAATTTTAAGTTTAGTAGTTAAATACGTTATGGGCGGATCAAATTTAATAAAGTAGTCAGCTCAGTTGGTTAGATTATCAACGTTCCAGGAACTTCTTTTCGTCTGTTTTTTCGTCATTATTTAAGTGAAGGGTAATATAGTAATTTTACGATCATCTTCCTCACACGACATCTCTTCTTCTGAAACCTTAATCTATGGCGGCCAACCATTTGTTGACTTGTTTTCTACCACTTTCATGCTATTTTCAATTAGATTTAATATAAAAGTGATAGATCTGATGACAAACACCTTATTTAAAGCCAAAAATAACAAAAATTTGAAACTTTTTTTAACTTAACCGCTTTTTATCCCGATTAGTACATAATCCCGGTGGTGTAACACTGCCGAATGCATAACCGGCGCTTAGACGGCCTCCGCGGCCGTGTTTTAAAACATGGTTATCAACTAGTGAAAAAACTTGTCATGGTATAGAAATGAAAAGTATCAAGTTTTGTTTTTAAATATGTTTGAAAAAAATAGTTAAACAGCAATTATAATGTTTTTCATTTTAGAATAGTGTTTGTCATTTACAGATTCCAAGCTGGCCACCCAAGAAGATAGTAAAAGCGATTCAGTAGTGGTAGTGAACCAACCAACCAAGAAAGATACACTATGAAAATGACATGTTTATCATCAATGCTTTATATCTACTGCTATGTTTATAAACCATGTTTTTCAGTTTCCACACGTAAAGTGTGATTTCTATTGGACATTTTTGGTTCGTACTTAAAAATTAGTCACAAGAGCATTTTCAACGTATAACATTAAAATGGTGTAGTTTTTACATTATTTTAGTATAGTTTTAGCACTAAATTCTTTTTCATCTCCAACCACAATACCAAATATCACACTAAAAACATATTTTCTATTATTATATTATTAAAATAAATATTCTCTATTATTATGTTTTAAAATCTATTTTGTTATTTTTATGCTTTATGTTTGTCAGGTTTAAATTTTAAATTTTAAAATTTTTATTTTTTAAATTGAATTTTATTATGTAATTTTAAATTCAGTTTATATATTAATTTTGATATTTTTGCATATTAATATTCATTTTATTAAGTTAAACACACATAATAATAATAATAACAATTTATTTATAGTTACAAATTAGATTTAATCTAATATAATTCTACTTACAATCTATAATAATAATGAAGTTATTTAAAAATATATATTTTTCCTTCGCTATAGTATCACACCAAATATGGCGTAACACTGTAGCATACAAAGGAATCACACTAAAATGCAGGTTTTTGCCTTTCCATTGGAGAAGAAAAGTCAAATTTTTAACACTAAAATGCAGTTATACCGGCCTATTGGAGAGACTCTAAGAAACTATTTGAATATATAATTTAATAAACTGTAAACACATGTGAATATATGTAATTTAGTAATTAAAATTAAAATCTGTGATATGATTTTACATTAAAATTATTTTTTTCGTTTGAATAAACAAAAGCTACATTACATATATTTATTATGCAAATACATATAAACCTATATTTACTTGTGTTAATTACAAATATAATTAACGTTCATATTCATTGTGTAATTACTACTAAAAATATTTCAATCCCAGCTAAGTCTTCACCTCTAGACCATTTGGTCCATTTCTTGTAGACAACAATATTCCAACTTAACTTCAGATTCTTCACTAACAACTTATATTTAACCGTTTGCAAATTAAAAAAAATGTACGAAAGCTATTTTCACATTACTCAAAATATATACATTGATCACTAACAAGTAACAACTCAAGAAAACATGTCACCAAACCATAAGAAATGTAGGTTTCCATAAGTGGCAAAAGGCTAATCAATCATATCAACAATGTTTTGCTTTTCAACTTGGCCTACTAGTGATTATCCCTCATTCACTACCACTAACCCTCACATCATATTTAGCATCTCTCAACGTAGATCATGATTGAACACAACATGATTAATTGATCTTTTCTATATATGATAAGCCAATTTATAAGAGGACAATTATTATTTTAAGGGATTAAATACAATATGTTAATTGATGTTTTTCATAGTAAGAGCAGCATAATTGTTGTTTTGAGTGATGGATCATGGATTCATACCAAATGATTAATTAATATGGATCATTTCCATAAATTCTCAAATTAGTGTAATATTGACTCATTCTAACGGATTATTCATTGTCGTACTTCGACCCTCTAGATATATATTTTAAGAAACAAAAAAAATAGTATTTTAAGAGATGTAGAACGACAAATTCACTGTTGATGTGAATAAACGTTTATATATAAAAACAGTTGTACAAATAAATTTTACTTCTTGATTATATTGGGTGATAATTAATCAGCTCAAAAATAAACCATATCCAAGAGAAGTAAAAATTCTCAAAATATTAGATGCATGCACTACAAGCGATGAAACTAACTATCCATCATTCTGTCGGTGATAAATTTTAATAATGGACTAGTGACGGATTTTGTTTCATCATTAGCGAGGGTAAAATCAATATAATTTCGTCGTTAATTAGCCTAATTAATTAGCTGTGAATTTTTATTTTATTTTATTTAAATAAAATTTAACGATGAATTTGTGACATAAGTAATATATACTTCAAGTGATCTTGCCAAACTTTTTATATGAGACGTTTCGCAGTTTATTTTACGGACATATTAATACAGAACTTTAACAGAAAAAAATATTAAATAAAAAAATTTCTATGCTAAAATTAAAATAAAATCGTTTCTGGTTCGTTGCTAATAAACGATTTTGTTACAATGAAAATTTCAGCGACAAAATAGTGAAATTTTAAATAAAGTTGTTGTTGTTCTTTTGATAAATTTGTTGGCGTTCTGTCACTAAAATTTATCGCCAATTATTAATTTCTTCAAAAAATGTTAATTGGTTAAATCAATCTCATCCTACGCAAGAACCAAAATACAATTCGAAAACTGAACCATATCTATAGTTTAAATGGATTCACAGTTTATATTCTGAAAAACCAATTTCAAATTTGAAAGGAATTGAAAAGAGAAAACTGATATAAACTTTAAGTTTTTTTGAAAATTAATACTCCATCCGTTTTTGAAGGAGTGTCATTTTAACACTGAAATTTTGTTTCACAAAAAGTATCATTTTATGTTTTAATACATATTTTTAAATAAAATCACATTTTTTCCTTTATTATTTCAACTTATTAATTAGAGAAAAAACTTATTTAGTGTATTAATAAAAGACAAAAGAAGAAATTTACATTCATTTTTTAATTTTTGTGAAACTGTAGAATAACGCTTTTTAAAAAAGCATAAGGCATACTATATTTGACTAAAATGATTTTAAGCCAAACTATACAAAACCATCCATTGTAATATGTATATTTATTTTTAGTTTGGATACCATTTTTCATAAACCGAAGAGCCAAAAAAAAGAAAAGAGCATGCATCAAAATAAAAGAAATCTGGATTGAACACCACTAGTTTCTGGTAACAAAAATTTTAAATTAAAAAAATTATACCGATGATATTTATGTCTATATAAATTTAAGAACATGTTTGAAAAAGGTAGAAGTGTAATAGCAAATACTCCTTCTATTCATATAATCTCCGTTTAAAATAGTGTCGATCAAGAGTTAGTTTTTTAATTATAAAAGAATATCATTTTATGTTTTCAATTTAGTATAGTTGTTTTGATGCATATTTCAGGTTACACTCAAAATTAAAAATAATATAATTGTAAATTTTAGTTTCAGTTTATTACATGTAATAAACTGAAACGGAAATTATATGTAATAAATTGAAACGGAAATTATATGTAATAAATTAAAACGGAAATTATAAAATTTTCACTCAAAATAAAAATTAATATAATTGTAAATTTTACAACAAGTACTTCAACTAGATCAAAAACTATCCAATGAATTACACAATTATACTAACTAGGTATTCTCTTAAACAACGTTACCCATTTACTATAACTGTTTATGAAAATAAAATAAAAAAAGTTTTAATACCAACATTCTTTTCTTTTTGTCGGTATATAGTATATATGCATATTTGTTTGGCGTGAAGTGTAACAAGAAAAACATAAATACTTTTTTCTCGAATATATAATACTATTTTTTGTTTTATTTTATTTGTAATTTAACCATTTTGCACACTAATTAAGAAAACAATGAATTTGATTTTTATATCTCCCATTAATATATTCTACATCTTTTTCATTGGTCATTAAATTAAAATAATAAAGGTAATAATAGAAAAATTGTAAAATAAATGCATTAGAAATAAAAAAAAAACACTGAAACAAATTTTAAACCCTAAAACTACAAATAAAATAAAATATAAGGAGTAATAACTGTGTCCAACAATATTTTATTGATGATAAGTTTATTCACTTCAACGTGTTTTCTATTATAGTTTACAATAAGTCAATTTAGCAATTAAGTCTCACCATCGAAAAATATAGCATTCAAATGGTGCATTCCACGTGGCTCCTATGTGGATCTTATGCACATTTATTTGTCCACAGCTTCTCCAAGAATCGTTCCATAAACTATCGGTGGGCAAAATATCCGGGCTCCAAGATCCGATTCAGGATTCACTCCGATCCGATCCGAAAAACCGGATATCCGTGGTATCCAGATCCGGATATTTTATTTTAAAATTCCAGATATCCGGATCCAATTCAGATCCGTTTTATGTATAGTTTTTATTTAAAATATATATATAATATTTATATATATACTATATAATAGCTTGACTTTGATGTAAAATATCACAAAAATAAATTTTATTTGAATTTTTTGTGTATTTTTAAAATCTTACATAGTAAATATGTTCAAAAATGTTTATAAAAATTAATTTAAAATATTTTATATGATATTTTTATTTTAAGATTTTAAGCTATTTTTGATGGATCCGGATTGGATCCGGATATCCGCGGATATTGACGGATCCGGATAATTATTTATTGGATTCGACAGATCCGGATCTGGATCCGGATACCCTAAAAATTCTGGATATCCGATCCGTGCCCACCCCTAACTATTACACATTTTGTTTTTTTTTGACAAGACACTATTACACATTTTATTAACGGAATATATTGAACGATAGAGTTGTTGAAACACATATACCTTATAGTTTTATGAGAATTTTGCAGCACATAGCACTTTAAAATCTTTTATTTTAATGCAATATCATATTTAGATTTTCTTTAGTGAAACAACAAAATTATTTTGCATAACTATGAGATTCTTGTACGCTTCTCGTGTTACAACCTTTCCGAGTCGTTGATTGCGTTGCTACCACTCAAAATCATCTACAAAAAATTTTCCTACTGAATCATTTCCCACAAACTACTCAAATTACCTCATAAATTTATCTCAATTAATACACTATCCTTCAATAACGTATTTAGCATCCACTCAAAACCGAGCTAGTTCTTTGAATTCTATTGGTTTGCATTAATAAACAACAAAACAACATCTGCATGTGTGAATCGTTAAAAAAAAAAAAAATGAGCATGTGCAACACATGTCAGCTTCATACATGAACACGTATGCTTTGAGTTTTGGGCCTGATATAATCCATATCTGATATCCCCATTTAAATATCCTAAACTATTTGGGCTTATCCTTTGGGCTTACATAATTATGGGCCAACGTTGTATTGCACTTCTCGCAAATACGCAAAAAAGTTTCAGAACAAAAGAAACTGAGATATTTTGTTTCATACTTTCAGTAGAGAGCTAAAACAAGCGAAGAAACAATGGCGGGAATCGATACACAGAAGCAGCTTCTCTCTCTGATCCGCGATTTCACCTCTGAACGATCTCGTGGAGGTAAGAACTTCATACATTTTATACAATTTCTGGAAAAATGTCACGAGATTTTGGAAATAAGAAGAATCGGAGTGCGTTTAGCAGAAATTTGAAACGAAATCGAACAGATTCTGGAGAAGATGATATGCGTATTTGATTATTTTGAGTTTAGGTTTTGATTTTATGCAATTCGATATTCGTAGTTACTGAAATCGTAGAGATATATGTTTTGATTGTTTGTGATTTTTCTCGTAAAGAGCAAAGAGTTGTTGGATTGAAGAAACGAATCGAGGTTTTACAATCGGAAGTGGAAGCAGCGAATTTAGAAGTTGAAAAAGCGAAGCGAATCAAAGAAGTAGCAGAGGAAGAGCTTAATGGTTATGAAGTTGAATTGTCTTTGAACGATGCTACGATTCAATCTCTGGAGGTTTTTCAATTTTCCTTAATTCATGTGGTTTTATGAGATACTTAAGAGATTTTGGTGTTTAATTAGATCGAAACTGTAATTTTTTGTTTTTATCAGGCTAGGATTGCTCTTCTTCAGGATGAAGTTTCTACTATTGGCAATGAAGTTGAAGCTATTAAGGTTTTAGTGCTTATGGTTTGATTATTTTCTCCGTTTGATGTGCTGAGATTTTTCATTGATGACTTTATGATTGGTGAAATGAAGAACAAGGAAGGATTACTCAGGTGATTTGCATTTTTTTAACATCTTAATTAGTTCTACTTGTTGATATAAACTTTGATTTTGTTTGGTAAATTGCTTATACTCTTTTTTATATGCAGAGATCAGTTTATAAGCCAAATGGTTGAACTGAACAAGGAAATAAGGTTATTCTCTATTCTATGTCTTTTTCATCTTCGGTTGCTGCAAAACGTCTCTAAGTTGCTTGCTTGGTAATAGAGAGTTCCAGAAAACTGTGGATTCGAGTTTGGGCAGTGATGATAGGACTTTCATAACAGCAAGTGAGTAGCTAATGCTTGTTGTTAGCTCACTCTTTTTGTTAGATTTCTCACTGCTTATTAAAGAGATGATATATGTTTTGTTATAGCAGAAGTCAAAGTTTTTGAGGATGGTCATGGAGCTGATTCAGAAGCTATTAAGAATATGCTATCTGATGTAACTTCTGAATTAGCAAAAGAGGAAGAAGGATACTTGGCTGAGCAGAAGATTCAAGAACAGGTAATGAATGGATCAGGAGTCAATCTTATACTTGTAAGTTACTTGGCTGCTCCAATACCATTATCTAGCTTATCCATTCCCTGTTTTAGATTCGTTTTAATCATTCTATGAGATGAATTTTTTTTGGATTGGTAACTTGGTTTTCTATCTGCAGCTGCAGAAGGAGCTTGATGAGTATGAGAAGAAAATGTCACTAATGGAGGCGATAAAAGACAAAACCAATTCAGTGCAAGTTCTTGCTAGATATCCTTAATTCTGCTAGCTAGGAAAGCCTGATTTATAAACTTATAATTATGGTCCTCGTACTTTTATTTTCATTTGCCTTTTTTTTTGAAAAGAATAGTTTCCTTGATGCAAAACAAGCAGACTTCAGAATTAGAACAGACACTGGCTTCACTCGGGGAGGAGCTGCAAAAGAGATGCCGATGCCAACATTGCCAAGCAGAAAATTTGGAAGTCTTGAGCTTACTTCTTCAGGAAGATCAGGTTTGTTGAACCTTACAAACTGTTTTTCTCATTTTTGTATAACTTTTTTCGAAATGCCATCAAGACACAGGAACCAAAAGCTTTTATATTCGTATGTTACGGGCTTATATGGAATGCTGACATTATTAGTTATTAGAGTCTGATATTAAGATATATTCCAATTTCTCTAGTAGTCCTTAAACTTATTTGCTATTTGTTAGTCTAATCATATTACAGAAACCAATAAACCTTAACCAGAATCTCAAGATTAAGAAATATAGAAGGCATCAATCATATATAGACAGGGTTGAAGCAGCCAGTCTCTATTTAAGGCTCACAAATAGACTTTTGTAGACTATTATTGAACATCCAATTTTCTCGATGATGCTTCGTAAACAGTGTATGCTCATCCTGAAAGAATAACGTAGACATGTGTTATAGCTTGTTTGGATAGCTACAATTTCAAGACATGTAATCTGTAGAGAAGTAACTTTTGAATTTTGAGCACTTTGGCTTATACATTCATATATAGTGAAGATTCTGGTGATGATCCGAATTCAGAACAAACGGCTCTCACTTTACTGTAAACGTGACTAGAATGTATTGTCAAATTTCTTCTGATTATAGGTTAATCATCTAGCTTTGTAGTTTCTTATGTTTTTACTGCAAGCTTTCATTTATACTATATTGTTAATTTTTTTTTATTGCAGAATATGGAGGTGTCTTAGTTAAAGCCAATCTTACTTGCAGTTTGCTTGAGGGAAGATTGATTTACTCGAGTCGGAAGATGGTAAGACATTAACTTTCTCCTCTAAGGATCTAAGAATTTTATTCTCTAATTTTTTTTACTAAATGTGCAATGATGTCATTATAACCGAGTTGTTTGTTCAACACTCAATAAACTCATACTAAACCGATTAATCCTGTTTGCCCTTTTTTTATGAATTGTTGGTTTCAATTTCGTAATTCAATTTAATTTTTCGATTTAAAAAAAAAAAATCTGAACGTAACCAGATATAATCGCTCACTCGATTCAGAGTATTAAGATGTTCTTCCCTAGTTCAGTTGAGAACTGACCTGATAAAACAGTTTTACTATTTTGTATGATTAAAACAAGAAAACTAGATTCCGACTTTAAAACCACAATTGAAACTGCCTAACACAAGCATATGTAAGTGAAGGGGGTGGCCATGTAGAGTATATAAAAAAATACTAGACATATCTGGTGCTAGTCTTTTAATATGAAGTTTCAAGTTTGTGTGTCGTCGAAAGTTGTCGATCCTAGCTTGTATCTCCCTTCTACTTGTTATTATCTAAATATAACAATATTGTGTGTCTTCATTTAGTCTTCTTCTCTCGACTATTTCACTTGCCATTTGTTAAAGTTTATGGTTTCCAACTCAGAGCTAACTAGCAATGAGTAGATTGACCAATATACCATGTATATTACATAAGGTCCTTTCCCATATTCCAATGTGGGATATCACACACTCTCTCGAGGTAATGGCTATTTTTAGCCATTAATTTCAACAAAATTCATCACACCACTCAAGATAATGTTTTTCTAGCTATTTCGATAGAATTGAGGCTTCTTTTTGGGTCATCAATTATTGGGGTGATCGGGATACTTTATGGACCGGATTAGTGGACTAGTGTGTGTTTGGGCTCTGTTACTATATTAAAGTTTATAAGTTTCCAACTCAAAACCAATTGACAATAAATAAGTTGACTCATATCTTTTATATACTACTCAATGTCCTTATCCATATTCCAATCTGGGATATTCTTCACACTTTTCATTTATATTACTGTTCCACAAATGCTACATATTTTTTGCTTTGACCATAATTACTCTAATTAAAGAAGCTTTAACCATCTAATATACTATATCAACCGTTGGGAATGCCACTGATGGGCGGCTACCAAAACTTAGCCGCCCACACATTAGATCCAGAAACTTGCAATTTCTCACATATTGTGGCATACAGTGGTATTCGTCATAAAATGATTATTTGTTTGATTTTACTGGTTGGCCTCTTCTTTCTTTGGAGGAGAGGAGATTACTTCACAATATTATCATTTTTACTTGATATTCTTCTCTCTTATGAGTGTGCAATTTCTCACCTCATTTTTTTTTCATTTCAGTATTACCTCTTGTTCTTGGCGTTTATTAAAAGACTACGAAATTTTATCATCACTTGGTAAAATTCAATAACACAGTTCCCTTACCAAAACCTCTATAGTCTCATTGCCAAAATAACAAATTATGACTCACTTTTTGGAGAGAAAACTAAATAAATAGTTTTTTCACGAAATTTAATTTTGGAACCCCAAATAGCATAAGTGATACCATTGCGTCCAATTGTGATTCCTTTAGCTAGCCCTTGTTTCAAACCTAGCTTCACTGACCGTTGAAGCGCAGTCAGTGCTGCCACTGGGACCAAGCCAACCAAGCATTGGCTTGCGGCCCGCCAATAGTATTATTGATTTTCGGCCGTTTTCCACAATATAATTCCTTAGTCTAGTGGTTTACCTTAGTAACACTTATATAAATAGGGCACTGAGTAAACCAAGGGTATAGCAAAAGTGAAATTGTTTTTGTATTTTTACCAAAAGAAAAAAAAATTATGCAGCCTGTTAATTTATTTTGCTTGTAGTCTTCTAAAACTCAGGATCGGCCCTGAGCGCAGTTGAGAACTTTGCTATCATCTTCCTCTCACTACCAAATGCATAGAAGGTTCGAACCGAGGAGATGGTCTTCTCGGCTATAGAACCAGCCTCATTGTATTCCCCACGTGTCTTCCTTGAGATATTGACGAGAGCTCGTCCGTAAATAATTCAGGGATCAAGCAGAGGATGATGAACGGGAAGCCTACAATTTTTTAGAGACTCTCATAATTAAATATTATTATATCTTATTTTAGTTTATTTTATTTTAAAGTTGAGAGACTCTTATGAGAGACCCCAATGTATATGCTCTAGGTGCAAAAAGATAGAAGATATATTAGTGCTAGTAATTCCTTATGAAATTACTTTTAAAATTTATAAGATTTTTTTTTGTAGAATTTTAGTTTTAAAATTAAGTAGTTTTAACAACATCACTAAACATCTAATGATTCAGTGTCAAGCACGTTCTTGTGAGTTATGACTTATGACTAAGTTTTGAAAACCTCAATTCAATGCCATAAGAATCAAAGTATATATATATATATATTGTTTTTGAAAATTCATATTATATTTATGGAAGATGTTTTTTTTTTCTTTTGTAGTCTATTACATCATTATTATTTGAGATATATGATCTAATCTTAATATGATGATTACTCGACTATTTGACAGTAGATGCGATTACGATGAACAACTTCTTCAAACGAACAATTCCACGACGCAAATTCTCCTCGATAGGCGGTTCTGCTCCATGATGGATATACTCTCTCAGCAACACTCGGATCTTCGACAAACGGTTCTGCAAGTACGGCATCCCTATGATGGACAAGCTCTCCCCGCAACACACGAGACCACGACAGACGACTCTATCTGCATCACTCTAGAATTCTTGAAAAAACTTTGCATCCTTTAATCTGTAATAAACTGTATTTTCAGAGTAGTATATTATCAAATTTTAAAATAATAAATAATATATTATCTTCAGGTATAGTCATCAGTAGATCATCAGTTATACTATTAATTAAGACCAATTTGATCATTTTAAAACAGATAATATATTATCTCAACAAGACATGTTAATAATCAATGTAGAACAATTGATGCAAATCGTGTTTTCCATTTGATATTTGGGGAAGGTATTTAACTATATACATATATATCTGTTTGCAACTAAAGAAAGGGATCGAATCAAATATTCGCAAGATAATTACTGAATATATTAATAATCAGCTTAGCATTGACTTTAGCTCTCATTACATAACATCATAGGAATTAATTATAAAACATCAACTAGATTCGTACCCGCAGTATACTGCGGGTCAATTATTTTTAAATAAATTATAGTTTTTTTGTTTTTTAATGTTTATAAATATTTTTCTTTTGTTCTTATAATTTTTTTTTTTTAATAATGTTTATGAATATATTTTTCTGTTTAATATATTTTTGTAGTTTTGTTTATTTATTTATTATTTATAATATATTTAACATGCTTTAAACATGAAATTTTTTTATTTCCATGTAGCAATATCAAATTTTTGTTATTTGAATCAAACCTACGCCAAATGGATGGTGTTGTTTACTCTCATTGAAATAATTTAGAGCAAATCCTACCGAATTAGATATTAAATTAATCAAAATTAAAAAAATTCCTAACTAAATGAAAACCAATACAATTGTCAATATTATGTATAATTAATTTTTCCACCAAAATTGATCCGGTTCTTGCCAAAAAAAACTTGACTCTATAATTTTCCATCAAAATGAATCATTTGAAAATTTCCCGCAAAAACATTGGATATGTTTCTAACTAACTGCAAATCCGTTTTGCCAAGATAAAAAATTTACAATTTTTTGCTAAAAATCTGATACGTTCCTTGCAAAAAACAACACTCAAATCTATAATTTTTTTAATGAACAACATATCCATAATTTTCACTAAAATGAATAATTTGCAAATTTCCCGCCCAAAACGGATCTGTAATTTTCTCGCCAAAAATGTATTCGAATCACAACATATATAGAATTTGTTTTTATTAACTATATGCATTATATTATATAATAATTCAAAATAACTTGAAAATAAGATCAAATAAAGGTGAAATGAAAATAAAATTTATTTTCCCGATCCCTTTTTCACCAAAAAACTCGATCTCGGATTTTTTCTAGCATACTGCAAATCCATTCTGCCAAACTAAAATTTTTACAATTTTCTTGTAAAAACTGATCCGTTTTTGAAATAAATGTGAAATGAGAATCATAATTATTTTTCCAATACATTGATTGAAATTAGGTAGATAGATTTAAAAAAAACTAAAATCAATGTTAGTTTACATAATATTGTTGTTTTAATCTGTTTGGATACACTTATAACATTAATTCTGGTTTATTTGTTTTAATATGGATGTTTGGAAACAGCCTCTTAAAGTGACTCTTTTTATTAGTGTAGTAGACTTCAAATCCGTAATTTTCTATCAAAATGAATAATTTGAAAATTTTCCGCAAAAAAAAATTGATATGTTTCTAACAAACTGCAAATCCATTTTACGAAGATAAGAAATTTACAATTTTTCCGCCAAAAACTGATTTGTTCCTCGGAAAAAAACACTTGACTCTATAATTTTTTAATGAACTGCATATCCATAATTTTTCACCAAAATGAATAATTTGTAATTTTTCCGCCAAAAATAGATCTGTAATTTTCCCACCAAAAATATATTCGAATCACAACATATGTAGAAAATATTTTTTTTTATTATTATTTATATGCATTATATTATATAATAATTCAAAATAACTTGAAATTAAGATGAAATAAAGGTGAAATGAAAATCATAATTATTTTTCTAATACATTGATTTAAGTTAGGTAGATAGATTTTAGGCGAATTAAAATCAATGTTAGTTTTTATAATAAAATTATTTTAATTTGTTAGGATACACTTATAACATTAATCTTAGTTTGTTTGTTTTAATATGAGTGTTTGGAAACACTCTCTTAAAGAAACTCTTTTTAATAGTGTAGTAGATATAGATTTAGTTCTGACCATTAAATCCTATATATAATAGTTAGAGAGGACTCTCGAGGGAATGACACATCAACTTCATCAGGGAATGACACATCAACTTCACAAGGAAATGACACATCTGCCATTTTTATTGGTCCATCTCAACTTTATTGATTCACATATGCAAATTATATAAGCAATTAATATCTTTTATAAAAACAAAAGTAACATAGATAAATATTAATATGTGTCTAACTATTAATTATACATAAAAACTATTAAATTTAAATTTAACTATTAAAAATAATAAGTAAATGCTACTCAAATTCAGTTATTAATTATACATAAAAACCATTAAATTTAAATTTAACTATTAAAAATCATAAGTAAATGCTATTCAAATTCAGTTTAAAACATATAAATTATATAATACATGATTTTAAATGTATAATTTTTCTTTTTCTGAGTGATTTAATTGGTATTTTCAAAAAAATGCATATAAACATGTAGATACACACCTATTAAGAATATTTAAAGAAACAATTTTCTCAGTTTAGGCAGTTTGAAGTAAGTTTTTAGCTTAATCAATGTTGTTATGAAAAGTTTAGAATAGGTTTTCTAGTGATCTAAAATTATTAGAATACATTTTCTAGCATTTATTCATGTTCTTAAAATATTATATTATGTATTCTACCACTTGTCAATGTTCTAGAAATTTTAGAACTGAATTCTGTTCTAAAATTTCTAGAAATTTTGAAATATTTAGAATAGATATTCTAGCAGTTGTACATGTTCTAGAAAATTTAGATTATGCATGCTAGCAATATTAGAAAATGTATTATGAAAATATTATAATATGTATTCTGAAAAATTTAGAAATTCCAAAAAGATAATTACTAATCTAAAAATAAGGAAAGTGAATCTAAAAATATGGAAAATAGTACAGTAAAACCTCTATAAATTAATAATATTGAGACCAATGTATTTTTATAATATTTTATTAATTTATAGAGGTTAGTAATTTATAGAGGTGATATTTGGATCAAAATTGCAATTTGGGACCCGAAAAAACTATTAATTTAGCGAGATATTAATAAATCAAGTATTAATTTATAGAGGTTTAATTGTATATGTTAAAATAATAATTTAAGTTACATAATAAAAAACATATTTATTTAAAAAATAATTTTATTATTTTGTACATACAGGAAAACCTCTATAAATTAATAATGTTGGGACCATGAGATTTTATTAATTTATAGTGATATTAATTCATCTATAAATTAGTATTAAATAATATTTATTAATTTATAGAGATTTTTTGTCAAAAAATTTAAATAAATAAATTAAAACTTTTTGATCTAAATAAAATTAATGTATTAAATATTATAAATTTTAATATTTTTGGACTTGAAAGTATAAAATTTAAAAGAAAATTAAAATATTTTGATAATAAATAACAAAGATTATAGATGAATTCACTTATATAAAAAATTAACATAAATTTTAAATTTATGATTAGTAAATTTAATTGTTGTATTTAAACAGTCTATACAACTATTGAAATAAAAATTATGCATATTTATAATTAAAAAATTTATAGAAAAGTTTTTTTATTTTATGAAAAATTTATTTACATTATAATAATAAGATATTTTAAAATACAACATAATATTTTCTTATATAAGAAAAGTTATTTATGAGTTATAACATAAATTCATAAAAACAAAATTATATTATCTTTATATATATATATATATATATATATATAAATTTACATGACTATTAATTTATGTTATTAATGGGACCATATATTTACATAGAGATTCTAAAAAAATCATTATCTTATTATTTTATCGAATTTTGTTCATTTTTACACCGGCCCGACTTGGGACCAGCAAATTTTATTAATTTATAGTGTTTATTAATTTATCGAGTTTTAATTTATAGAGGTTCTACTGTATGTTAAAATTAAAAAAATAATTATTTATTGGTTAAAAATTGGGTTTCACTATATTTGTTGTTCTTTTTCTTCTTCTGTCAATGTCTTTTGCTTTCTGTAGAACTGTTTTTTTTTGTTTTTTTTTCATGATTACACTGCATATATATCTACATTGACGATTACTTGCAAAACGACGGCAAACCAGCACCTGAGAAGGAGTTCCGATAAAGAAAATGAAGGTAAGATGTTTGTCAGAGAGAAGGAGTTCCGGCAGCCGCTGCAGATTGAAGCCGTTGGAAATCTTAAGCCGCTTGACACTGCAACAGATCGGAGAATCACGAAGAAAGTTCGTCGAAGAGGGTTAAGCCGTAGTGAGGACGAGAAGAAGGTTCGCCGGAGAGGACATTTAAAGTCTGAACTTTCAAAAATATCAAAAAAGCCCGAACTTTCAAATTGAGGACATTTAAAGTCTGAACTTTCAAAATACCATTTAAATACTCAAGTTTTTCGAAGACTGGGCTATTTGAGACAGATCATTAAATTGATGTTTATGGCGTTAAAACTTTCGTTTGCAATTCCGTTTAATCAAAACGACGTCGTTTTAAGTTTTATTAAAAATCAACAACTTTCAAATTGTGGACGTTTAAATGCTCAACTTTTTTAAAATGCCGTTTAAATGCCTAAGTTTTCGTTGACTTCATAATTAAATGTCTAACTTATGTTGACTATGTCATTTGAGACATAACTTTAAATCAAGTGACGGAGCACGTTTACGGGGTACAATTGTCTGTTAGCAACTTCCATTTAATCAAAATGACCAATATTCCGACAACCATTTATTCTTTTAAGCTTTACAGAGTTAAAGCTTTAACATTTTTTATTGGTTATTTGACTTTCCGAGTGTTATTTAACATTCTTTTATTGGTTACAAATTTTATTTAATATTCATTGGGAAGTCAAATAATCGAATCGGTTATTTGACTTCCCAATGAATATTAAATAAAATTTAATTAGTTATCAAAAAATTAAAATTTAATTAGTTATCACCAACACATAAGAAATTCAATCTATTGAGGGGTTTAAGAGAATTCAATGGGAATTTTCCGGAGATTCCTGGTGGCAAAGACTTCGTTGGACTATGTTTCCAAAAGCGGATTTTAATTTGAGAAGATTTTTTATTCCTTGATTATGGTTGGATCTCGATGAAGCGACCAGAAGTAGAAAGAGAAGACGAATGATAAATAGTTTTCGGAACATTGGTCACTTTGATTAAACGGAAGCTGCTAACATATAATTGTACCCCATAAACGTGCTCCATCACTTGATTTAAACTCATGCCTCAAATGGCATAGTCAACATAAGTTAGGTACTTAATTATGAAGTCAACGAAAACTTAAGCATTTCAACGATATTTAAAAAAAAATTAAGGATTTAAACGTCCACAAATTGAAAATTGATTGTTTTTAATAAAACCTGAAACGATGTTATTTTGATTAAATGGAAGTTGCTAACGGAAGTTTTAACGTCATAAATGTCAATTTAACGACATGCCTCAAATGGCCCAGTCAACGAAAGTCTGCTATTTAATTACGATTCAACGAAAAACTTGAGCATTTAAATGATATTTTGAAAGTGCAGGCTTTAAACGTCCTCAATTTGAAAGTTCAGGTTTTTTTTGACATTTTTTCCAAAGAATTTTCCGATTTGAGGAAAGAAGAAAAAGTTTTGATAAAAGGAATAAGAATTTTGCGAATTGGGGTTAATAGAAATTAGGGTTTTTATTTTCTTTATTTGTAAATATCTGATGTCTTTTAATAATATGTAAATTATTATTTTTAATTTAAATGAAACCATCTTTTTAAGTTAGAGGTTTACAATGTGTTTGATTTTATTGGAATTTTTTATATTGAGGGTATAATAGAGTTAAAATTTTAAGAAAAATTAGTATAACAAATTTTAATAAAAAAAAAGTTTAGATGGACAAACGTTTTGAAAATATTACTTTATTTCCAATTTTTCCTTAATATAAATGGGATCTGCAAATACATTATTTTATTATTTTATAGAAATATCAATTAATCTATAAATTAAATTGAATTGTACTTTTGTCATAAAGTTTATAATGGTAAGAAAATTTATGTGACGACCGCATTTTTTTTTTACACAATCAATTACTTAATACTAAACGTCCATACATTTAATATTTTCTGAGCAATTACAAAAAACAACGATAGCATTCAATTTACATACCTGACCACGAAGATCAACAGTTCTACCGGTTCTAGCAATCCTACGAAAGCTACAAAAACCGCAAAACTACCGGGTCCTAATCATCCCCTCCTCACCGCCTTGTTTCCACGATCACGCCTTATCTTTACCTGCATCGACAAAAGTGATGCATCAATATTTGGTAAATCAAACGCTGAGTGAGATTAATCCTCCCAACAACAAGTTATATGAAAGCACCACGCAATCAAACAACCACAACAACATGAAATAATAACACCACATATTACTTCAACCAATCAGCTAACCATGCAAAACTCATGAAAAGCTAATCAAACACAGCCATGACTAACCATCTAGCAATTCCAAACCTCAAGAAATGCTAAAAACACAAGTCTGCTCCACAAAACTCAAATTTGCTTAAGTCTACTTCACAAACACACAAGTCTGTTTCACAAAACTCAAGTCTGTTCAAGTCTGCTTCACAAACACACAAGTCTGCTTCACAAAACTCAAGTCTACTCAAGTCTGCTTCACAAACACACAAGTCTACTCAAGTCTACTTCACAAACACACAAGTCTGCTTCACAAACACACATCAAACAACAAGGAAAACACTTCCACAAGTCATGGAATCACCAAGAAACCACAACACACACTTCACAAATCAAGCACAAGAACACAATTCAAGGCTTAACAAGGCACAACAAGCAACAAACCATGCTTCTCTAACAACCACAAGCTTAGCAAACACCTACTAAAGCTTCACAATGACCCATGAAATCCACCAAGAACCCATGAAAATCACAACACCAAATCAAGCACAAGAACTCAATTCAAGGCTTAACAAGGCACAACAAGCAACAAACCATGCTTCTCTAACAACCACAAGCTTAGCAAACACCTACTAAAGCTCCACAATGATCCATGGAATCCACCAAGAACCCATGAAAATCACAACACCAAATCAAGCATAAGAACTCACAATCAAAGCTTAACAAGTCACAATAAGCACAAATCTATAGTTCCCTAACCACCATAAGCTTAGCAAACTCTAGCTAAAGCTCTCCACATAGCCAAGAGGCTTCCAAGCATCCTAGCAACACTACAATGCCTATCACAACCCCACAAGCCCCCATACAAGGCTTAATATTAACCTTTGGTTACAAACTCACCTTAGAATGGATGGATCTATGCTTAGATAGACTTTCCAAGCTCAAGAAAGACCTCTCCTTTCTCTTCCAAGGTCACGTCAAACCCTAGGCTCCAACCACTCTCTTTTCCAAGCTCAACAAGCTTCACATTCACAAGATCTCACAAGATCCAAACTTCTCACAAGCTCTCAAACCTTTTTCTCTCTTTTTCTCTCTCTTCTCCAAGCTCTCACTCAAGCTCACAAGCTCTCTCTCTCAACCACAAAAATGGCGAGCTCAAGGTGGAGAGGAAGAGAAGAAGCAAAAATTGATTTTGCCACTTACTTGAGAAAAACCCCTCAACTTTCTAAACGATTTATGACACCCCCGGAACAAATCTAAATTAATTATTTCAACCCCATAATTAATTTCTTGAGACTTGTCTAAGGTTCATAAACTCGAAAGAAATTCCAAATTAATAAAATTAATTAATTTCCGGAACTCGGGCGTTACAATTTACCTTCAAATTCTATAAAAATCCAAGTTATAAAGTTTTAATATGGGTAAGAATAAGATTTTGAATGATATCAATCTTGAAATCTTAGATAATTATTAAAATCTGTTAATTTTTATGTTGGTCCAAGCAGAGCCGGTCCTGAGAAATTTGGAGCCCCAAACGAAAAAATAATTCTTCAATTACTTAATAAAAAAACAAAAATTTCAGTCTTCACAAAACTAAAATTAAAAAAAAACTACAATAATATCTTTAAAAAATAACAACAATTTATAGCTTCTAAAAACAATACTTCTTCTATTTTTCTCTGTGAAATCATCTTTCAAACTTGTATAATCGAGATTTTTAACCATGATTTTTTCTCTTTTCTCTCAAGAAAATTCAAGTAGCTTTTTGCCTTAGAATAAATTAACGATTCAGCTTTTTTTGAGAAAATATTACCTCTCTAAAACCAAAAGAAGAGAAAAAAAATGAGAAGTCACATAAAGAAGGAGGTTAACTTAAATTTCCCTTTTTTAATTAAATAATATATTGTAATATTTAAATAATAATAATTTGAAATCCACACAATATTTTATCAAATATTTATATGAAAATTAATACATTACTGATCATTTTCATATATATATTTTTTCACTCTTTGACGTCAACTAAAATATATATACATATATATATAATTTTTTTTGTGAGGGTCCCCTAAAAAGTGGGACTCCATTCAAATGTTTCATAAAAATGTGTTCAACGCCGGCTCTGGGTCCAAGTGAGACCAAGAAAAAAAATACTAGTGTTTATTACATTTTTTACTATATATGTTTAGTTTATGCCATTATTTTTCTTTTTAGTATTTTTATCTCAAGATTTTATTTATTTTCGACAAGATTATATACGTAAGAACTACTCTGGAGTCATTTTTCATAGGGATGAAAATGATCGTCTTCACTGGTAATTCGTTAATCATTCATATTTTGTGATGCAAGTAGAAATTGTGTTTTACTTTACCCTAAAGTATGAAGGCCTTCGCATATCAATTTGTTCGCGTATGGAGGTTTTAAGGCTACGGATTATCAATAGTGTGTAACCCACGAACATTCTGATATTACATGGGTTGTACTCAAGTTTTAGGATTTCATTAACGATGCGTTTAACTCTTTACAAAAATGTTTAAAAATAGAATTCTTTAACAAGAAAAATCGGCTTGAAAATATTTCCCGAATGGATACGGGTGTTATGTCTCTTCATTGTCACACATGCTCATGGGAAAGTTTTTTTATTTTGCTTTTAAAAAAGAATCCCGTTTGAAAATAAAATTTCAAAGTAATACATTTTTGATAGTTTTCTCCATGTTTTTTTTCTTGTTTATGTCATTGTTTGACTTATAGAGAAGAAATCAAGGTTTCCAAATTTTTCTTTTTATATAGATGTTTTGATTATGTCATGTATTCTTATAACATTACATAAAAAAAAAAAGAGATGCGATCTTTTGAGCTTTTTAGCTGAAACGCACAAAAGAAACGATGCCATAGAACGGAAAAAAAACCGAACAAATCATAAGAAAAAAAAGATTGTAGAGAATAAGAAACTAAACAGAACAAGTGACTTCTCGACCTAAAAAGCTAATGTTAGAGTCTTTTGATCTCATCTTCTGGTCAGTTTCTTTGTTTCTACCTCTTCGAGCATCAAGCACCAAATGTTGTCTAAACGTTGTGATGAACGCCTCTACTCTTTCGTTCAGCTCCTCATTCGATAATCTCCCCGGCTCGAATTCATCTTTTTCCCCACTAAAATCCACAGATTTCTTGTGAAACAAGCAATGTTTCACAGTTTCTTCGAATTCAGGACAAACCCTTTTAGTTTCTTCCACTATACAATTCTTGATCACTTCTTTTGGCTCAACGACTAAGAAATCTTGTTCGGAACAAGCCGGTTCCTCAACAATTCTTGTCTTCTTCTTCTTATATTTATTCTTCTTCCCTTGCATCATTCTCAATCTACCTCCACGACGAGTCTTGAAATCATGAGTCTCACCAGAGCTAGGACGAGTCGAGGTGAAGTAAACAGCTAAGAGAACAATGTTGAGTAGAAGAAAGACTAAAGAACGCCATTGCTCAATCAAATACGAGACAGAAGAGAAGTGTTTAAGACAAGCCATTGAGAGAACAACAACTGCAGTTAACAATGAAGTACACATGTTCTCTTCCTCTTCCTTCTTCTCCACTCTAATGTCTCTCTTTATCTCCATTGTAGTCTCTTTCTCTCTATGTTTTGTTTTCGTTTCTTTCTTCTTCTTCGTCCGATGAGATTCTTATACGAAATTTCAAGATTCTTAAACAAGAATGTGGTGGGTCCGATTGTGGAAGACCAAATGGCGAACAGAAAGAACAAAATGAAAATGAAAAGACAAGAGAAGGTGAAGAAGAAGGTGGAGGAGACAAAGAATAGGCATGCCCTTCAAATCTGCTCTTATTCCAAAACATCTTATTATTACTTTTTTTCTCAGGCTTTTCTGATTTCTTATGTTTCTTATGTTTTTCTGCTTTTCTTGTTTCCACTTTTTAGTCTCGGGGACCATTTTCCTTAAACCAATCATTTTCAACTTCCACTATTTGCAACCTTAAGATAAAATAACATTTGTAAAAATATTTCTAAAATTTTAATAACTTCTGATTTTTATAGACTACAGGTTTAGCTTAATCAATTCAATTTCTAGACTACTTTTTATATTTTTATTACATTTGTAATAATTATCAAAATTAATCACTAAGATCATGATTTCAACCACATTGTAAATGCATGCAATATCTCAATTTTCTTAAATATAATGTACCAATTTGTATTGATAGGGTTTTTATTTTCTTAGTGGGGAAAAATCAGAGAAGTGTTAGCTACTCAAATTTAAGTTTAATGGGACACCGCATGCGAACAGTTTTCACAGTAGGTAAAGTGTAAACAAAGGTATTATTTTTTTAATAGCAATGTGAATAATAAAATAATAATTAAAACACATTACACGCCTGCTGCGCTCTGGCATGTTAATTTTCATGGCACTGTGGCCCCATGTTAGTTGTTCTTTCCCAAACAAATGCTTTTTCTGTTTTGCAAATATTCTAATCCCAAAAATATTACTCCTGTACTATATATATTGATATATAATTCGAATTGCATTGAATAAATTCTGTTCAAACTTATTTAAAATATATAGTATTCTGCAATTTGTTATGAATAGATTCACTTATAAAGTTAAAAGTGTTATGATTTAATACTAATGTGTACTTGACTCAATAAATTGCGTCCATATGGATCAACAAAAAATTAGTAAAAGATTTAAGTTTGACGTGTTACCATTTTCAAAAACTTAAATAATTGTGATTCTTCCAAGTTCCAATGACTGAAGAAGCACATCAACAAGGACGAACATTGGGATGTCACAATAAACTTAAACTTAAAATATAGTATATATAAACCATATAGTGTCAAGATAGTTAAATACTTCTCAGCTTAAGCTTTAGTTGATATCAGCTTTCAGACAAGTAAAATTAAACTGCACATGACAAAAAGAACAGCGTTAACTGAACAAATCCTTGAAGTTAAGAGTCATAGCTTTCGATGTAAGATTAACATTTTCACAGTTGAAAGCAAAATGGTCATATTAGATAATCTTGGTGAGAAGTATGAATACTAACCTGTATGACAACTTCAACTAATTGTGAGGTTTCTCTTAAGATGATTCACATTACTCAAAAGGTGGATCTTGCGCATTGTTTTCTTTTACTTGGACCTCTCTCTTCCCTGGAGAATTGTTATTATTAACATCATTTTTCTTGTTTAAAGATCTCTTTTTCGTTTCCTTTGGAATGTATACTTCACAAGTCGATTTCCTTCAGTTCTCCGGGACTCACTGATTTGATTTGATACCACTGCAGTAGCTTTCCGGTTAGTTGGAACCACCACACTATCTGCTTCACCTTCACATTTTACCGACTCAGGATTCAAACGAGGAAGCGGCTTAGTCTTGGCACCATCTTCAACATTAACAGAGACTAAATTAGATTCTTGACATGCGTCTACCATATGATCAGTAGGATTTTTACGCTGCAAATGTTCTTCTAATCCTTTACAGGCATTAAATGCATCAACCGACAAATTTGTCTCCATACCATCTGAATTGTCCATGGATGTCTTGGAACAGAGAAGATCAGACTGAGATTGACAAGGTTTTATAAGCTGACTTTGAGGCCTAACTGGTTTAGCTTTTCCTTTACTCCACTTTCTCTTCCTCCTTCCCCGTGATTTGCTAGGCTTCTTGATTCCTAGTGCATTAGACGGCTCTGTTGTTATCACCTCTGCATTATTAGCTCTAAGAGCAAGAACAAGACATCTTGTGCTTCCTGAGCTCAAGATTTCTCCACTTCTCTTGACAGCTGCGTGTTGTTCCTCTTTGTTTACACAAGGAGACGACTTACTCTCCAAAGCACAGATCCTCTGTGTACATCCATTTCGAGACAGCTCAAGCTTTTTGTTTCTAGTATTAGCATCCAATTCAGGCTCACAAACATCATCACATCCCTTTGAAGTTTCAACACTCTTTCCATCATCCCCACCACATTCATCATGATGCACTAAGCTCTGATTCAAAAGAGACTCACTCATGTCTTGATTAGGCGAATTCAGACTCGCAATAACAACAACAACCTCTTGATGAGTAGAACTGGTTTCTTGTTCCTTTGCTTTCTCTAATTTGTCTATAATATTAGCATCCAATTCAGACTCACAAACATCATCACATCCCTTTGAAATTTCAACACTCGTTTCATCACTCCCACCACATTCATCATCATTCAATAAGCTCTGATTCAAAAGAGACTCACTCATGTCTTGCTTAGAAGAATCCAAACTTCCAACAACAACAACAACCTCAGAATGAGCATTAATGGTTTCTTGTTCTTTTGCTTTCTCCAATTTGTCTTTAACCCATCTCAACTCTGATCTCAAATCAGTAACAATCTCTTCAGCTTCTTGTAACTGAGCTTCAAGCACATCAATCTGTCTTCGTTGATTTGATGATGTAATCTCTGATTCAATCGTCTGTTCATTCATAAAACTAAAATCAAAATCAAAACTTTAACACAAGAGAGAGAGAGACACACACACACACAAAGTAAAAAAAAAAAAGCTAACATTAACCCTAATTTTGATTTGATATCTCTTTACCTTAGCATCAATCATTTGTTTCAATCGGACAAGTAAACGAAGAGCTTCGTCTTTGGTTCCACATAGGTCATGATGGAAACAAGCTGATTTACGATCAGAAACCATAACCCTAGCGGCTGATTCTGTCGCCGTGTTTAGAATCATCTCTGCGTAAGCTTTCTTCAAGGTCGTTGCTTTCTGCAAAAAAACGAAGCTCGTAATAAAAAAAATAACAAACCCATATCATAAAAGTAATCAAAAACACATAAGAGTGCTAAATTTACATCTGATGACTCTTCCATCGTCTCAAGTTTCTCCCTCCGAAGAGTGGAGGATACTCGGGAAAAAAGCTCTCGCCTTGGCTTTTCAGTTTTCACCGGTCAGTTGAAAGTGACTGGCTTTTTATTAAATTACAATTTCACCCTTCGCGTATTTGTAAAAACGACAAAAACTTACTTTGAAACGACGTCGGATTAAGAGATGATATAATGGTTATTGTTTTTTTGTTTTTTAATTTTTTTCCCCTCAGTTTCACTTTACCCGCGGGAAGTACGAAGTGGGGACCACACGTTAGAGCACGTGGTTATTTGGGAAGATTTTTCCCGGTTTTGGCAATTCGTAATAAGGACTTCGGTCCAATTTGGTTTGGAATTTCGGAGTTTGGTGTAAGAAAAATTATGCCGGAATTAACCGTACTAGAATTTTTAGTTTGGTTTAGGTCGAAAGTGAAAAAACTTCGATTTCGTTTATATTTAATTTATTGGTATCAAAATTAAAATCGAAGCAACATTCGGTTCAGCTTTTATGGCTAAATCTTCATTTTTAATAATTTTGATACATTTCAATCAATTTGGTATATTTCGTAAAATTTGTTTCGGCTCCAAAGAAATTGGTAAATTGACAAAAATCATCGACAAAAACATTCGGAACAGATTATCATCCATTAGATACAAGGAAGAAACTCGATATGAAAAAAAGATGGAGCGATGGTTTGCCACCCGATAAATATTGTCGAAGATTAAAACTCTTTTTATCCAAGTTTAATTTATGAAGCATTACATGTAAAAACGATTTTTTTTGTTTGAATATAATTTAACATTCATTAAAAAAAAGAAATTGATAAATTGATTGGTTTACTTAACCAAACCGGGAATCAATTAAAAATAGAAAGTGACCGATCAGTCTTTAGGCTCAAACCAAAACTAAACCGAACTAAAAATTCTAAACACAGAAAAAAAATCGGGTTTAAAATAAGTAGTTGAGTTATTATTGATTTAAGAATAAAATAAAAACAACTCTCATTTGTTTTATAATTCTACAACAACATTTGTACACTCACTCCTCTCTATAAAATGAGCTACCAATTCTGAAGGCATTCTCCATCAAACACTATATATTTCTATAAGTGGGTTAGAGAACCGAAAGCATCAAGAGAAAAAAATGGCTGAGCTTAGAGGGTTTCTTGGTAACACTCCAAGTAATACTCCATCCATTTCATGATAGATATCATTCAAGGTTTCTTCGAAAATATATTTAAATTGTTATTTTTACTCCTAATTAATTCAACTACATAATTTTTTGTTGGTTAATATATCAAAATAGTAGAAATAAAGTTAGAAATTATATAAAATATATGTGTTAAAAATATAAAACAACACTTAATATGAAAACTGAAGAAACACCAGGTAACTAAACCTTTTTGGTATTTTTTTTATTTTTTCTAATTTTCTCTATTATTTGAGTTGGTATCCTGAAAATTTTCACAACAGGCAACACCAAAGCAAGGAGGACATGGAAGTGTGTGGTGAAGTGGCAAATGGAATATGAGACGATTGACGAGAAAGTTACTCTCCACGTAGTATTGTGGAGTTTTATATTCTACTTGTTTAAATTGAATATGCAATATATATAAGTTTTTGTAGTTTCTAACTATTTCGTTTGAACTACGTAAGTTTTAAATTTAATCTGAAATAAAGTAACTAATACTACCATAGTTATTAACTTATTATAAAGTTTGGTGGATATACAGTATATGTGAGTTGTCATGATCATTTATGGACATTTTTGAAATTAGTATATATTTTTATTTGGATTCTTAACCTACTTGGTATCATTGAGAAATTTAGTTCCAGTAAGTCTTCTGATGAAGATATTGATATGATTCTTAAGAATGTGAAAAGTTTCAATTGATTGTATGTAAACTATATATATATATATTGATAAAGATTGTGTGGAAACTATTGATATGTGAGAATTGGTTCAGTTTATTAAACTTGATCACTAAAAAGTCATCAGACTTTTGGATGATTTATTTGAAAAAACAGTGGGTGCATATGTTGCTAGCTCTATACTTCAGACTTCAGATACGAAGATTGGTGATGAGTATGTATGTGCAAATTACCTGAAACAGAATAACCAAACCAAACCAAACCGGACAATTATAAATATTTGAAAGATTTTTTTTTAAAGGTTGTGGATACCCAAACAGAATTGGAATGGAACCAAGAAGCCAATGGGTATTCAAAGTATCCAAAATAAAATTTTATATCCAAAACTATTTGTTATATTTAGATTTGACATAACCAAAATGCCTTAAATTATATTTATGAACACGAAAATTAATTATGTTTAGACAAATAACTAAATTATCCGAAACAACTCAAATATATGAATGTACTTTGTTATATTTACCAAAATAAAACATTTTTTGCAAAGATGAACCAAATTATATTAAAATTAAACTATTTTCTAAGTATTTTGAATATTTCGCATAAAATATCTGATTTACCCGAATAAATTTTGGTTCTATGTCAGTTATGAATTATATGATCCAAAACGAATCTTTCCATGTTCCTATATGGATCTAAAACCCCCTACTCTAACTATTCCGAAACCCCAAAAGAACCTAACCAAATACTCGAAGCACTTTATCAGGTCTATCAGTCGACATATTTTAGAGCTTTTATATATATGCTTCTCTATCTGGTGAAGAAAATGTGGTGGAGAAAAGAGACATGTTTTTAGTTTTTTTTTTCCGCAAATATTGTCATTAATCAAAGTCTCAAGGAGAAAAGAATCGACGGATTGTATCTCCACCCAAAGTTTCAATTAAGTGTGTGTCTCCATGAAACTTCAGTTTTGTGATGTTGTTTCGGGGTGTAGCCACATCACAAAACTTTGACGGGTTGTATCCCCACCCAAAGTTTCAATGGTTGTGATGATGTCAAAGATTCAAATAACACTAAAGTCATTATCGGATTGTCATCATTATACTCGAGTTCTTCTCATTTCTATTCTTCTTCTTCCTCTATCCTCATTTTCTTTTTTCGTTCTCGTGATTTTTTTTTTAATCTTTGATATCAAAAAGAAGGTTCGGTAATGATAAACATTTGCATTTTGAATATTGGTTGATTTTTATTTTAATCCGGTTTAATGTCATATTAAACAAACATCGTTACTCATTAACGACGATGGAGATATAACCCGAAATTAAAGTTTGTGAGGAGATTTACCCCATCAAAATTTTTTGGTGTAGCTATACTTCGAAGCTGATGTTTTATGGGGACACAAACTTAATTGAAACTTTGGGTGGGGATTTACTCCGTCGATGTTTTGTGGTGTAGCTACACCCCGAGACTGAAGTTTTATGGGGACACACACTTAACTGAAACTTTAGATGGAGATACAACCCGTCAAATTTTGTGGTGTGGCTACACCCCAAAGCTGAAGTTTCATGGAAACACACACTTAATTGAAACTTTGAATGGAGATACAACCCGTTGAAAAAGTACATATGTTTGAAACAAGCTAACCAATAGACGATACTACTATGTATCTAAAGAGGAAAGCTCAAAAACATATATAGGTCAGGAAAGAAAACAAATTTAATCCCGTCTACATATGGGGAAACCACAATATTATGAAGTAGACGAAGGTTATTATGTTGTATCCACACTTGACTCGACAATGATGAACTCATTTAGCCATGAAATTTCTTCAGAAGGAAACATATCCACACACACCAGTAGGGGATATGCTAATAAATCAATCAACCAAAGGGTTGCCAAAAGAAGAGCAAACCATATATCTAGATCAAAAAAATTCGCACTGAGAGCAACACATGTTGGACCAACGAACCAATAAACAAGAGACATAAACGAAAATAACCAGATCTTGCAGAAAGTGATGGAAGAGTGGGCAAGAACAAGTGGTTTTAGCAACAAAATCTCTCCATCGCTCACCCGAGCTGGGACCACCATAGCTCTGTCGTCTCTCCTTAACCACCATAAAGCTTTCACCTTAACTAGTCAAAGATCCAAGCCAACGATGACAAACCCTTTACCTCGATGACTCAAGGACCACAATCACCAACGCCAAAATCGAAGAAATATCAAAAATCCACCGAAGACAACGAAAGAGAATAAAAAAAAAACACACAAAGATCTGTAGCCTCCAAAAACTCCTGCGTGAAGCTAGGCAGCTGGGGAGGCTAAAAAAAATCCCCAAATTTTTCTCTCTAGATAGCTAGGGTTTTGAGAGGTTTGATCCATGACATGTTTTAAGTTATGAATTGATCTTTTTGAAACATTATAATATATATGGAAAGGCAAAAAATGCAAACCATCAATTAAATTTCTAATATTTTGACACATCATCATCACTAATCTAATTAGCTATCCTTCTATCTCTATACTTAGAGCTGTCAAACGGGCCCGAGGCCCGCGGGCATGGGTGGGCTGGATACGATAATATATGTCCATGAAACAGCGGGATTCACGGGCATGGCCAGGTGGGTGTGCGGGTTGGGCGGATTGAACCGCTGCGGGTTTACGAGCATGCGGGTGTCCGCGTTTGAAGCTGCTGTTTGGTACAGAGGCTTTGCCTCAGCATGAACCTTGTATCTGAAATAGAGGTTTTGCTTCGGCCTAATCCTCCTTTGAAAACCCTACAGAATTGAATCACGATAATTGAGTTATTGTGTTTCACGGAAACTTAAGAGCCATAAGATTTCAGAGACGACACATAGATCAATCATCCTATACGATAACTTATTTATCATGAATCATCATTCATCCATCAAAGAGTCACGCCAAATCAATAGATCACAGAGATAAGAGCCACATTGAAGAAAATCAATGTTGGTTTTTTATGAATTAGTTGACAGCTCTAAATTTATGTTTTAAAAGATACTATAGACAAAGACCAAAACACAAATAGGTTTTAAAACAGAGCTAAACAGAGGGTACAGGGACAAGGTTCATGAGATTCTTATTACCTCTTCATGTTCAAGTGTCTGTGAGAGAGGAAGAATGACTTAGTTACTCGGCAATGTCGACACTAAATTGAAACAAAAACCAGTTTTAGCATTTTAATGACCAGACAAAGACCAAAAACAAGTATACAAAAATCAATATTGACAAAACAAGTCTATAATTCTGTATAACAGAGTCATAGACATTGGAGATGTCTCCATACACCAAGAAACTCAATCAAAAACTTGTTTCCAAAAAAAAATCGCATCCTCATCCTTAAACAACAAAGCCAACAAAGAACTCTACATTCACATGTAACTAGTAAACTAGACATTAAAACAACACCATCTCTGTTAGACACCATCTTTTTACCTCTGCCTTTTGGAATGATCACTCGGATTCAGTTCATCAACTGTAAGTCTGTAACATCAATTAGGGGTGTCAAACTGGGTAACTTGACTCAACCCAACCCAAACCCATCTGGGTTCGAGATCTATATGAGTTACCCGACCTAACCCATTTATTTCATGGACGAAATTTTATATACCCAAACACATAATCGTTAAACCCACTGGTTAAATGAGTTATATAGGTTACCCATATATAATTTAAATATAATAAAAAAATTCAAAACATACTATAAAATTATAAAACTAAAAATAATTTCCAAGTAACAAATTAAATAAA
Organism: Cardamine occulta; assembly: GCA_028015245.1. NCBI lineage: Eukaryota > Viridiplantae > Streptophyta > Magnoliopsida > Brassicales > Brassicaceae > Cardamine > Cardamine occulta. The sequence goes on from CM051378.1 coordinate 4,879,347, forward strand.
AATATATAGTTATTAAAATAATTAAAAGCATCATAAATTTTTAAAATCACAAATCAATAAAACAGATATTTGTCTTAAGGTTTAGATATTGTACATATTTATTAAAAATTTATTAATTTTTATGGTTTAATGATTGACTCATGGGTAACCCAGAACTCAAATATGTTAGTCCACTAAACCCGTATACCCATTAGGGTTAACCCATCTTTATCCATTTATTTATATAGATATAAAAGTTCAATCCAAACCCACTAAAATAATTGATAGAGCGGATCAACACATGGGTATTGACCCATTTTGACACCCCTAACATCAATCCTCCCTTTCATATTTACCTGCTCCCTGCAGTCCAAAAGAAGAGCTTGAATGCTTGATATTGCATCAACATTCAACAACAAGCTAAAACCAAAAACAACTTCAAAGACAAAAAATAGTGTTGGTACCGGGTTTAGCACCCTATCTTAAACCCGACCCAAATCAAGATCTATTCACTCTCAAAAGCCCAATAATCTTTGGCCCACAAAGCTTAATGCACCAACCTACTGAAAAAAGCAAATATACTCGGAAAAGGAAAGCATGGAGAAATAAGGAAAGATCTAGGAGCAAAAAGGAAAGGCCCAACTAGAAGCCCTAGCCGACCTAACCTCCTCAAAATCACTATAAATAAAGAGCTACCCCTTCTTCACAAATCATCGACTAATCGCTAAGAAGACCTAAGTTCTAGGATTTCATAACTTCTGTCTTCTTTGCTCATAAACCCTAAATCTCTCTTGTTACTTGTTCTTCACGTCATCAATAAAATCACCTATTTACTCCAATTTAATCTTTGAAACCATAATTCTTATTACTTTGAGCCTACGGTTCAACAGATAGTTCACTTGATATTGCATCACCATTCAACAACAACTAAACAGAGCAACCTAGAAGTTGTAGCCAAAACCAAAACCAAGAGAATCAAGAGCCAAGCAAGTTAATTTGATATCCATGAAGATTCAAGACTCAAGAAGCTGAAATCGATCAAGATTTAAGATTCAAGATTCAACAACTAAACAAAAAAACCTAGATTATGTAACCATAACCAAACCAAGAGAATCAAGAGGCACACGAAGCTGAAGTCGATCAAGATTCAAGACTCAAGAAGTTAAAATCGATTTCAATCAATTTCAGAGATTAACACATGCAAAACTCCAAATATCACAGATTAATCATTCAATAGAATTGGAGTTCGATCAAGAAATTATGTGTGCTTCCAATCAATTTCATCTTTTAAAACTCTAATTATTGCAAACGAATCATTCAATCGATCAAGAAAAATAACTAACCATTGCGCCCGCGGACATGCCTGCATACCCGCTAGTATAAGCGGGGCGGGTATGGACACTCCGATTCTTGTCCGCGGTCCTTAGCGAGCTGACCCATGGCGGACTGAGATAACGGCGGGCACCTGCAGACTTGACGAGGAGGTCGCGGGCATGCCGGTCTGACAGCACTGACTATACTATTAAAATTGAAGTATAAATAAGTTATTCATGTATCCAAACAACCTCTAATTAATTCTATATTCTATATTCTCTTTTTCTAAAATTATTACAACCAAACACAATTATTTCCTAATTTTTCTATTCTCTTTCTCTACAATCATTACAACCAAACATAATTATTTTCTAATTTAATAGTATGAATTATGATTCTCCTACCACCTTTGTTTGATCTTATTTTTAAAACTATTTTGAATGATTATATAACTCATATAATTAATAATATTTAAGAATTTTTTTCTGTATATGCTGTGATTTAAAATTTTTTAAACGAACATATACTACTCAATCGATGAAGACAAAAATATGTATTTAATTTTCCATATCGGCTAAACAAATTGGACTATAGTTCATAGTCATATTATAAAAATGACCAAAATGATTCCAAATACAAATGAGCATGAAGTCTGACTTATCAAGCATCCAATTTTCAATGTTTTCTTCAGTTTAATATAAACTAGCTGATTTCCCGTGCGGTACGTGCGAGGTGAAAACGTTGATCAAACTTAATGATCTAATATTATTTCTCAAAACCGAAACTTTTTTATAAAATGAAACAAAAGAAATTAAAATAATAGTTAAAAAATAATTTAAATGAAAACATATAAAGATAATGTTGCCGTAGAAAACATTGATGTAATAATATTATTTATTCTTAATCAGTAGACATAGAGCTTCGAGCCATGATTCTTTAAATATGCAAATAACATTTTAAATGAGTATAAAAGATAGAAAATACTAAAGCAAAACGAAACTTCAAATAAGAAAACAACATCCAAATAGATTAAGAGTATTACATATTACGCAACTCATAACCATCTGGAAGATCAGGATTTAAAAGAACATCAGATAAACCATAACGACTGTTAACGAAAAAATCACCTATAATTAATATACATATATACATTAGATAAAAAATTTTTAACAGAATCACATAATTATATAGTAAAACAAACATGTCGACATAGGAGTATCACAAGCTACCACCTCAGAACAACAACCAATATAGGATCACCAAAATTATTGAAACCATATATTAAACATGCTAACAGCAAGATCAGACCAAGCAATACAATGCAGTGTCAGTCCCCTCCCATGCAATATATACACTATGTTTAAAATAAAATTTATGATAATCAATTTAGTATATAAAAAAAAGAACACAAAACTAAATTTTTATCACGCAGCACAAAACCGAAATGATGTCCACTATTTTCATTAAAATATTCCAGAGATGAATAATCCACAATTGTTTATTAATTTTAATGATCCAATATTATTTCTCGATACCAAATTATTTTTAATAAAATAAAACAAAAGAAAAAAACAATAGTAAAAAAAAACTTTAGATGACTGTTACCGTGTAAAACCTTGACGACATAAGATTATTTATTCTTAATCAGTGACATAGATCTTTGAGCCATGATTCTAAAACATGCAAATAACATTTTAAATCAGTATCAAGAACCAAAAATACTAAAGTAACATTTCACCAAAACAATTCTCTTTAGTCAACTAATGCATCAAATGTTCCATAATCATTAGTCCCACACCAATCTGTCATGGAAAACCTTGACAACATAATGTTCCATAATCATTAGCCCCACACTAATCTGAAAATTGTCACAAATTTCTGAGAGTAACTAACTTACAACAATAGGCTAAGCAACTTATAACACTAATCAACATTTTTGCAACTAAATGTCCAGACTCCATATTAACTTAGAATAACAGATAGAGCATGTCTTCTCTGAAACAATTACAAATGTTCCTTGAACATGTTTTGGTGTTGTTTTTGCGATAAAAACATGGATCTGTTTATAATAGAATCTATGAGTTAGTAAGAATGAAAAGGTAATTGTATATTAAGAAATGGAAGAAAAGTAGTAAAAAAATCATTTCACCACATAACTGAAAAAACTAAATGCAAATCATATGGATAATCTTCTAGCATCAAGTCAGTTTTAATCCTTTGGAAATGTCAAATGTTATTGCAAGCAAACCGGATATGTAAAAAATTTGAGCAAACCACAATATATTTTTACTTCAGAACATTAAAACCTAAAAAAGTATATCATACAGTCAAATCCGATAGACCTTCGATTGAGAGTAATATAACACTGAGGAGTAATATAACCTTATAAGACTATCCAATGAAAAACAAATGACATTATATATCAATTAATATATTTAGCAAACGTGACCCACACATAATCTTTTAGTATTTCAAGTTATTCCAACCTAGAGTTCATGGTTAAAGAATTTCCATATATCTCATTTATTTGATTATATTAAAATTGTAGCTAAATAAGAATTCCGACAAAATCACACTTTCTAAGGCTCTTTAGACTCAGCTCTAGATCCTAACCATCTTTGAGATTTGAATACATACATGTCTTCCTACTTGCAAAAAAAAAAGATTCATATATAAAAAAGCTTCAGTTTTAAAAATAAAAGATCTTTGATGAATTAACAAAACATAATATTTTAAGTTTTGCTTCTGAAAAGTATTTCAAAATTTAATAACTTCATTAAAAACACTAAACTCAATTAAAATATCTTCACAATTAATTTATCAAATTTTCATAAGATAACATATTCTACTCATTTTCAGAATATGGTTGTTAAGATGGTCTCATGAACATCTTCACCCTATCTTGAGAGGGACTATTATGCATTTATCTAGCACAACTAATTCAATTTGTGAGTTAACAATACTTAGTAGGATTTTACATCATGAGTTAGGTGACTTACTTACTTTTTTGTCTCTCAAAGATGTATATAAGCATCGTATCTGCCGATTTTACAATTTGTTTTCCAAATATAATTCTTCATTTATACTCTCTTAAAAAATGAATTAAATACTTTCTTTAGATCTGTAAAAAGAAGTGATATTCACTAATATTAGATTTGTTGTATCCATGTAAAATAGGTTGCACAACGTTCTTATGAATTGTGATCAAACAATATAACGCATCAGCAAGGTTGGTGGATATAACTTCACTTCACATTGCAACAGAAAAACAACATAATTTAACTAGGGTTTTTGGTAATAAAACCCCTCAACTAAAGATAAATTGTAAAAAACCTCCTCAACTATATATTTAATGAAAAAACCCCTCAACTTTAAAATCGTTAATGAAAAATCTCCTCCGTCTATATTTCCGTTAAAATTCAAAATGCTCCATTTTGTAAAATTAAAAAACGACAGTTTTTAGTAATAAAACCCATCAACTAAAAATGAATAGTAAAAAAACCCTCAATTTTAAATATGATAATGAAAAAACCCTCAATTTTAAATATGTTAGTAAATAAACCCCTATGTCTACAGTGTCGTTAAAATTAGGCTATATTTAAAACGCAACATTTTTTTTCTTTTTTTTTGGTCAAAAATGACACGACATGTTATAAAATGAAAAGACATATTCTAAAATAAAAATGACATATATTTTGATATATCCAAAAATCTATTAGAACATAAAATTCCTAATAACAAGATTACATGCAACATTAAAATCAATCATGTTGCAACATAAAAATCTACAAAAACTTCATAGGTTGGGTTCATTGAGTAGTTTTTTGTCCTTTTGAACAGTTTTTTTATTATATAGTGGTATGAAGTCTTTTTTTGGATTTTTAAATTCTATATAATCTTTATAGACCACCCAATAAATTCAATATGTAGTATGAAGGCTTGCTTTCTAGATTTTTAAATTGCATGTAATCTTTGTAATTGGGAATTTTATATTCTAATAGGTTTTTGGATAAGTCAAAAGTCAATTAAAAATATTTCATTTTAGAATATGTCGTATTCATTTTAAAACATGTCGTGTCATTTTTGACCAAAAAAAAATAAAAGAAAAATGTTGCGTTTAAAATATAGCTTAAGTTTAACGGCATTGTAGACATACGAGTTTTTTTACTAATAGATTTAAAGTTGAGGGGTTTTTTCATTTACAGATTTAAAGTTGAAGGATTTTTTCATTAAACATATAATTGAGGGATTTTTTTTACTATTCATCTTTAGTTGAAGGGTTTTATTTCTAAAAACTGTCATTTTTTAATTTTACAAAACGCAGCGTTTTGATGTCCCTTTTTTCAATGTCAATAACTCTTTTGTGTGGCTCTTCTTATTGCAAGGTATATACCATTTGCAGTTTTTCTTTGGGTTCGTGGTTTCCAGTCAGTCTCAGCACTCAGCAGCCATTTCCACTCTCCCCTTCATTCTCGAATCATCTTCCTCATCCTAAATTAAATATACAATTATTATTACATAGATTTCTTAGTAAGTTTAAAAAATTTATTTTCATGTCTCAAACAGTTATATATAACAAAAATGATTTACAATTCAATGTCGCAACAATCGATGCTGAAAAGTAAAAATGAATCCTTATGAATGTCGAACCGAAAATACTTTTATATCAGACGTCTTACTCACGACTCCAGTGATAATGATCACGTTTGTATCTTCAATCTGAAGAATATTCTTATTGTCAATGGTGCTCAATGCTCATGATATACCCTCTAATTCTTAAACAAACACCTAACACAATATCAAACTTCACACTCTCACTAATATATGAATATAGTGTTGGGACACAATTTACCAATACATATTGGGTCTATAAATTGTGTAAAAGTTGAATTGAAATGAGCATGGGCCAAAAGTGGTAAAGCCTCATTTTTAAGTGAAATGTGGAAATTGTCTCACATTGTTTGGAAGTTGTGTTTTAAAGTGGTATATATATGGTCATGTTTATACATGAGTTTAAATGACTGTGGGATGAGAAAATGGGAACCACGCTGCCGCCAGCCGTCCGCATGGGTGGTCAGGCAATGGGCCTCCAGAGGCCCTGGCAGATCTTTCTTTTTGGGGAAAGTTCGTAAGGAGTTTCTGAAACCCATTAAAGAATTCGAAAAAAGAATATTCTTTTCGGATACGCATAAATGTTGCTATTTAATACATGTGGTAACGACGAAAGAGTACGTTGCAACTCTTTCAGAGATTTTGCCTACCACCGGTCGCTCAAAAGAGTATTGTACATCTTCGCTATGCAGCTACTCGCTCCCTAACGATATCTCAGTTCAAAATCTGAGTTGTTTTTGACGGCAACTGGAATCTCACAGGACTGGTTCTGTTCATTACTAACTTCCGGTGACCAGTTTTCAAGGAGTGCAAAAATCAACTTCTGAATAAGAGTACGCATCAATAAAACTTCAAACAACTGGAGTAACCAACTCGAAAGCAAGAAAGCTAAATATTATAGCAGGTATCTGCGAAATGACTGCGGGTGAAAAAGATTCAGTTTGACAAAGCTTACTAAAAGTAGCAATTATATAATAGGGACTAACAAAGTTGGAAGCAAAGGTATTTTATGGTTGTGATTCTTTCTAAAAGGTGGTAATGCAGTTGGCTCCTCAAATATATCCTCAAACTGCAAAATCAATTTCTTCATAGCTGAATCAACTCTTGTCTCTTTCGTCTCTACCTCCAAAGAATACAACTTCACCTCTTCTTCTGCTTCTACATTATGCACAAATATCATTGAGAATTGAGTCTGTTCCTCTTGTCTTTTCTTCCAGTTCACCGTTTTCACTTCTCTTACTGACCCTGGTTTAATTCCTTGCAACGCTATTCTCTGTTTTCCCAATGTAAAACTCATGTCCAATGTATTAAAATCCCATGAGATACGTCCCAGGGTTTTCAACCATTGAATACCAAGTACCATGTCACAGTTTCCCAATGGAATAATCATAAAATCAGCCTGAAATGTGTAATTTCTGACACTCCACTGAAACTGCTTCACTAATCCACTCACCTTCAACGTTCTCCCATCAGCAACTTCCACCTTAGTCACACCAGATATCTTAGGCTTACATCCCAATCTTTCAGCCACTTTCACATCAATGAAGTTGTGAGTTGAGCCAGAATCCACCAACAAAAATACTGGTTTTTTGTTGTGAATGCCTCTAATCTTCATTGTTGTATAATCTGCTACTCCAGATACTGCACTTACAGACACCACTGGTCTCATCTCTTCTTCTTCGTCACCTTGCATCGCATCCTCAAATTCCTCTTCTTCATCATTTACTTCTATCGCATACAATTGAGTCTTCTTATGTTGGAGATAATGATCGGGAGTGTACTTCTCATCACAATGATAACATAATCCTTTTGCTCTTCTTGCACTCATTTCTTCTTGATACAAAAATTTCCTCGGTTGTGCAATGTTACTCTTAGGATTATAATTCACCATCTGATTTCCCATCTTTGTATCTCCTTCCTTCTTATTAATGATAGTGAAGCAAGAAAGAGGCCACAGTCAAATGAGTGGCAACTGAAATAGAAAGAGCAAACTTGTCATCACGTAAACTATCATTAACAGCTGCATAAAGTATCTACTATTAAGAATTAAGAAACGACTAACAAAACCCTAATACAAAACCTAATGATTCTCGGTGTTGTTAAAATTAATATTTATAGGGAAACGTCTAGGGTTAACCGTAAAAAAATTAGGCCCTAATAGCGACCATTTATTGGGCTTTCAGTTGAGATCAAACTATAAATATAAAATTAAAACATTAAATCGATTATAATTTTATGAGACCTAATTTATCAAAATATATGGGCCATTAAAAGGCTAAATAGTATCGTTAACACCATATTTCATTAATGACATTTTAAGTAATTTTTCCTCAATTTTGATTGTGGTGCATTCTTACTTTTGTTATAATAGTAATATAGATATTTAAACTTTTAAACTGTCTCAAATATTATAAATATTTAAAATTTCTTATTAATTTACATAGATATATTTTTGTTTAAATATTAAGTCATCCAAATATTTTATTTAAATAACTAATATGTTAAATATATATTGATATGTTTGTTTAGAAACATATAATTTTAAGTTGAATAACACTTGATTTTAATTTGTATTTAAAATGATATAACCAATAACACATGATTTTGATTAAAAAAATTAAAATCAATACTTGAATAACACATGATTTGATTTGGATATCCGAATTCATTAAAATCCATGAAATAATAAAGTCCCCCCTCCCTTATAGTATGTAGATAATTTATATTGATTTCGTTTTGGTTTCCAAACAATGATGATGCTCAGTCAAACCTCTATAAATTAATAATGTTAGAACCATGATATTTTATTAATTTATAGTGATATTGATTTATCTATAAATTAATATATATTAATTTATATAGAGTTTTGTTAAAAATTTAAAAGAGATAAATTAAAACAATTTAATCTAAATAAAATTAATATTTTGAATGTTATAAATTTTAATAGTTTTGGACTTGAATTTTTAAAATTTAAAAGAAAAATCAAATTATTTTGATAATAAATAAAAAAGATTATATATGAATTCACTTTTATAAACAATTCACATAAATTTAAATTTATGATTACTGACTTCAATTGTTGTATTTAAACAGCCTATACGACTATTGAAATAAAAATTAATCATATTTAGAATTTTAAAAACTTATAGAAAATTTTGCTTATTTTTATGACAAATTTATATACGTTATAACAATAATATAGTTTAAAATACAACATAATATTTTCCTATATAACAAAAGTTAGTGATGAGTTCTAACATAAATTCATTAAAAAAAATACTAAAAGCACATTATCTTTATATATATATATATATATATATGCAAATTTACATGATTATTAATTTATGTTATTAATGAGACCATATATTTACATAGAGATTGTAAAAAATTATTATCTTATTATCTTATCGAAGTTTGTTTAGTTTTACACCGGTCCGACTTGGAACCAACAAATTTTATTATTTTATAGTCTTTATTAATTTATAGAGTTTTTATTGTAGTTTTGTACTGATTCTGCTCTGAGTAACAATCTTTTCATATGCCTACCATTTAAAGAGATATATTTTGCGTTATCAAAATCCTTTTGGTGGTGGAAAATTTTCATCTATTATTAAATAGATGATTTTGTTTTAATTTCTTAACATACTACTTTATTCTAAAAATTATTTTCCTTATTCCTCATATTCTCTCTACATTCTATTACTATTTTCTCAAGTCACATATTAACTGTGAGATTGGTGATTGAATAGAATAATTTATAAGCAATGAATAAGTCATTTCGTGTTTCTAACTTCTTAGAATTATTGAATGCAAGTCCCAAAATGATATGATACAGAGAAATGTCTATTGAGATGAGTCATCGTGGCCAATATTCGCACCATACAGTTGTGTAAGAATAAAATAAACCAAAACCTTGGTTTTTCCAAATTTATTTGTGAATTAACAAATTATTTTTTGTTCAGCTGCTCAAGTGTTCTTATGCAAGGGTTCATATGCCTAATAGGAACACAATTTTTTCAAGATATATCATCAAAATATGCATAAGTCATTGGATGTGGAATACTTGAGTGAGAGATTTACTCCGACACGTAATTATCTACGTTTCTCGACATGATGGCGACATTTGAGTAATGAGTATCCTCTAGCTGTTAGGGATATTTGTAATTTCACACACATCAAACCAAAGGAGCTGCGTTTCATTATCTTAAGATAGAAGTCCATTGCCTTAATATAGAGAAAGTCAGTTGTATCTTGAATATAGAGAAAGTCAGTTGTGTCTATCTAACAATCTGACTTTTTGTTTATAGAGAAAGCCAGTTGTGCCTATCACTACCAAGCCGATGAAGAAGGGAAATGATGCTCTTGATGATCTCTCAGGAGGTCTAAATTTTGCTTTAACTGTTTTCCATCTTGATCACACAAAAAAAAACTAAAACTCTAAGAAGCTGAAAAACCCGAATCGAAACTCATATTGAACTCCCCTAATAAAATATCACATTGTTGGGAAACAAATAAAAGACAGTAAGATACAATATTTTTTAAAAATAAGAAAATTATGACAAATAAACACATCCACTAAATCAAAAAGAAAAAAAAAATGGAACAAAAAAAAAATCTAAGATCATCTCAAAACAACAAACTAACACTTCGCCAAATTTTCTTCTGATCACTAATAATGATACTAATCTCGCCCCGAATGATGGTTTACCACTAGTAAAATATAATAAGGAGCTAAATATATTTTTATCTATGACTTTCATGACTGATCGAATCTCCACATATTTGTTGCAATTGTCGCTCTCCACTGATTGGCATATTCTCTATGTTGATCTTGGGTTGTAAGAACTTCATTATTATTGTTATTATTTTCTTCAAGAACTTCTTCTACAGTTTCTTGTTCTTTTTCTTTTATGTAAATTTTAAATTTTTAAAAATAAATAATTTAAAATGGAAAAATATTATGTATAGGAAAATTTCCAAAAGTATTAACATGATCGTACTAGAAACTAATTGGCTTAGATCAAACATTTGTGTTAAAAACTAATTAGCTGCTTCTTTGTGTGTTCATAGAGACTTTAATTTTGACTAAGTGAGAAATTTTTCTTCTCACTACTTCTTAACATTCATACCTATAAAATAATAATAAGAGAAAATGAATAAAACATCTTTGAATTTTCTGAAATTTATGGTCTGTATAAGCTAAACGAAACTTTCTGAGGGTTTGTTTCTGAGTGTTTTTCGCTATTAGCAAATAATTTTTCATTATCATATATCAAACCTGTAACTATAAAAGCAAAGATGATTGTCTAAAAGCAAACAAAAAACAATTAGAAGTGTAGGGCAGTTTATAGAAAAATATTCTTACAAAAAAAAAAGTAATATGTTTGGAAGAGCTCAATTATATTATTATTTTCAAAATAGCAAGGTTTGACTTAAGATTCAACCTTTGTATTGTTAAGTGAAAAAACAGTTTCAAATCCTTTCAAATGCAATCTGAAGTCAAATCCATGTCCAAATCTTTTAAGTTGAATAACACTTGATTTTAATTTATATTTAAAATGATATAACCAATAACACATGATTATGATAAAAAAATAATCAATGCTTGAATAACACTTGAATAACACATGATTTGGTTTGGAAATCCGAATTCATTAAAATCCATGAATGAATAAACTTCCCCCCCCCAGTATGTAGATGATTTATATTGATTTCGTTTTGCTTTCCAAACGATGATGATGCTCTAGTTTATACTGATTCTGCTCTGAGTAACAATCTTTTCATATGCCTACCATTTAAAGAGATATATTTTGTGTTATCAAAATCCTTTGGGTGGTGGAAAAATTTCAACTATTATTAAATAAAATTTTTTTTTTTTAATTTCTTAACATACTACTTTATTCTAAAAATTATTTTCCTTTTTTCTAATATTCTCTCTGCATTCTATTACTATTTTCTCAAGTCACATCTTGACTCTGAGATTGGTGAGTGAATATAGTAGTTTATAAGCAATGTATAAGTCATTAAGTGTCTCTAACTTCTTCGAATTATTGAATGCAAGTCCCAAAATGATGAGATACAGAGAAATGTCTCTTGAGATGAGTCATCGTGTGGCCAATATTCGTCTAGTCTATACTTCAATGTCATTAACAGGGCAACCGCACCATACAGTTGTGTAAGGATAAGATAAACCAAAACCTTAGTTTTCCAAATTTATTTGTCAATTAACAAATTATTTTTTGTTCAGCTGCTCAAGTGTTCTTATGCAAGGGTTCATATGCCTAATAGGAACACAATTTTTTCAAGATATATCATCAAAATATGCATAAGTCATTGGATGTGGAATACTTGAGTGAGAGATTTACTCCGACGCGTAATTATCTACGCTTCTCGACATGATGGCCACATTTGGGTAATGAGTATCCTGTAGCTGTTAGGGATATTTGTAATTTCACACACATCAAACCAAAGGAGATGCGTCTCATTATCTTAAGATAGAGGTCCTTTGCCTTGAATAATATAGTTTAAACGTTGTTGCTAAGAATAGAAGAAAATTAGTACTTACAATCTGCCTCCGTTTGATTATCTTTAAAAAAAAAAACTCAGATACACCTACTGGTGTGAATATATAATTATGTGAAGGTATTTGCGGCATAGTTTGAAAAGCTGATAGAGAAGTTCCATTGCTTCTTAACATTCTATCAATATCTCTGAGTGCATATTTCTTTTTATCCTCATCAGATAGAATTAGTTCTACAAAAATTATTAAAAACACACAAAATAAGAAAAGAAATAAGACTCATGTAAATTGCCATTGTGTTTAAAATAATTGAAATTGTTATTACCTGGCCGGTTATAATATGTTCTCCTTTCTTTTTCAAAGTCTTCTGAAAGAGCTTCCCATGTTTTTTCCCAAACAATTTCTGGTTGAGATAAACTCATAGATATAAGCATGACAACAAACAGACGACGTATGAATTTTCCCGAACTCCAAAAACTTGTCCTACCAATGTCATCTATATACTCTTGGTCATTGTCAAGCAAACCTAGAGCATAACATGCATCTTTGTATTCACCATAAATAACTCCATTAACAGTTTTGAGTTCATCAAAACTTCTGGGACCTTTTTGGTGATTAAGAAGTACTCTTTCATAATATCCATCTTCAATTTTAAGTGGAACATAGTTGATTCTCCCAATAGTAGACCCTGGTCGTTTTCGTTCGTTAAACATTCTATGTTTCCCATCCCAAGTAAAATATTCAGGAATCTCAACATATGTTAGCTCTCTTGCTTTAGGACTAACCTTGTTCAATTCAAACCAAGCCATAAACATAGAATTTTGTATCTCTGACTTATTCAAAACTTCTTGTACTTCATCATCACCCTTAAAATATAGTAGTTGCTTCCCTGGTAGATGGAAAGATAACCTCATTACTGCTGTTGATCTATAATGTATAGGCATAATATTTTCATTTAGAAATAATGCTTAAGTTCTGAATTTAAAATAGATAAATAATAATAGAAGAGAAATCAAATAAAATATAAAATAACTTTAACCTTTGAGAATAAAAAACACTGAAACTTAAAAATAAAAAACGAAAACTCATGAAAAAACTTAAAAACATAAACTCAAATCCTTCTTTTTTTGCTCCATTTATAATTAGTTTACTCCATCATTGCCTTTGTTTGTTTCCCCTTGAATAACTTCATTTGCATTCCCGTCCTTGATCTCTTTCTTTGCATATTCCACCTCTTCCTTTTCAAACACACCTTTGATCGAAGAAACACATGGTTTTTTTGAAGATGAAGACTGCTCTGGTGTATAATCAAAGCCATCAGATTTACTTCTCTTTGAGGAAGGAGCTGTTGAATAAACTTCCAAAGAATCAGACATCTCACAACTATTAGTCAAAACAAGTTGGCCCTGTTTTAAATTGAACTCATTAATACGCAAAAATGATCATCCAATTTTTTATAATTGTAAATGTATATAATATATTACCTTCTCAGTAGAAAACTCATTAGTCGAATAAGATACTTGAACATCAGAGTCTTCAATACTATCCACATTGTCTGCCTCATTACCCAACCAAACATAGGAAACTTTGAAAGTGTCATACTCTTCATTGATGTTAGCCTTTTCAATGCTAACCAATAACTGAAAAAAATTTCCAACCAAGGCTCGCAAAGGCAGTGGTATATTCATTGGATCTTGAATCTGTAAATAGAATTACTTAAAGTTTTGACATAACATATGTAGCTATATGTTGTTTGTACGCAGAATTATACCTCACTCCAATTGCCTTCCAAAAGATCATTGGCAGACAATCCTATGATCTGAAATGCATTGTTGTCAAACAACATACACTTAGTGTCAATGTGTTATCCATTACACCAACAACTAATTTGTACCTATAATTAAGAGTCGAAATTAGAATATCGTAGACAGCTAATTTAAATCTAAAATAAAAATAGTTTAAGAAATAGTTACCTTGGTACAACCTTATGTGTGTCCTCATTACAATACCGACAATTGAATGTAGGTTTCCTCGCTTTTTTGACAATCTCATTCTCTTTTTTAGGAATCAAATCAGCTGTCTTGGTACATTTTAAACATTGAAAGTAATATCAAGGAAACTCAGTATCAATTGTGTTAATGGTACACATGATCTTACACTTACCAACCTAAATTAATACGAATCACATATTAAGGAACTGTACTATAAGGCATCTATACTATTAAACAGGATTTTTATCTACTATGTATATGAATTAGCTTGCTATAAATACTAAAAACCAATAACAATATACTACAAATGTAAATTACATTCGACAAATGAAAATATACCTCTGTGGCTTCACCAAGTTTAGAAATAGTTTTCCTTGGAAAACTATCATATTAGTCTTTCTTTCTCCCAACTTTCGACTCTTTTGGTAAAAGTGTCAAATGTATGTCATCATTTGGTAAACTAAATAAACAATTCGGATCCAAATCAATCAATTAAATATAGAAACTCTATAATAGATATGATATAGTTAAAAGTGTATTTATAAATATAAATACTTGGCCACAAACTCTTCAACTTCGGGGTACTTGGGATTAATCTCTAGCAAAGACATGTCATATGCATTTGCAATTGATCTTTGACCTATTAAGATTAAAAGAATTAACTCGAATCTAAAATTATTTTATAAACATAGATAGAGACAACCCATATTAAGAAACATATTGTTGAATGTACTGATCTTAGCAAGCCGGATCAAACAAATCAATTTCTCATCACCTTTATTCTCAAATGCATTCCACATGGTATCTGCATACCTTTCCCAGAGGGTACATGACAATCTTTCATCTCTATACATAAACTTCATTATTAGTATCATATTAAACAAATTCTGAACCCACGATTTTTTGCCATTTGAAATAGATGAGATTAGACCCTTACATTGTGTTTCGAAGTTCGATCTCAAGTTTCTTTGTTGGCTTATTCTTGATTTCATGAATTTTTATTTCACCAACATTCACAACCTGTCCAATAACATCTAGGAAAACAATATAGAGTTTATTAGTAAACTTCACGCAAAAAATATCAGTATAGTTGAATTAAAGATATTGAAATAAGAGTTTTACCAATCAAGAAGCTTTCATTCAATGCTTGATCATTTAAAATATCTTCAAAGTTTTGAAAATTAAAATACCACTCACTGGAAACTGATGGACAACTCTTTATAATAGTGTTGTTCATGAAAGACATCTTGTAGGTGTGATCTGTTGCTCGATACTTTCCAAAGGCTTTGGCAAGAGTGAAATTTTTGAATGTTTTCCACTCACCAGTTTTGATATACTTAAAAAACTTTTGGATTTGTTGTTTTCTGATCGAAGCATGAATAAGAGTGCCCTGAAAAAAGTAATAGATATGTTGTTAATATTAGTAAATGGTTTGTGAAACATATATAACCAAATAAAACTTACAGATTCATCAGCCAAAACCATGTCTAGAGTTTCTCAACCGAAAGTTGGGAGGTTTCTCCATGAATGGACAATCTTAGCTTTAACAGTCCAAGACGTTTTAAATGCTTTGATCTCAGTAAGACTCGTGATTTCTTGGTTTAGAGCCATTTTTCGATGGAATATTGTGATGTGGAAATTTTTTTTGTTTGCTTGAATGATTGTATATATGTTTATGATGTATATGTATATATATATATATATGTTTGAGTTGGCTAGGGTTAATATTTGTGTTAGATTCTCATTAATAGGATATTCTTTTAAATGTTTCGATAGATATAGAAAAATATTTAGTTTGA
This sequence comes from Cardamine occulta, assembly GCA_028015245.1. NCBI lineage: Eukaryota > Viridiplantae > Streptophyta > Magnoliopsida > Brassicales > Brassicaceae > Cardamine > Cardamine occulta. The sequence continues at coordinate 4,895,561 of CM051378.1, forward strand.
GTCGGATTCAATATTATGTTATGATTTTGTTATTGTTTGGTAAATGCTGCAGATATATTGAAGATTTCATTTCTGTTTGTCAACTGAATCCCAAGGTAAATAGGTAAGTGATATGTGCGAGATAAATATGATGAGAAGATGAATATTTAGTTTCAGATTTGAAGGATATTAGTTGAAAATATTCCGATTATGGTTTTTTAACTTCTTTAACAGGTACGCGACTTATTATGTGAAGAAGATTTTGGTATCGAGTTGTTGAAATTTTTTAAAAAAACTTAACAGGCCACAATTGAATTGGGCCCTAATTTGTTTTTTCTCACATTTTGTTTTGTTCGGATCCAAAAGATCCAAAACGACTTATGGATAATCCGCGTGTTTCCCCTATGTGTTTTACAAAAATACCCAACACTCATTTTTTTCTTCTTCTTCTTAATTTGAATGGCATTTCATATAATATTCTTAGAATTTAAAGGTTACTTATAATTAGTGCTTCCCCTTTAATAGTATAAATGGTATATACTACTAATAACTAGTTTTTTGGTTCATCCACTTCGTCTTCATTCGTTTTTATCATCAAAAAAAACTTGTGGTTTCAAATTCACAATTTAGTAGTTTCGAATAAATAACTCCTCAAAGAGTAAAACTTCAAGGCTCTTGTTCGACGTGTACTCACTCATAAATTAGGAGCTTCTCGTAAGAGAAAAAAATACAATGATTGCTCAAAACACGAGCAAGGATTAGAGTTTAACTGTTTAAGGGTCATTTATATTTCTATGTAGATTTTTTTTTGTGAAACTCACTAATGGATTGTCTCTTTCAAATATACAATGATGTTACATTAAGGTATTACAAAAAGATTAACAACCAAACAAAAAAAAATGCAGAGATAAAGAAGAGAAAGAACCCTGCGAAGGCACCTGAGAAAACTTGGTACATTGAAAGAATCATGGAAGCTGGGGCTGCTAAGAGTGCATCTACATTGCCTGGCTTTTCATATATTCGAAGATTCAAGAACAAGAAGAGATCAATACCAAACTTTCAAATGCGACTAACCCGACGATGAAGACCAAGTTGATGAAGACAAGCATCAGAAGTGATGTTTGATTATTGATCTTGTTTGTTTCTTTCAAGGTCAAACAATGGCTCTAACCTTCTTTCTACCTGGCTGCATTGTCGATCGATCTCACATAAAACCATTGAGCAAGCAGAGTGACAAGATTCATCGCTCATGAATGCTAATGTCCATTTCCCATCTACTAAACCTTTGGACTTGAGCTTTTCATAGACTCCTCTCTTTGTTGGATCCAAGAACGGTAATATAGATGGTCGAATTCTCAAGTGTAGCCATTTCCGGTGCTTTTCATCTATTCTAGGCTGAATAACAAACAAAAGATACATCATTTTACCATTATTATCTTCTGTCCTTGCAAACGTTAATGTGTATGTGTCTGATCTTACAAGCATTTTGGGTAAAGAAGAAAATAGTTAAGGTAAGGTACGTACCTTGCAGCCAGCTAAAGGTGCGGAAACACGGACGATTCCGTGATCTCGATCAGTAAGGACAATCCACCCAGATACACCAGATGATAATACTAGAAACGAGAATTCACGTTCCTTGCCTCTTTCAAAGGCAACCCTACAGATTATAGCATTAACTGCACCAGAAAATTTTAAAGATTAGATTACATACGGATGTGAGACAAATAAATCAAACTCATGTTCTAATGAATACATGGTGTGGTTAGGTAGATATGGTTTATTATGCATCATATGCTAACCTAGCTTCACTTCGGTGCCAGGTTTGGGGACTGACACACCCAAACTAACAATCGTGGCACGAGGCGTTTCAGGTCTGTCAGCAGGAGGGTGGATAGGAGGTTGCTCTGGTAAAGGCTTACCGAGCGAGAAGATTTGGAGTTGATGAAGAAGCACAAAAACCTAAGGAGGAATGGCTTGGTTGTCATATGTTTGTATCATCATCATATACATAAACGACAAAATTTTATATAGAAATTATAAAGAGAAAAAAATTGACAAACCTTTACCACCTCGCACAATCTTTCACCTTCAGTGAATGATGATTCACTAACAGTGTTATCTGTAAAAGATATTTAGTTGCTAACGGTTTTCATAAACAGGGTCTTAACAATGTAATGTCCATACAATTCCCATTTATAATCAGCTAGCTGCGCAAAATATAAAACAAAACTTTTACCATTAGAAGAGGATCTATCCAGTTGGAGAAGAACGGATTTAGGCTCCTTTTGAGGGGATGGAGCTTCGACCACTGTCGGAAAAAAATTGGTATCAGACTCATTGAGAACATATTCTTACAATCGAAATCCAAAAAATTGTTTCTGTACTTGCCTCTTTTGCACTTTTTCCACTCATCAAGCAGTACGGTGATGAGTAGATCAGGCCAGGTACCTCTAATCTCCCGCGTAAGGGCACTTGTGCATTTCTCATATGAAACCTGTCAGAAGCAGGAAACTGGTAAATAACGAAGAGAGGGAGAGGAGAAAAAGAAACAGTGTATCTTGAAAGCAACATACATTCAGCATCTTGAGATGTTTGCGATTAAATTCTGCCTCGCTATAAGGAAGCAATTGGCGTAAAAGCCATCCTCCATCCCATAATGTTTCTGCAGATATGTTATCTCGGCAGAGAAGACTGACTAATGCATCCACCACCTACTCCACATTTGTTATTAAATCAAGACAAGAACTTCTGCAGCGTTATGAAAAAAGACCAAGCTTTACCAGTTTTGAATTTCAGAAGAAGACAAACATTTACCTGATTTCTATGTACACGGGGGCACATTGCAGCCCCAGGCAATGAACAGCAAACTCCAAACTGATCCTGTTGAAGGTACTTGAACTTATAACTCAATCACAGTATAACACAACATTAAAGAGAAGAAGGGAGAGAAAGGTGTTAAGCAAATTCAAGAGTTGGCAGTTAAGTACCTCCAACCTCCTCAGACACCAATCAAGTTCGCTACTAAAGCCATCTCTCATAGAACCATTTTGCGGAGAAAACAGTTGTTCTTCACCAGAGTCCTCCCCAACCAAAGATTGCTGTCAGAGATAACTACCAATTAAGTTTTAAATAAGAAAAAAGGCTGTCCAACAAGTAACAATCATATTTTTTGGTTCATGCTATAGGAGATGTTCCAGTAAAAAGTAGTAGTAACAGGATCCATGATGCAATTTGCCCTGGCAATCGGCTGGAGAGGATAAACAATAACGACAGAAACTCACCAGCAAAAGTTTTTTGTGCTGCTTACGCTGAGGAAGAATGCCAAAAGCATCTAGCATTGACTCTTCAAGTTCTGCCAAAAATAGAATGTAAGACAACAAAACCAGAAAGGGGTACACGAATCTGCACAACGCCACTGCCAATACCTTTCGTCTGCAACAAAGTGGCTAGCACAAACAAGGAACCCTGAGCTTGTACATCATCTCCCTCAGAAATATATTGAAGTAAAGTCTCCCTAGTTACAAAAGAAAACATCAGCTCAATAGTAAAAATAGATAATATTAAGACAGTATCATACGGGTTTAGCCCGGACTTCTAGAATTTTATTTTCTGAGATTTCTTTTGTAAACTCATTTCCTCCTGACTGGATTACTAATCAAGGAGTGATTTTCTAATTAATGTACGGTTGAAAAAAAAAAGACAGTATCATACGGAGCTGAAGGAATGTAAAAAGCAACTATCTCAACTTTGTTCAAGGTTACCTAAACGTAATATTGGAACTGTTGAAGATACTTTTGGCAGTATCTTTACTGCAAAAATGGGAATTCTCATCCTCACTCGAGCCTGTAGTGCTTGAACACGGTTGATCTGCCTCCTCAGCGACACCATTGTCTGGATGCCCATTTCCATATTTAAGGCGCTCAGGAGCCAAGCTACTATTAGGTTTCACTAGGGAACTTGAAATGAAAGCTTTAACAGGGCAGAAAAGAGTAGCAGCAGTCATATTTGCCAAATCTTTGATTTTCACTATCCGCACGATGCAACAGAGCAGATAAAGAGAAGTGACAGGATCAATCGATATATCCTGAAATAACCACAAAACCAATATTACAGACAGTAAGAACTAACAAGGCTACCAAAATAGCGCAAAAGGAAAAACTAAATTAACCCTGAAAAGGAAATTAAGGGGAAAAGGTGGTATTCTGTACATTTATAGCCTCGGAGTATAAAGACGGGAGAAGAAGTGGGATAGTTAGATGCTGCAGAATGTGATCTGTTATCAGCCTCCCAATATCAGGTATCCCAGCAGAGATAACATCACTAAAGTAGTACAAGGTGTCCTCGATACCATCAACGGCAGAAAACAATTTTCCACCCGAATCTGGGGACGGGCTCCTGTACAAAGGATAAAGTGAAAATCATTTAGAAGAACATAATTTGTCCAAATCATACCCCAACAAAATAAGTATATGAAAAGAGGTTGGGATAAGTAATGATCAATTTTACAAGCTATTGCCCTGGGAAATGAAAATGCACTGAATCTTACTTTAGAGTGTTCAACACCATTTCACTTAGATCCATGCATTGCTTTTGGAAAAATGAAACTAATTTTGAAAAGTACTCAGTGTGCGGTGGACTAACTACATAATCATTCACAGATTCATCGCCAACTGCAAAAACAAACTGAAGGCATCAGAAACATTGCTAAAATTTCTGATTATTTTTATCATACAAGACAAATCGAAAGAGCTATTATAAGTGACTGACCGTGATATACATTAAGAGTCAAGGCACGAACTGCAGTGCGTATCATGTTCTCTTCATGAAATGCAAATTGTATGCCTTCGACATAAAGGGGAAAAGAAACTACTACATCCTAGACGCAGAAACGCAGAATTAAAATATGGCAGATAAAAATCCATAAAGGAATATAAAAGTCAAAGGAACATGCAACTTAAAGAATACTCACGTTCTCGGTCTTCAAAAGCAATGATATTGTATGCTTGTTCAGCTTCCCACTGACAGCTCTACATAAAGCAAACAAAACAGTTATCAGACACAGTCAATAAGTACTTCCTAAAGCCGAGCTAACAGCAAGAAAACATACCTTAAGAAGGATATGTAGTAAGATAAAAGCTCTTCGTGTTGGAAGTCAAATGTATATGTTATCAAATAGTTTACATATTCATTACTGAACAAGTAGTCTGCAAGGAGTTTTAGCAGAAAATTATCAATAGACTATTATCATGAGTAATTCTCAAAGAAAAATATACTGCATTTGATGAACTTACAGATGGCTTGTTCACTTTTTAGGTTTTGGATCATTATGCTCATGGTTTGCAACAACTGAACAGAAACCGTTACCGTCTTGCTAACCCTCAAGATACGTACAAACTCTCCCATTACTTGTTTCTCCATAAAAAATCTGCAACAATTGCAAATATTAACATATGCCAAAAGAAAAACTTAACTGCATTGGCTGATACATTATAGGCAAAAAAGACTCACTCAAAGAATGAAGGATCATGCTGATCACCATAAGTTAATATCTCCGCAATTGATCTCAGTGCCTCAACAACGAAATCCTTCAAAAATAACACTCGGTAAACAAAAATCAAAAACGAAACAATACTGCCAAACCAATTGCTAAAATGCAAAGACTTTTATGCTCACTGACCTTATTAGCCTCGTTGACTATCTGAATTTTCCTCAGCTGATCAGTCAAATACCTAAAACCAAACAAAGTGTCAACATTTATGTTTCATTATCTGGTATAAATCAACCAACAACCACTGTCGTAACTAACACTAAGATCTCAATGAAATTTCTAGAACAAATCCATTCTCCGATGGTCAAGATAGTCCCTTTGATCCACCCAATTGGCTACAATTTCTATAAACTTGACCCATGACTAAAACTAAGGAAGATGAACTTAAATAGTGGCACCTTTCAAATCATCACAACATTCAACTTCACCAGAAACCCTAGCAACTAAATTCAAACTGCCAATTTCAATTCCAATTCCAAAGAGATTACAACATGCACAGAAATTCACAAAATCGATCAAATTGAACTTGTAAACTCAAAATCAAAGCCGATCAAACAAAAAAAAAATTAAAACCTGAGTTCGCCCAAGGAGAATCGATCTCTAGGTCTTAAGAAGGAAAGCCACATGATTGGTTGGAATCAATCCTTTGAAAAATCAAGTCTTCTCTGAATCATCCTTTACTCCCGAGAAAACCCCAATTCCATAATTTATCCTCCTCGATTAAAGGAAATTTCGAAACTCTTGATGAAATACGATCCAGTTCCGGCTTCGGAAACCTTGTCCGGGATCAATATCAAATCGTCTTTACAGTGAAAATAATTTTTTCGAGTTTTCTCGAACGCTTTCCGGCAAACAATAGAAATGTTGACGGAGATTCGAATAGAAGCACCGAAGTAGGCGGTGAGCTGGCGTTGGGTCAAATACTTAGACTCGGATCCGGGTCGGGTTTAATCTCGAATTCGAAGAAAGAATCTTCAATTTTAGATCCTTTGGCATTTAATTTAGGGAAATCATTTATTTTGACGTTGGACCCTCTGACTCAGGAAAAGGCTTCTCCAATATAAGCGATTATTGAGGCCACGTCATAAGGGTATAGGCCAAATTGTGAAAAAGCCCTCATAATAACAAAATATGCAACATAACCCCTCCCCAACGAAAATTGTTTTAAAAAATCATAGAACTAATACTAAAGCACACACAATAGCTCCAACTTAAAAATTCATGTTTTTGTTAGGAACAATGTTTCTAAATTTAGGAACAATGTTTCTAAATTTAGAATTTTTAGGAACAATGTTTCTAAATTTAGAAATGTCATCCTAAATCGTATGTTAATCTACTACTTGATCAAATAAAAAATTTAGAAAGTGCCTCTAAACTTTTAGGAAGACCTTCCTAATTTTTTTACAATTTTTAGGAACAATGCTTCTAAATTTAGGAACGTCATCCTAAATCGTATGTTAATCTACTACTTGATTAAATAAAAAATTTAGGAAGTGTTTCTAAACGTTTAGAAAGACCTTCTTATTTTTTTTTAGAATTTTTAGGAACAATGCTTTTAAATTTAGGAACGTCATCCTAAATCATATGTTAATCTACTACTTGATCAAATAAAAAAATTTAGGAAGTCTTCCTAAACTTTTAGAAATACCTTCCTAATTGTTTTTGAATTTTTAGGAACAATGCTTCTAAATTTAAGAACGTCATCCTAAATCGTATGTTAATCTACAACTTGATCAAATAAAAAAATTTAGGAAGTCTTTCTAAATTTTTAGGAAGACCTTCCTAATTTTTTTACAATTTTTAGGAACAATGCTTTTTAATTTAGGAACGTCATCCTAAATCGTATGTTAATCTACTACTTGATCTAATAAAAATTTAGGAAGTGTTTCTAAATGTTTAGGAAGACCTTCCTTATTTTTTAGAATTTTTAGGAAAAATGCTTTTAAATTTAGGAACGTCATCCTAAATCGTATGTTAATCTACTACTTGATCAAATAAAAAATTTAGGAAATGTTTCTAAACTTTTAGGAAGACCTTCCTAATTTTTTAAGAATTTTTAGGGAAAATGCTTCTAAATTTAAGAACATCATCCTAAATTATATGTTAATCTACTACTTGATCAAATAAAAAAAATTTAGGAAGTCTTCCTAAACGTCATTCTGAATCGTATGTTAATCTACTTCTTGATCAAAAAGACAATTTAGGAAGTCTTTCTAAAATTTTAGGAAGACTTTCCTAATTTTTTTAAAACTTTTAGGAACAATACTTCTAAATCTAGGAACGTCATCTTAAATCGTATGTTAATCTACTACTTGATCAAATAAAAAAATTTAGGAAGTCTTTCTAAACTTTTAGGAAGACCTTCCTATTTTTAAAAAAAATTTTAGAAACAATTCTTCTAAATTTAGGAACGTCATCATAAATTGTATGTTAATCTACTACTTGATCAAATAAAAAATTTAGGAAGTCTTTCTAAACTTTTAGGAAGACCTTGTTAATTTTGTTTAGTATTTTTAGGAACAATGCTTCTAAATCTATGAACGTCATCTTAAATCGTACGTTAATGTATTAGATCAAATAAAAAAAATTAGAAAATCTTTCTAAACTTTTAGGAAGACCTTCCGAATTTTTTTAGAATTTTTAGGAACATTTTTTCTAAGTTTAGGAACGTCATCTTAAATGATATTTTAATTATTATATATTGAGAAAGCCTTTCCCAAATATGTAGTCTTAGATTGTTTTGATATGATACCTCTTTGTTTTGCTTATACTAATTCAATCATAAGTGAAAGAAATAAACACGCAGGACAAATAGTAATTGAAACGGCGACGCTTTATCAGACCAAGCTTCTAAAACGCCGTCGTAATCAAGCTTCAACAATGGACCTGATCTCATGAATTATTTAGTTTTTCAGTAATTTGATAAGAGTGTCTACTCCAAGACAATCACTCGTCTGCAAAAGATTGCTTGGTTTTGATGCCTTAGATGATTTCCAACTCAAGTTTGATCCCTGTTCCTGGGTGCCACATTTGAAGGCAACAGCTGGAAATTCTTCCCTAAGGTACTTAAGCCATTTCTCAGTAGCCTCTCTGGGAACAAAATCTGGACAAAGAGAATCCGTTACAAAAAGAAATGACACCACCCGGAGGAAACTAATAACTTTTTAGACCCACAAGCAGAGACTTAAAAAGAACTTACCAATCTTGTTCAGCAGCAACACAATGTGCTTATTGGTACCAGCTTGCATCCCCATCCTCTCCATGTCAGTACAACGAGTGCCAAGTGGATCACGGGCATCAAGAACCTCCAAAATGACATCAGACAATTCAATGACCTTAATAAGCTCCTCGTAGAAAGCCCTCTCTGAATTATCTGTGAAACAAAAGACATGAGCATGTAAGAAGACAGATAGAAATCACATAAACGTCGGGAGAAGATATCTAAATCAAAGCACAACACACTCACCTCGAACATTGACAACTCTAGTTGAGTCATCTCTGCTCTTTTGTTCTGTCTTGGTATCCTCATCCTCAACCAAACCAAGTTTCCTATTTTTGGCCTGAATATTATTTAGAGAGATCAAAAAACAAACACAACTTCATAAAACAGATATTCCTCAACAGTCAACGAAAACTCAACACACATAAAGGAAATGTCTTGATCAATTGCGAATTAAATCTGAACTGCTATGATTATTGAAAACCAGAGTATACATCAATCCAACTCTTCATGTACTCAACATGAAGGCACTTTGAGAACTGATCCACATACCTAAGTAAACAAAAACAAACAATGTCATTTCTTAAACCACTCAAAGCATCATCAGGTAATTAACAAACAAAACAACACAAGAAAGATTCCTTACGTTTTAGCACCATCATAAATAGAGTAGAAAGGATAGGAAGGAATAAGAGAAGCCGCACCAGAAAATGAAATCATTGACAATAGCAGCACCAGAAATCATTAACAATAGCACCACATCTCCTCTTTACATGAAAAAGGCATCATCAAGAAGCAATAAACAGTAACTCTCCCAAACCTACCAAGAATCAGCTCTTGAAAACAAACCTACTTGCCCAATTTTTACATTTCCGGTTCTAATGTTACCACATTAATTTCCACTTTTTACGAATCTTAAAGCACAATGTATCACCAAATCCTTAAATCTGCAATTACTGAATAAGGCAATCACAAATAAAGATAGGAGTCAAATTCATGATCATTCCCATAATATATCACCAAGAAAAAGAACCATGGTAAGATTTATCTTAAAATCAATAAAGCACCACAAGTAACCAACTCTATAGACTTACCATGAGCATCATTCTCCTTCTTATCCTCTTTTATGAACCCATTACGCAATCTATCTCTTATATATTCTCAAGCAACCCTCCAAACAGATAACCTTCTATAGTCCGGTCTAAGTAATATCCATCTTTCTCAATCTCTTCTTTAATCCGATCTAAATAACCTTCTTTAGTCCGATCAAACTTAACTACTACACATTGTTCCAATTTCTCCTCTTCTACATAATCTATGGTAATTAGGATTACAAGACACAATCGATCCCTTTTTTAATCCGGTCTCTAATTCAGATCACATTCTCTGCAATTACAGTGAAATTGATCATCATTTCATCACCATCAATCGCAATTGACGTCATAAATACCAAATTGAAATGATTGTATATTTGGGGGAGAGAGACTTACAGTGAGCGATGCTCTTAGACGAAGAAGACGGCTCCTTGACATGGCATCGGAGCTGGGGCCAAAGGCGGACACGTCAACGATGGATGAAAAATTAGATATTTCCGGTGGTGTAACTTTGATTTGTCGTCGGAGAATCATCGGAGAAGTTTTGTCGGAGACGGATGGGGAAGTTTCGGTGGTGGATCTTCGTGAAGTTCAGAGAAAATGCTATTTTTGGAAGTTTTTTGTTTTTTAGAAATAGGGTAAAATTGTTGCTAGATTTGTCCAAATAAAAATATGTATACTATTTTTGCCAAAAAAACTATTTTTTGTGCTATTTATGAGAGTTGACCTAATTTTAATTTTGCATATGTTTAACAATTTCATGTTATAATAATTTTTAATATTGTATTTTTATTGGATTTAATAGCTGATGCTAGTTCTGTGGACAATGATTTGACCTTCTTTGTCTCTGCAATTACAGATTCTACCATTCTACCGACAAAATCTGAGATCTTTTTTTTAATTGTGCGTTTTATTTCGTTTAATTTGTGAAGAACAAGAGGAAACAAAATTTAGAATGGCCGATTTGGTTACATACAATATGACATACAATCTGCAGTCGCAAGATTTAGAACCTCAGCACATCATAGAAACTTGTGATTGCAGATTGTATGTCAGAACTGAAGGAAGCGATTGAAAGAGTGCGTGTTGTGGTTGGCAAGTCGTACCAGAAAGCTATATATGCAAGCAAAATCGAGCAAATCAATAAGGATATATACTTAAGTTCTGTAAGATCACTGATCTAAAAATTCTTCAACAAAAGACCTTATTGCAGTCTAAGGAAGCTAATAAAAAAAAAATTCAAAATCCTCTATGAAGCCAATAAAAACTAACCAAAATTTTCAGGATTTGTTTTTTACCATTATAAATTGAAGTTTTAGTCATTCATCATATCGTTGCTTTCTTTTGTGTTATTAGTAACTACAAATCATTATTTTTATTTAATTAGTATCTGAAGTTTCAACCTATAAATTTTTACCTTTTGTTTTGGTTAGTTTTTGCTTACGTTCTTCCTATGTTTTGCTTTTTTTTTGCTATATATTTTTTTAATCCGTTAATTTTTTCAAAAACTTGGTTTCATGAATCAAGATTATGACATGAGACGTATATAGAATAAAATTTGTGACATGAGATATAATGTATGAGGATCATGTGGTTTATAGTTTTTAAAATGACAGTCAACTACATCATATTTTAGTAAAACTATACAAAATAAAACACAAGGAGAAGAATTACTATCATTTGTAATAGGCTCAACATCATGAGATATATTTTCCTCTACGCTGATCTAAATTAATTATAGCTTAAAAATGAATATAACGAAGTAACCATACAAGAACCAAAGATACTCAAACACCTAAACACATGAAGCATGCACTATCCTATGAAACCCTATCACACTGGTCTTTCTACAAATCAAGAAGCGTGGTGCGAGCCTCAAAAGGATATTTCGTATCATCACCACCAAGGACTTTGGACTCATCAACAATGTGCATATGGGGAAACCACTTCTTAACTTAGTTGTGACATGTCTTTAGGGTAACACCCAAAATCCCATAACACTGAGGATTGGTGTGTTGACTTATTGCCTAAGAAATCTGAAAGCATTAGGATGTGTAACCGGAATTACATGATCTTCATGTAAAATATATATAATCTCATAAACCTAATGTCATATCAGTTTCTGATGAATAATAACATAAGCAGAAACGTAAATGATAAATCCATAGCTTAGGTCTGATTTTGGGATCAGGTCTTCCAAAGACCACCCTGGATAACCTTAGGTATCCACACATTAATTTTTCATAACACTCATGTCCCATGCCCCCATGTCATTTACTTTATTAAAGTGACCACATACGTTTTGACTAATTATATAATTAGTCATTGATTAATATATGTATAACCACAAAATAATCTTTACACTTTACCTCAGGAACGTTTCCAATACTTAGAACTCTCAAGAAACTCAATTAACTTAACTTGACCACAACAAATCCGTCAACAAGATAAGCCAATTTGAAATAGTTAGGATTCAAAAGACTACTGAAAGAGTAAAAATCTGCTAAATGTCAACAATTTTCTTAAAAAAATGTCATTGTTATAACAGATGTGAGTAAGATAACATTAACGTAAAGAACAAGACATAGATTTACGTGGTTCACTAACGATTTTGTTGGCTACATCCACGGGAAAAGAGGCAGAGTTTATTACTGGAGATAATATAGATTTTCAGAATACATTGGAGGCAAGGGATAGAGTATTAATAGTAAAACCCTAATTAACAAAGTCCTAATTAATCCTCAGCGGGTTGGGCCTAAGTTTATGGGCCCAATCTATTCAATTCATATCTAGTGTGCGGTCCACGATTGATCAAGTAGCAAGCTGTACTTACTGCTTCAGCCCAGAACCTTTTTTCCAACCCAGCATTTGAGAGCATACACCTTGCTCTTTCCAACAGTGTCTGATTCATCTGTTCCGTTACACCATTATGTTGTGGTGTATTCCTGACTGTGTGATGTCGAGCAACCCCTTGATCCTTACACAACTGATTGAACTCTGATGAACAAAACTCCAGACCATTGTCTGTCCGCAGCCTCTTGATCTTCTTTCCTGTTTGATTTTCCACCAATGTTTTCCATTCCCTGAAGTTCTTGAAAGCTTCATTTTTGTGCTTTAACATGATCACCCACGTCTTTCTTGAATAATCATCAATAAATGACACAAAATATCTGTGACCTCCCAAAGAATCAATCCGAGCTAGACCCCAACAATCAGAGTGGATATAATCTAATGTGCCTTTGGTTATATGAACAGCCTTAGAAAACTTACTACGGTGAAGCTTCCCAAACACACAATGTTCACAAAATTCTAGACTCTTGACCTCATGGCCACACAGAACATTTTTCTTTGATAGAATTTGCATCCCCCTCTCACTCATATATCCAAGCCTCATATGTCATACCTTAGTCATATCCTCCTTGTGAATCTTTGGAAAAGCAACATTCGCTGAACCTGAAACTGTGGATCCTTGTAAAATATACAATGTACCATGCATGACACCCTTCAGAATCACATCAGGACCTTGACAGATTTTCAGAACTCCGTCTCCACCAGAATATTGAAAACCCCTACTATCAAGCAGGCTCACATATATTAAATTCTTCTCCATTGATGGAACATGTCTGACATCATTCAGTGTAGCAAATCTACCATCATGTGTTCTTATCTTGATTGAGCCGATTCTTGCAACCTTGCTCACCGAGCTGTTGGCCATCTTAATGTTACCACCATCTACAACTGTATAGGTTTCAAACCACTCTCTCCTTGGACACATATGGTACGAAACTCCTGTATCAAGAACCCACACATCAAAGGCCTGTGTGTCTCCACCAGCAACCAGAGCAACGTCTTGTTCAGACTTGATGTCATCTTCTGTTACAGCATCAGAACCAGATTATTTCTTCTTAGGGCATTCAAACTTCCAATGCCCTTTCTCCTTACAGTAATTACAGATATCATATGGCTTAGGACCCTTAGAAAACAACCTTTTGTTTCTGTTATTACTATGTCTCAGCCCGTTGCTGCCACTAGCTACTAGCCCAGCAGCTTGATTATCTGTAGATGTATCACCTGCCTGACGACGCAACTCCCTGGTGTGAAGAGCAGATCTAACTTCTTCCAAAGTAACTTTATCTTTATTGACAATGAATGACTCCACAAAATTCTCATATGATTGTGGTAGAGATACCAATAGAAGTAAAGCAGCATCTTCATCTTCAACCTTAACATCAATATTACGCAGATCTAGTAATATTGAGTTTAACTGATCTAAATGATATTTGAGTCTCGTATATGCATCCTTAATGCAAACATGCGCTGTTTTAGAAGCAATTTTTTGTCTGTAGATATTTTGTCATGTACAAACTCTCTAACTTCTTCTAGAGACCGGCAACAGTCGTATGATCCGAAACTTCTATGATGACTTCATCTTCAAGACATAACAAAATCGTCGAGTGTGCCTTCTCTTCAAGAGTAGCCATCTCAGCAGCGTCGCCTCCCTTCTCTTTCTACAGTGGCGCCCATAAACTTTGTTGTTTTAACAAAGTTTTCATCTTGATCTGCCAGAGACCAAAACTGTTCCTCCCAGAAAACTTGTCAATCTTCACGTTCATCGCAGACATCTTCTCACTAGGTTACAGATGCGAAAATTCCCAGAACCTTGAGCTCTGATACCAGTTTGTTATAACAGATGTGAACACGATAACAGTAACGTAAAGAACAAGACACAGATTTACGTGGTTCACCAACGATCTTGTTGGCTACGTCCACGGGAAAAGAGACAGAGTTTATTACTGGAGATAATATAGATTTGCAGAATATACTGGAAGCTAGGAATTAGAGAGTATTAATAGTAAAACTCTAATTAACAGAGTTCTAATTAATCCCCAGCGGGTTAGACTTAATTTATGGGCTCAATCTATTCAAGTCATATCTAACGGTCATGATTTTGAACCTCACCCATGGCCATCACATAAAACTAAATCAAAGCATCCATAAATCGCCAAAATTTCAAATTTTCCAATAAAATTCAATATCTGGATCCGTCTTATTCTTTCCGTACGTATTAAAGCTAAACAACAAAAAGAAAAGAATGTAGCTATAAAGCATCCGCCAAATCCGGATCAAAATCCCTAATTAAGTGCTTCCTTTTCTTCATCGCCGCCATGTAGAAGCAAAGCCAAGCCAATTAATACTCAACACTATGTATGTTGTCTGAGATAAAGAAGGTAGATTCTTTATCAAATGAGAGTATTTATATTTATGTGAGCAAGTTTGTAATTTAGTAGTTTGTTTTAGTATTTCCATCATGCCATAACCGAAGGTATCGACCGAGAATATGTTGGTATGAGTTGTAGACGAAATTATACTGCATATATTTGTATTTATGTATATGCTAAAATATAATATACTAGATTATGACCCACTTGATGGACGAGTTTTTTAATTTTAAAATAAATTAAATTTAAGTAAAATTAATTATTAAAGTAAATATGTGTGCTTAATGATTTATCTTATAAAAATAAATTTAGGTGGAAAAATAGAAATCATATTTCGTTTGAGAAAAGATTTTGGTTATTAACATATTTTACATGAATAAATTATTTATATATTATAATTTTATTATTAACATATTAAAATTATATGCCACATCCATTAGTTTGGTCCATCTTGTCATTTTTTTTTCGATCACTGTGTGAGATATGTATTTTTAAAATATAAGAAACCAAAAAGCTAAACCAAAAAATATATGTCGCATCCATTAGTTTGGTCCATCTTGTCATTTTTTTCGATCACCGTGATAGATATGTATTTTTAAAATATATAAAACCAAAAAGCTAAATCGAATATGACCCGACACACACCCGAAAGGATCCTAAACTTCTCTATCTGAAGAACCAAACCCAAACTAAACCGAGAAGTGAATGGATACCTGAAATATTTGAAATACAACTATATATTCAAAACCATTAATAATATATAAACTTGATATAACTCAATTATATACCCTACAATTATAAACCCAAAAATATCAATTATTTTTAAATCAAAATAACCAACATACGCAAAATAAAAAAATATAAGAAAGTTCTAAGTTATATTTGTGAAAATTTAACCAAATTTTATTCAAATTTAACCAATTTTTAATATATGTTTTCTATTTCGTGTATCCAAACCAAACCAAATAGATCATATGCCTCTAAACCCAAAAATCTGAGAGATCTAGGTGAGACGTTGTTCTCGCAAGATCTTAATTGTCCAATCTAATATCCTCTTGTTGAGATCGTATTTCGGTTCCCAACATAATATTTTTTCCCTCTCGCAGTTTCACTTTGCTGAAATCTTTCACTATTCTTTTGTCTCATGGCGTTTTCCGACAACATCTTCTAGCTCCACCTTTCCGTGACCAGCTCACAATTTTATTCTTATCTCGGACCTTATACCTTAAGATGTTTGGTTTTTACGACTTTCTTTCTTTTCCGTTGTCGGATTCTTATCCACCATCATTTTCAATCTCCAACATAAATCCCATTGACTTGCTCCTTCCTATAGCTAGATCTAGATAAGTGTATGAGAATTGGCTTCGCATGAGAAACTCTCTCAAAATGTATTTCTGCCTCGTTTTAGACTTATTTTTTTTGTGAAAGAACAATTTTTGCTTTCTTCCTTTAGGAGAAATTATTTACACACTTTTTATCCTCTATGGAGAAAACATTTCCTTCAATTTTCATGTTCAAGAGAGGTGGTGTTTTTTTTTTTCATAAACCAAGAATATCATGTATTTTTCTAACCAATTTCATATCTTATGTCAATTATATGTAACTCTTGTTGATAAACCCGACAAAACTGTTTAACAGTCGGTCTTGAATAACATTAAGTACTCTTAACATTCTGCATATTAGATCATCTCCTAAAATTTATTTAATACATAACCAATTAGAATAATGAATTAAATTAGATTATACTAAATCAATTTTGTTCATTCTGCAACCAAGGTTTATATAATAAGATTATATAAATTAATAATTTTTTGGGTTTCCTTTTTTCATTATTTTTTAATTTAAATTATTGATTAGATAAATTAATAAATTCTTGTTTAACTTTTTTTCTTTAAGATAGGGTTTTAGATTTTATTTTTGTTTTTGTATTTGTTTTAAAATTATTTTTTTATTTTAATTATTGATTAGATAAACTAACTAATTCTTGGTTTCATTTTTTCCTTTTAAAATCTTTCCTTAATTTTAATTATTCATTAGATAAATTAACAAATTCTTGGTTTCCTTTTTTCTTTTCAAAACTATTTCTATATTTTAATTAGTTTTATTTTCATTTCTAGATTTGTTTTAAAATTATTTCTTAATTTTAATTATTGATTAGATAAATTAACAAATTATTGGTTTCTTTTTTTCTTTTAAAATTATTTCTTTTATTTTTTTTGTTTTTTAGATTTTTTAAAAACTTATTTCTTAATTTTATTTATTGATTAGATAAATTGACTAATTATTAGTTTCTTTTTTCTTTTGATTAGATAAATTAACAAATTCTTGTTTAACTTTTTTTTCTTTAAGATAGGGGTTTAGGTTTTATTTTCGTTTTGGTATTTGTTTTAAAATTATTTCTTGATTTTAATTATTGATTAGATAAATTAAAAAATTCTTGTTTTCCTTTTTTCTTTTTAAAATTAATTTTATTTTTGTTTTTAGAGTCGTTTTAAATTTATTTCTTAATTTTAATTATTGATTAGATAAATTAACAAACTATTAGTTTTTTTTGTTTTAAAAGTTTATCTTTTATTTTTGTTTTATATTTATCTTAATTTAAATTATTGATTAGATAAATTAACAAATTATTGGTTTCTTTTTTCCTATTAAAATTATTTCTTTCTGTATATATGTTTTATTAGTTGTATTTATGAATTTGACATGTGACAAGATCTGAATTATTTGTGACACGTGTCATGATCTCGTGAAGTATAATTTTGACACATATCGGCTTCTCGTGAGTGCATCCCAATTTTATATAATAAGATATGTGTATAAGAGTTATTAAATTAAATTTATGTGAAAAACTTATATTTTTATAAGTTCTTTTCAAACTTATTATTTTAGTAAAATAAATTTGCATCAACTTATATTTTCTATTTTATTTGTTTGTGAAATTTGTTTTTTATATTAACTAGGTTCTAACCCGGACTAGGCATAGAATAAAGTTATATAATAAAACTATCGTATATTTTTAATAATTTATTTACTTAAGTTAATTAATTTTTTTTTTGAAACTTAATTATTTTTTTAATACATATTCAAAAGTGTTTGTTAAATAGATATAAAAAAAATTATTATGTAAACTATTAATTTTATTTTAAAAAATCAAAATATATTGTATTTAATTGCGTTAGGTTGCATAGATAGTAAAAAATATTTATAAGACATGTTTGGATATAAATATAAAAACTATAAACCCTACATTTTTATCTTTAATGAATTTCTGTTTTTTCTTGATTACAAAACAAATAATTTAATAACTTACATTTGAAAACGTCATTTACAGATTCAATCAATTTCGATACCTCATGCTGATGCGGGACTTGATGTCTACTTATGGAAGCATGGTGAAGACTTTTATCGAAGTAGTTTCTCTACCTTAGCAACCTGAGAGCTGATTTGGCAACGTCGAGAAAATTTTTCCATGGAGTCGCCTGATTTGGTTCACTCAGGGAGTTCCAGGTTTCTTCTCTTTCATTAAGTGGTTGACATTGAGAAACCAATTGTCTATAGGAGATCGTACTCGAGCTTGGGGAACGGTCCAGCATTATGTTTTTTTTTTTGTGGCGAAAGATATGATTCTCATTACCATCTTATTTTCTGCATGGCTTTATTCAGAGACGGAACTAGAAATTTTATTTATGAGGGTCAAAATATAACAAATATATTTTATGGGGGTCACTACAGCAATTAAATTGATCTTAATTTTGATACTTTAAACAAAATACACCAAACTTTAAATTTTCATGGGTGTCATTTGACACCCTTTCTCTACACCTACTTGCGTCCCTGGCCTTATTCGTTCACATTGTGGCTCTCCTTAGTTGAAATTTTCATTGGTGAGGCTGCTCTCGCGGTTGGGCATATGTACATGAATTATATTCTTATTTGTATGTGTTTTCAGTCTTGTATCTACCACTTAAGGCAATGAAACCTTTTTTTATTTTCCCTTCTGTGACTGTAAATAATATTTTTGTTGATTAATAAATTTAAGATTTCAAAAAGAAAGTGTATTTACTAATTGTACTTTCCAAAATAATAAGTAGGATTCAGTAAAATAATAGATAAAGTTTTGGGTGCGTCAATAAAAAATAAACGAGTGATTGCCACAATTGGTTTAAAGTTTCGTTTGTCAAAGAAACGGAGGCCCATTGGGTGAGAGACAATTTTGCTAAGATTTTCTTTTTGGATGGTGCTATCATTTTCACAGCAATTGTGGTCAAAAACTATTCAAAATGACATCATGAAAATCATGAAAATTTCTACTAGTTGAATTTAAAAGTGCATATTTGACCATACCAAACCCATACACACCTAAACCTAATTTGTTGTCACCAAAAGGTGTATACGGTGACAACTCACACGCACACATTGACACATATAAAATAATAGTATCAATTATCAAACATACAGTCATGCATACAAAACTGCTTTCAATTTATTTGCACGCAATTTAGATATCACTTTGTAAATTAAGTAATCCTTCCGTTTTTGGTAGTTAATGAATTGGTTAATGTCTTTTTGAAAAGAAAAAAAAAATACATTAACCAAAGATATATATATGTCTTGACATTTCTAATTACTTAATGAATCCTAAGTGTTTTGAGGTTTGGAAAAGCCAAGCTTTGTGGAATCATGTTGTCTCTACCGCTCTAAGTTCTCGTTTTTGTACAAATAGTCAATGTATACGTTGTTTTGTATCCCTACGATTGATGATGAATTATCCCTACGATTGATGATAAGGAATTAAGAAGAAGATCTCATAGAAAACACATTTAAAATTTTTATTAGTTATAACCTATGTTTTTTTTCGGTAAAAATTATAACCTATGTTTGTCCCAACTCCAAGTATACTTTTGCTGCTTGCATGTAGTTCGTTTATGTTTCTACGTATTATTTGTTTAAATACACATTTGAGTTTTATATATATACACGAATGTTTATGTAAGCTAATTCGCATTTTAATAATGATGTTTTTTTTTAATCATGGAGCACATGAAAATGTTGTCCCACTTGCCGTGGATATAATGTGGGGAAGACATGATAAAATATTGATGTATTCTGTTGGACTCATGACCGTTTTGTCCAACCACTATAAAGTGTTAAAAACGGAGATAAATTAAGAAGATCGTTTAAGTAGCACAAAATGTTAATCAGAATTGCCAATTTAAGGTTACATGGTTCAATGATTTTCTGACTAATTGGGTTGAATTGGCATTCAATTTGATCGATTTCACTGTTGAGGTGTATGCCTCTTTGATCGATTCAACCTGTAAAGACAACATATATTAATAAAAACAAATTTATGGAATTAATTGTTAAAATAATTCAATATCTTACTTCTTCGGTTTTAAATT
Source organism: Cardamine occulta (assembly GCA_028015245.1). Taxonomy (NCBI): domain Eukaryota; kingdom Viridiplantae; phylum Streptophyta; class Magnoliopsida; order Brassicales; family Brassicaceae; genus Cardamine; species Cardamine occulta. The sequence goes on from CM051378.1 coordinate 4,916,023, forward strand.
AAGTGTCGTTTAAGGTTTTGACACATGTATTAAAAAAAAAAAAAATTTCTATTTTACTCTTTATTAATATATTTTACAAAAAATATTATCGGTCAATACATTTAATCAATAAGGATAAAACTTTAATTTTATCATATATTTTGTAACGCCAGTGTTCTGGAAACAAAAAATTTGAAGTTAATTGTCGGGATTTGGAGTGGAGTTGGTCAACTCTGGTTTTGGATTGAAGAGCCAGTTTACGATTTAAATAATTAATCGAGAGAGTTTTAGTTAATTTTTGGGTTGAAATTTCAAACCCTGGTCTGATTTAATTGAACCAAAAATTATTTAATTCTGGTTAATTTCTGGTTTAAGGTTATTAAAAAAAGATGAGACATATATAAAGGGTTTTAGGGTTTTATTTATGAAATTTTGTGCCTCCTTGTCAGAGACCCTGAGAAGAAGAGAGAAAATAAGAAATATAAGAGAAGAAGACAGATTCGACCGGTTTTGGGAGAGCGAAAAATCGGATGAGCAAATAAAGTTATTTCCATCTTTTATTTCATGGAAAGATGCACGGCATAAAGATCTACCTACAGCCGCAAGTGGATCTCCAATCAGGGTTCTGGTTTGAAAGTTATGGAGGTGTTACTGAGTCAGTTCTCTGTAAATCGAGCCTCGCGAAAATTCAACTTCAAGAAAAGCTTTATGACGAACCATATTGAGTTAGAAGACGATCTACATATCATTGGAAAGCTCTCGATGTTATATTTTCAGATCCGCCTACCGATCAAGATTCTGATTTAAATTCTGGCTGAAATCAGAGTTTGAATACGCAACGACTGTGACCAATTTATGAAACCCTAACTTGAAAACAGTTATGATGCAGCAACTTCAAAGGAACATATAACACATATCTGAAGTCTGATCTGAATGAAATTTTCTGGGGAGCTTCATAGCACTTTATCTTAAGATTCAACGGTGGGATTGAGATTTCAACGGTTAGTTGTTGATTTATTCATATATTTCTAAGACATATTTGTATAGAGTAATCTCACGAGTTGTATTGTTTAGTTAGGCAAACGAGCTTGGTTTGAGCTTAACCTTTGTAGGAACCTTGAGAACTTATGTATATAAGTCTCATTTTATGGAGAAATGTTTTTGGCATATGAAGGGATGTGTCGTGTTGTGAAGTGTGATTTTGGTTATGTTGTAGGTGTGTCGAGGAAGAGCTCGGGGAAAAGAAGAGTTCTGCAAAGAACTGACTTAGTAACACATCCATAACTTTCAAATCAGAACCTCGATTTGAGATCCGCATGTGGCTGTAGCTAGCTCTTGATGGAGTGCATCTCTCCATGAAATATGAGATGGAAATAACTTTATTTGCTCATCCGTTTCCTTTTTTTTCTCTATTCTCTCTCTTCTTCTTAGGGTCTCTCTGACAACAAGACACAAAATTTCAGAAGCAAAACCCTAAAACATCTTGTATATGTTTCGTCTTTTTTTTAATAACCTTAAACCAGAAATTAACCGGAATTAGTTAATTTTTGGTTCAATTAAATCAAATTGGGGTTTGACGTTTCAACCCAAAAATTAATTAAAACTCCCTCGGTTAATTATTTAAATCACAAACTGGCTCTTCAATCCAAAACTGGAGTTGACTAATTCCACTCCAAATCTCGACAATTAACTTTAAATTTTCTGTTTCCGGGACATAGGCATTGAATATATAAAACAATATTTATTTTAAAACAAAATTTATGTTGTAAAACGACACTTAATTTAAAACATAGAAAGTATTAAATATGTAATCAAAAGGTCCGAAGAAATTATAATCTCCTCTTTCCCAATTTAAATATGTTGAATATACTACCTTATTGTATAAAAAAAGTAGTACATGTATCTAGTAAATAAATTGACATTTAATAATTAAGTATTAAAATTCAAAAATCAAAAACATCATTTGGTATAATAATTGCAATTAGACTACTTTTAGAAGTGCTAAATCTAATGACTTTTATCAAGATATCGTTGGATAAACTCTAAAGCGTCTTCCTTCCATCCAATAACATTTTAGAGGGTGTATTAGACTGAATATTTTGCGAGATTTGAGTTTTAATGACAAATTATGTGTTATTAAAATATGAATTTTAAAATATCTTTTAAAATTCAGTGTTATTAGATTAATGATTTTAAATTTTACACTCGAATCCACTGTTATTGAAAACATGATTAGAATTTGATTTAAAAGTTTTAGGTAAGACTTGAAAGGATTTTTTAGTAAAAAGTACAAAGACCAAAATCTCATGGTTTTATGTGAGATTTCAGAAAATTTAATAACAAAATTCCTAATTCACCAAAATTTCACTAAATCATCTCAAAACTCAAATTTCTCCAAATATTCAATTCAATACAGCCCTTACTAAATTTACCAAATTAAACATGTTAATACTATTTGTCATTTTGTGGTAGGAAAATGATAACAATCTTCAAAATATCAAAAATATGTTAATAACTTAATACTATTTAGCTACCAATGTCATACGTGTAAACTGTTTTTGGTTGACCACAATAAGCATATACTACCACGATTTTACTTTTTACAGTAAAAGCTACTCCTATTTTAATATTATATATTTTATTTCATATAAAATATTTAAATAATTTTGATTTTAAGTTTGTACCGAAAATATCAATGATAAAAGTATTAAATTTATGGTGAATTGGCTGATTGGGATGTTTTCTTAAAGTAATTGGTTAGAGAGGTCTGATACTATTTACAATTAGGGATATGAGATACTTACATTATTTGGTTCATGTGTAATAATATTATGGGTCTTGAAAAATTTACTTATTTACAGTTTTGCCACCACAGTTTTTTTTTGTTTTTTTTTTGATTTTTTCGACAAATGTTTATTTCTCTATCTTTTTTCTTTTTATCTTTTCTTCCAGTTTCTAGTTTCTTTGATTTTTATACAAATCAGTTATTAAAATATATTTTTGTGAATCTAATAAGATCTATTTTACAACTAAAAATATCTCTTGTATACCGTTTATACACCGTTTTGTATACCGTATTTGTATACCGTTTATACACCGTATTTATAGACTTTGATGGTGTACAAGACATGTTGGTGTACAGAGACATGATGGTGTACAAGAGACATAATGGTATACAGAGACATAATGGTGGATGATATAGGGTGGTGGATGATATGGAAGTGGATGAGTTAATAAGTTATGAGTGAGTAGATGAGCTTATGGTTGGTGATATGGAATGTTGGATACGTTGTGGTGGATGGCTGGGTGAATGAGTGTGAGGTGGATGACTGTATAAGATATGAGTGAGTGGATGAGCTTATAGTAATATAGTGGATGAGTTGGAAGTGGATAAGTTAATAAGCTATGAGTGAGTAGATGAGCTTATGGTTGGTGATAGGGGTGGGCAAACGAGAATTCGGGACGAGATTTTACGGGAATGTGAACGGGACGAGAATTTGGGAATAACAAAACTAATCTCATTTATGTCCCATATAAAATATGGGACGGGAGAGGGACGAGATCAGGACGGGCTGGGACGGGAATGAAAATTCCTAAAAATAAACATGACAAACAAATTAAAAATTAAAAATTTTAAAATAATAAATGATCACAAATAAATTTGTTTAATAATAGAAAAAACTTAAAATTCAGAAACAACCCAACATAAACCTCAGTCATAAATCATCAAAATTAAAATAAAACCAAAATAAATTACAGATGAGTTGGAGGTGGATGAATGTATAAGATATGTGGTGGTGTACAAATACGGTGTACAAAAATGGTATACAAATATAGTATACATAGGTGGTGTACAAATACGATATAGTGTACGAAAGTGGTGTACAAATCTGGTATATAAATACAGTGTACAAATGTATGGTATACAAATAATGGTGTACGAGATATTGATGTATAAGGTGGTCATCTGTCCCAATAGCAATTTGGTTATTTTGTATTCTATATCTCACATATATTTTTTGTCTCACTGTAACTGTCAAAGAGCTTTTCTTCTAATTGTAAATAGTAACCGGTCTATTTTTTCAATTACATTAGAAAAAAATAACCCATATAACCCTTAAACTTAACAAACATATATCGTACTTATCTAAAATGATAAAATCTATGCCACAAGTCAACTTTAGTATAAAAAAAACATATCATTAATCAAATCCAACAAACTATTCGAATATTGAAGTATTAAAAAAAACAAAAACAAAAAAAAGAGTCGACACTCGACAATGATAGAATTTTCGTTATAATTACTTTGAAAACATTAATTAATAATTACTATATTTTTCCAGTCATAGGAATGAAACAAAGAATAATAATAAAAATAAAAATAACGCATCAAAGTCGACGACTACTCTATAATCCTTACGACGACCGTTCAACACGTCTGACTTTGTAGACTTATTGTCTCTCTGCAACTTCATTGGCAGAGATAACAAAAATAAAAAAGATAAAAAAGCTTCAATTTTTAATCCAAACCCAGAAAAATTCTTTCAACATACTTCATCATCCATGGAAGAGATCAGCTCAAAACCAAGAAAGTTCCTTCCTTTATTATTACTCATCTTCTTCTTCCTCTGTTATTCTCCTGCCATGGCAGCTGATGAAGATGACATAAGATGCTTACAAGGAATCAAAAGCTCTCTTACAGATCCTCAAGGAGCGTTGAAATCTTGGAACTTTGCAAATTCAACTAAAGGGTTTCTCTGTACTTTCGTTGGTGTGTCTTGTTGGAACAATCAAGAGAATAGGGTTATTACTCTTGAGCTTAGAGACATGGGTTTATCTGGTAAAATCCCAGAATCTCTTAAATTCTGTGGGAGTTTACAAAAATTGGATCTTTCTATTAATAAGTTATCTGGTAATATCCCTATAGAGCTTTGTGATTGGTTACCTTTTTTGGTATCTCTTGATTTGTCAAACAATGAATTGAATGGTGAGATTTCTCCTGATTTAGCTAAGTGTAGCTTTGTCAACTCTTTGGTTTTGTCTGATAACCAGCTTTCTGGTCAAATCCCGGTTCAGTTCTCTGGTTTAGGGAGGTTAAGGAAGTTCTCTGTAGCTAACAATGATCTATCAGGTCGCATTCCTGTCTTCTTTAGCTCACAGAGGTTTTCATCTGATGATTTTAATGGGAATAAAGGTCTTTGTGGTCGTCCTTTATCTTCAAGCTGCGGTGGTTTAAGTAAGAAGAATCTTGCAATTATAATTGCAGCTGGTGTGTTTGGTGCTGCTGCATCAATGTTGTTAGCTTTTGGGATTTGGTGGTATTACCATTTGAAATGGACAAGAAGACGAAGAAGCGGTTTAAACGAAAGAGGAGTTAGTAGTTTGGCGCAGAGACTTCGTAGTCATAAGCTTACTCAAGTTTCTTTGTTTCAAAAGCCTTTGGTTAAGGTTAAACTTGGTGACTTGATGGCTGCAACTAATAATTTCAGTTCAGGGAACATTATTGTTTCAACTAGGACTGGTACAACGTATAAGGCGCTTCTTCCTGATGGCTCAGCGCTTGCGGTTAAGCATTTGAGTGCGTGTAAGCTCGCGGAAAGAGAGTTTCGGTACGAGATGAATCAGTTATGGGAGCTTCGTCATCCTAACTTAGCGCCGCTTCTTGGTTTCTGTGTTGTGGAAGAAGAGAAGTTTCTTGTTTATAAGTACATGTCTAATGGCACGCTTCACTCGTTGCTTGATTCAAATGCGGTTGAGTTAGATTGGTCGACTCGGTTTAGGATTGGTTTAGGTGCTGCAAGAGGTTTAGCTTGGCTTCATCATGGATGTCGCCCTCCTATACTTCACCAAAACATTTGTTCAAGTGTTATTCTCATTGACGAAGATTTCGATGCAAGAATTATAGATTCAGGGCTTGCAAAGCTTATGGTTCCCTCGGATAACAACGAGGGAACTTTCACAACTGGTGATTTAGGAGAGTTTGGTTATGTAGCTCCAGAGTATTCTACAACAATGCTAGCTTCACTAAAAGGCGATGTATATGGACTTGGTGTTGTCCTCTTAGAGTTGGCAACTGGGCTAAAAGCTCTTGGAGGAGAAGGGTTTAAAGGAAGTTTAGTGGATTGGGTGAAACAGCTTGAAAGCTCGGGAAGAATCACCGATGCATTCGATGAAAACATTCGAGGAAAAGGTCACGATGAAGAAATCTTGAAATTTGTTGAGATAGCTTGTAACTGTGTGACTTCAAGGCCTAAAGAGAGATGGTCAATGTTTCAAGCATACCAATCACTGAAAGCTATTGCTGAGAAACAAGGCTATTCGTTCACCGAACAAGATGATGATTTTCCTTTGATTTTCGACACGCAAGAGAAAATCAAAATATACAATGACACGCAAGAGAACGAGACAATGTGAAAAAAACGAACCTCTTATGGGAGAAGGTAATAAAAAAGGATCTTTCATGAGTATTTTGTTGTCTATATATCATCTTGTACTACTTTTGTATTGGTAAGTTAGAGCATGCTTAAGATTTGTAGAGATTATGTTTATTGTAAAATCAGAATTGTATGTATATGCTATTGTATTTTCCATTTAAGACATGTTATGTTAAATACATTGGTTTGTTTTCTTGGCTGTGTTAGAAGAGTGACAAAACAAATTTTAACTTGTGTTTTCTTTAAAGAACAAAAAGAAAGTGAAGAAACAGGAAAAAAAGAGTTTTTTTTTGTTCTCTGCACAATCTTGCTTTAAGGGTCTGCTTATCGATACAGTCAAAATCAATCCCACAAAAGAAGCTAAAGAAGGCAAAAAGAGAGAGAGAGAGGTTTGAATCTAAGCTTCACTCACTCCTTTTGTATTTTCACTTTGTAAGATGCTATCAAAAACACACAGAATATAAGATTCCCAAAGTTCAGAAGAACCCAAAAATGAAAATATTTGTAATTCTAAAGTTGTGCAAGTACAAAAGCTAATAATAAGAAGCAATATCATTGAGTCTTGAATTATAATAAAAATCAGTAATTTAAGGAGGGAAATGATATTTTGAAAACAGAGCTAACTTTAGATAATGGTTTGCTTTAGCCAGAGGAAACATAAAAAAGCAAAACTTTAAAGTTAACAGATTTAATAAAGAAACGGCAAAGAAAGAAAGAAACAAAGATGAGGAAAACATGAAACAGAGAGTTAGATAAAAAGGCATAAATAAACCTATAATTAATACAAATTGTTATTACAAAAAACCCTACAAATCTTCTGAAAGTATTCAAACTTCAGATACAATATTCTAAAAAAGAAAGAGAGAAAGTTAAAGTCTTCACCTTCCAAAATGCTACAGAGCAAGAAGAGACCTTGTAGAAACAGAGCAAGCCTTCACAAAGCTATGACTTCATAGCCATATATATATATATCTGAATTTGAAGTTTATAGATTGCCCCAGAGAAAAAAAAAGTAGCTTCTTCACTTGGAAACGTAATTGAGACTTGAGAGGCTGCCAAATAGATCGTCATAGTTATATCATACTCTTGGAGGCCGTCTTGAAGTTTCTGCTTTCCTGAAGAAATAATTTTGAAACAAAAAGCTAAGTAAAGTTTAACTAAAGTGGTCAAGTTCTTCACAAGTTACTTTAAAACATAGAAATTAGAGAAAGAATAAGCTTTAACTAAAACATGATATACATTATATGCTTTCTAAAGACAGTTCTTTAAAGGACACAAAATGTACAATGACACTGAAAAGAAGGAAAGAACAAGAATTCTGCATGCTAATGATCTTTTTTAGAAACCTGTGATTATCGGTATCTGTGTAAAGTGAACTTCCAAAGATCTTGAATTTAGCAAACACTAATAGTGGAAGATTAATTTTTGTATAAACTTACTTAAACCAACTTCAAGACAAAATTCTCAAAAAGGCAAACATAAAAGATCGAAAATATATGAGAGAAGAAGAAGATTAAGAACCTGTTGTGGATAGGATCAGGGCCATTTGGAACTTTTCGTTTGCTCACATGAAACAGATTCACATCCTTACCACTAAACCGCAAAGTCTTGACCTTTTCTGTAGATGGAACACTTGATACAGAGTTTGCAAAGACACCGACAAGAAGAAACACAATAACACCCAAATACACAAGAGCGCCAACCAAAGCTCTAATGCCATTTCCACCCATACTGAAACGTTATGTCCCTACAGCTTCCTGTTTAACAACTGACCAGCCAAACCAAAGAATAGACTGAGCAAAACATCCATGATGTTTGTGAAGTGGCTGTCACATAAATAGAGAGAGATCTTTGAACAGAAGAAGCTAAAAAAAGTAGAAAGCGAAATGAGAAGCAAAAAACAAGCATTTAGGTTGTTTTTTTTTATATACCTTGGAAGACAAATCCGTGATTGGCCCTATTTAAAGATGAAGCACACAAAGCAACATTATACAATACGTAGGTGTCCACGTAAAGAGAGAGAGAGGAAGAGAAAAGTTATGAAAAAACATATCTTTATGTAACATATGGGGCCCTTTGAGTACCTTTTTATTTGTTTTGATTTGTGAATTTTCATGCAGTAAACCATTGGGGACCTCACAAGCTTCCCTAACTACATATTTTTATTAAGCCATTCTAAAAGCAAAGGACATTGCACCTTTTGTTACTGAGTATTAGCAAGCCTACTACTTTCCTTTACCACTATCTTAAATCACTTGGATGTTTCCTTTAGACAATAACAAAATCAATTAAGAATGTAACAAAACCAAACCTGTCAAAAAGAAGCTAGGAGCTACAAATTTTCTTCCTTGTTAAGTATTCCCTCCCTACAAAGAACCGAATTAGCAGCAAAGATATAAACTTTAAGCTATAATAATAAAAGAATGATTTAGAAAACATATCCAAATTGTAAAGAAAAGAATCCATATCTGATTGACAGCTAGGCAAGATTGAGCCAGTTTGTTTCCATGACACAAGCAAACTTCTTTTTGGCCTTGGTGGGAAAGAGAAGCTTGCCTTGTAACATAGTAAAGCCAAAGTGTAAACAGACATGGCCCCACAATTTCATTGCTATATATCTGTTTCCTCTATATCATTTAGAGATCTTACACATGGTCAGGATAGTGTCCTTATAGTATTGATTCTCACAGTGATTGTGTGAGCAAAGCCATGCATATATCTCCCTCAAAGTAATTTCAAGTTACATGCTCTATTGAAGAATTGTTTACCCAAAGTAGATTAAGTTAGAAAAAAAAAGGAAAGAATGATTCAACACATACCTCAGTTAAGTCATTTTCGTACAGGGTATCTTTAATTAGAAGTGATTCTTAATATGATACATACATATAGAAATCATGTGTAGCAAGTTGTTCTCTCAGACTTTGAGGGAATCTAAAGAAGCCATATGTAATGGAATAAAGGTGAAACTCTGACTTCATATTTCAAACTCTATACAACTATCTCTGCTTCACAAAACACACATGGCAACATACATTATTACCGATATTAGAACTATCATAAGATTGCAGCTTGTTTTTATCTCGGGACTTGGCAACAAACAAAATGGCGATTGATGGACAAAAGCATCTGCAAAAATTTAACATGAGACACTAAGAATATGTGACAGGAAAAAACAGAAATGAAAACGAAATGATCTTTTATCACATGACAGAAGCAAATGCAGCAAATCACAGCATTAGAAACTACTTACCCTGGTTTTCAAAAGTTGGAACAAGCTAGCTCTTCAGCATCAGCCTCTGTTCTGTGCCTTTAACCGAAAAAATGGCAAGATATAACTGTTGAGTTTCACTGTGGCTTTAAGATTTTCTTGGCTTCTGAGCCCATTTTGGTCCATATATAGCCAGATGAGTCCGGCCAAACCTTCGATCAGTCATCTATATGAAAATTTTCTCATCAACATTCATACATATGAGACCCCATTCATTAAAGTGATCAAAAGGGAAACAATTACCTTTTCAAGGCATCCACATGAATCAAGCATTGTGGTTCGTGAAGGGTACTCGACCACCTAGATCAGATTTTGTCCAGAAGAGCATGAAAAATAACTCAAAAGTTCTTATAATATGGTTTGAGAATGGAATTATATAGCTACTCACAATAAATGTATTTTCCCCAATTGCTGCAGACTTAGAAATCTGATCCATCAAAACCTCATAATCAACCTCCATGTAAGGTGGTGTAACGCTGATATAATCAAATGCTCCATCCTTACCTGATAGTAACGAATAATTGTAAGAGTTAGATACTATTTAAAGCTGAAGTTCAGTGATGAAATTGACTACTGTTTAACATCTTCAAGACTAGACATGCCTACTAATTTATCTGCGCGTTCCAAGAAGTTTTCGACTCGAGCAGTGTGTATAACCGAAGCTTCAACAAACCCAGTGTGTTCCAAGTTTGGTTGTAGAACATTTGAAACAACCCAAGGATCCATCTCAACAAAATGTGCCTGTGGAGAATTAGTCATGTCCAAGATGGAACCAAATGTCTAGTTATCTCACTTGAATAAATGATCATACAAAACAATTCCTGCCATGACAGTCTACCTCAGAACATCCTCGACTAATTGCTTCAATTCCAACAGATCCTGTACCACTGTACAAATCCAACCACCTTCCAGGACGCAGAGACGTTGGACAACCACCAGCAGCCTATAAAAGAATCAGTCTTGGAATGTTAATCTTACATTAAATCCCTAATTTTAGCTAATAAACAGTCGTCATCATTTTCATTACTCTTACCTGGAGAATTCCAAAAGCTGCTCCTTTAACAACTTCCATCATAGGTCTCACATCCATTCCCTTAAGAGAAAGCAACTTCTTTCGTTTAGCAGTACCTGCAAGAACCTAAACACTCCACACATTGAGGAAATCAAACAACAGAAACCACACAAAAAACATCATGAAACAAGCAAATACACACCTGAAGTAACCTATGAGTAGTTCTTGGCTGTACAACAACAACTTCTTCTTCTTGACTATTCCTTCCACTCATTTTCTCTTCTTTCCTTCTTGCCTTCTACAATGTGTGTTTTCACCAAAGTGTCAGTTTTCAGCAATTTATCACAAATCAAATCGAAACAATTATTAAAAATCCAACCTTGGATTGAGATGTAAACTCATTAGCATCATAACCATATCGTTCCAACAACAATTTCTTATCTTCACTTGCTAAACCAGTTCCTAAATCTGAAAAGTCACAAGAAATGAACTGAGAAAAGGCGAGACCTTTATGTAACAATAACTAGACATGTATAGATTTGAGGATGAAAGAAACAAAATTTCATACTTTTACGGCTCGAGACGATGAAATTTCGAATACGCAGTGGAGGAGAAACCCTGAAGAGATGAATTTGGGGGAAAGAAGAATATGAGACACCCAAATTCTTATTCTTCTCGATGTTGATTCCTAGTGGAGAAACTATGGAAGCTGATAACAAAACCGCCATAGCTCAAAAGATTTCGACTTTCGAGCTTGAGCTTCTCATTCAGTAACAAACCAAAAGAGAGTTTACGAAGGATAGGAACACAGTGAAACTCTCTGGTTGAGCCAGAGGCTTATCAAAAGTTGTCTAATTTGAGCTATGTAAAATAACTCTATGAAACATCATTGTATGATCTCAACAAACTTTGGTACTAGTAATAAGAGAAAAGATATAACTTGTTGAAAAATCATAGTTTTTGAAAATCATAAAGCAGCTACAAGAGAAGCAACAACAACAATAACAAGAAAAGGGAAGGATCTAATAATCGAAATCATTCAAGAGTTGAGGAAACTGTGAGAGCATCTCTTGGTCTTTATCCAATATTTCATCCACAAAGGAACTCACAGAATGACATGTTACCACAGCCTGTGAATCGATCTTTTGAGAGCTGCATTCGGCTTGGCTGTTGAAATGAGGCTCGTTCTGCGCAAAAGTGAGGTTACTAGTAGCTGAGGATCCCACTACTTGAGTCTGAGAAGTCAGAGGTAAAACCGGATCCAAGAGAAGATAATCACTCCAACTGAATGTAGTAACCGGTGCTTGAGATCCTTGGTTTGGTTTTTGAGTGATACTAGCAGAAGAAGATGAGGAAGAACATGAAGATGTAGTTCCATTGAGAAGATGATTTGAATGGTTAGAGAAATGAAATGGAGAAGTTTGGAATTCAGATGAAAAGATCATAGGAGAGTTGTTGTTGTTGTAATAAGTCTCATGGCTTGTTGTTGTTGTGTTCCTCCTCATCACTTCCCAAGCTGAGTTTGATTGTGTGAGTACAGAGTTGTTAGATAGTTCTGTTTTGAAAGATGAGTTTACATTTCCGTGGCCACCACCACTAATGTTTCTGAATTCTGAAAGAACTTGAGAAACCGGTTTATGAGTAACCGGATCTATCCCCATTTTCATTAGCCTCTTCTTTAGCTTTGTGTTCCAATGATTCTTCACATCGTTATCCGTTCTTCCTGGCAGCTTTCGTGCAATCGAAGACCACCTGAAAAAACATAAGTTTGATAGATTCTTGTCTCATTGTTTTAAAAGTTAGTTAGTTGAGAATTAGGTTTCTTGATTTTTTACCTACTACCAATGATTCTATGACACTGAATAATAAGCTCTTCTTCTTGAGGAGAGAAACTATCATGTTTAAGATCAGGTCTTAAGTAATTAGTCCATCTCAATCTACAGCTCTTCCCACATCGATTCAAGCCTACACCGAAAGAAAGAAAAACTCAGAAATCAAATAAGAAATGTGATTCTTGAAAGAATTTTTGGGATAAACCTGCTTTTTTGGGGATCAAACTCCAGTTTCCTACACCATGAATTGCAACATAAGCAAGGATCTTAGCATCTTCTTCTTCAGTCCAAAGACCTTTTTTGACATTGGATTTGTCACAACATGGTGGCCTTCCCATTTTTTGGATATTTTAAGACACGAGAGAAGATGAAGAAGAAGAAGAAGTTGAGAAATGTATGAAAGTACAAGAACAAAGGCTTTATGGGAAATAGAGTGATGCAATGCAAAAGCTTTGAGAGAAAGAGAAAGAGAAGAGGTGAGGATCTCATGCTTGTAAGTTGTAAGGCTCCTAAATTAACGGTAATTGCATGATTGTTACATTTTCATTAGAAATATAGAGTCTCGAAATGCATGACGTAGTTTTAGATAACTATCAAATCTCATGTACACTACAAATTGTTGTTATATACTAATACATAATTCAGTTATCATGAATATTGGCTTGGACTTGAGGTGATGATAAAATTTTTTTAGAAAACTGATATTTATTAAGTTTGGGGTAACACAACTGTTCTGAATAACATCCACAATCTAATTGATTCGATGTAGCTAAGAAACCATCTCTTTATTCAGCAATAAAGTTGAATAAAACGACGTCGGTTAAGAAGGTCAAAACAGCCGTTTTGAAGTTGGTTGAAAACAGTCAAAGCACCCAAAAGCCGAACACACTGAACATTAGGGGTTTAGAATCGATTTCTCTACTCAATCAAGCTAAAAAAATGGGTAAAGTTTGTGGCTTTAACTCTCAACAGTTTCTGTGTTAACTGTTCATGAATATAAAGGGATGGTTTTGATTGTAGATGAAGAGATAGAGAAGAAGAAAAGTGAAGAAGAAGGAGAAGTGAAGGAAGGAGTAGCATCAATAGCTTTGTTGCCAAGTGGGTCTATCTCTGGCCATTTCGTTCACATGCCTCACTCCATTTGTTATGGCCTCCATGGCACTGGTAATTTCACTCTTCTCTTACTAGGACAAACATAAAATTGTGTTCTTTTTGTTTATTGGCTTTTGATTTTATGGAATGTAGTTACATGTATCAGATTCAAGACTTAATCTTGCACTAATTTACCATTTATTGATACTAGGAATGGTTAAACATGAGACAGATCTTTGCATGTCAATGGCTTAAGAGCAAGAATGAGGTTAATTAGTCTTAATTTGTGATTGTATAAGATTCAAGACTTAATCTTGCACTAATTTACATTTATTTATGACTAGAAATGGTTGAACATGATACAGATCTTTGTATGGATATAGCTTAGGAGCTGGAATGAGGTTAATTTAGTCTTAATTTCAGTGCATTTTTGTTGTATTTATTTGATGATATTTCTTTCTCTTTTGCAAAGAATTGGCTTGTGAGACTGAGTGTAGCCGCGGTGAGGATTATCGGTTGATTAAACTCACAATCATAGACTACAATGTATGAATTTTCTCACTTTCTTTTGTAACTCTTTAACTCTTAGTTCCCAAATCATGATATTGAATGTGTTCTTCATTTTTTTGTGGTGAAAAAAGAGTAAGAAGGAACAAACAGTTGTAGTGGAGTGCAAAGGTCACGATGCTGCTCGAATTAATGATGTCGAGCATGCTCATGGGTAAGTCAAGCATCTATTATGCAAGAACAAAGCTAAACTAATCCTATGAAACGTTTGTGCTTAATGAAGATGACTGAGCTATGCTTTGTGAACAGATTTTTTGAATAATTTATATGTATTACGATAGGTTTGTGCGAGTCTTCTATTGTCCTATGCTATAATGAATTTGACTGAGCTAAGGTTATGTTATCACTTGTCATTGAAAAGTTGGGAGGAAGATGTGATAGGATTAGTCGAGCAAAAGCATGGGAAGAAGAAAGTATCTGTTTCGTTCGAATGTGAGACATTGAAGGCAGAGAAAGCAGCAGAGGACCATATCAGACAGTTCATGCCCAAATTAGCTGGACTTGATGCTGTTAGTAAGTAGATACCAACACTCTCTACTTGTTCCATCTCATTATGTATTATGGTTTCTTGATTAGAACAATGAGGATTTGTGTGGTTTTTGCAGTTAACATTGGACCAATGAAGATCTCCGGGCTTGATTTTGCTGCAGTAGAAGATGAACATACAAACTAAGAAACTGAGAAATGTCTTAAAGCACAACAACAAAGGCTTTATGGAAATAGAGTGAACTGCCTTTTTATTAAGTTTTGTTAACCATAAGGAACATAACTGAACATAGGAACACTAGGATCAGAGTTATTTTGTAGTATATTGTTCTAAAATTTTCCTCTATTAACGAAAGGTTTTTCTACCACAAATGGAGAAAAACTGATTTTTCGCTATACAAAATTTTTGATCCTTTAATAAGAGCTTTGATTTACTTGTTCTTCTTAAGATGAGCAAACTTTACAGCTCTTTCTGCAATATCCATGTTCTTTTTCTGAACCAACCATGTACGTTGGATTCTTCGTGCATTCCCCTGCTGCGGCCCATTTTGCGCAGCTCTCATTCTCGTCCACACACCCAGATAGCCTCTTAACCACTGATCTCTCGAATGACCTAACATGAATCCATCTAGTTGCTGACCATTTCTCTCCCTCAACCACTGGACAGCTTCCATGTAAACTCATTGAATCTGTGGTTGCATTCGGATGAAGATTGAAGAATAGCAATGCGTCCCCTTTCCTCGGTTTCACTGCAAAGATACATATTCAGATAGTTGTACCCTTCATTATCATAGAATCACATTTTAATCCAAACACATGTTCAGGAATACATAAGATACACTATTCTACATGTATATATAGATATCAAACTATATATAGTGATGTTACCTGCATAGCCTTGTTTGGCACATTCGGTCCAGCTATCGTCTTTCAATTGAGCTGTTTGACCATATAAGAATGTGTGTAATCAAATTGAAATGAAGGCTATTCAGGAATTGAAATCCAAATATTAGGAGAGAATTTATGGAACTGGAAGTCATATATATCTATACCTTCCACATGGGAAACACTGTTTCTCCGCCCTTTTCAACATTGGACAAGTACATCAATACAGTGGCAATCCTATGACCACCGAGCTCTTGATTAGCCTGGTCGTGAAAGTAGTCAAAATGCGGTTCATATTTTTGACCATTCTCATAATGCAATATTTGCATGGATTCCCCATTTTCTGATCCACAGCGCAGGAAAAAAAAGATAAGAAGTTGTAAGCTAACCAAATGATAAAGTAAGAATCGGAAATATAGATATATATAAGCCTTGGAGATACCTTCAGGAAGAAAGGTCCATGCGGCAAGTTTATCCTCGACATTGGCTACTATATCATCCTGCACAAACATAGAAACCTTACCATTCAAACTCAAAGATCAAAAATAAGTGAATCACAAAACCTCTATCATATCGAAATTACTACTTTATCTAACCGCAGAAACAGAATCCTACGGTGTTGCAGGATTAGTAACAGCGAACGAGTCTGTCTAATTGGTGAAGTAAAGCTAGCCGAATACATTGCATACAAAAGCCAAACTAGACCTCATAACAGCAATTATTTTGCACGAAAAACAGAACATACAAATCAATCCAGATATAAACCACAGCTTCTAACAAATCATTCGAAAGCTTTACGATAGAAACATTCCAGATCTTCTAGAAATAAGTGAAGCAAACAACCTCTAGAAATATCCAAATTTGCATTCAAGCTACTACTTTGTCTAACCACAAAAACAGAATTCTAACAAGTCATTCGAAAGCTTTACGATTCCAACATGTTTTTGAATTGAAGCTCTCACCTGTCTTTTGGAGAGAAACATTCCAGAACTTGTACGTACTTCACTTTCTACACTCTCACCAGAATCATTATCAGCCACCATTGACTTCTCAAGCTTCCCTTTAGCCTAAAAACCAAAATCCAAAAACAGGCACAAGAAAGAACATTCCTTTGTCATCATCATCACTACTTCTTGAAAATCAACACTATAAACATTAAAAGATATTTAATTTCTAATACCAATTTGATCATATGATCACATTCTTCATCTGATAAAAAACCCTTATACAAAAACGCCCTGAAGAAGAAACCACAAAATTTACAAAATCAAATTAACAGAAGAAATGAATAATATCAAAATTCAGATACATAAATATCACAACAAACCTAGGAGTCCAAGAGAGTTGAGTGACACGAGTTGGATCAAAAGCAAGAGATGAAGAACTCGTTTTCATCTTAATCACAGAACCATCTCTGCCAACAAAAAATCAAAAATTTCTCAGTCAACCAATTTCGAAGAACACAATTGTATCCAATACAGAGATGATTGCTCGAAGCTAACCGATTGGTCAATCGAGTGAGGAAACGGAGAGGAACAGATGAAATTAGAGGGAAAATGAAGAGAAAACAGAGGGAAAATGCGAGAAAATTCCGAGAATCCATCCGGAAAATTTTCTTGGAGAAAAAAAAGAGACTTTGCTGGCGATGACCGATTTGATGAATTGTATTGTAATTTTCTAACCCACCTAAGAATCTTTCTTCTTGTTAATTTGTTTCCCATAGTTTTGTGATTTAACAGTTTTGTCCCTTTTTGGAATATTAATGACGACGCCCATTGTATTTTTTGCCGTCGTTTTAAATTTCCGTTGACTAGTTTTACTTACCTTTTGGTAAGGTTCTTTTTTAACTTTTATATTTTTTTACCGGGAGAGGATTAATATTATTGTTGACAGAATCAAGTTTTTGAGTTTCCAATTTGTACTGTGATTACGTCAATGCATCTGGCGAAATTATAATATTAAATTAATTAAAAAAAATTATTTATAGTAGGCTATCAGTTTTATTTTAGTATAATTTTTAAAAAAATATTTTCGTATTGATTTTTGTAAATATTCTTGATTAAAATTACTAATGCAGAAATGAAAAGCAACGAAAATAAAAATGAAACACTAAACCGTCTTTAACCAAAGGACGTTTTTGAAAAATATCATGTTTATATTTCATAATTTGAAAAATACACTTTTTATTATTAAAAAATCTATTTATATGTATATGGTATGACAATTTTATCTCATTTAATTTACAAGTCATTTATATTTTTAATAAGTAAAAATAAAATTTTAACTAATTAAATTTTAATTTATCGATAATTAAATAAAATTTATTTAATATTCACTACGAAGTCAAATAACCAATTCGATTTCTTATACTCACCATTTTTTTAAGCTCTACAGAGTTAAAGTTTTAACATTTTTTTATTGGTTATTTGACTTCCCAATGAATATTAAATAAAATTTAATTACTTATCGCCAAAATTTAATTAGTTATTTAACATTCTTTTATCGGTTACAATTTTTATTTAATATGAATTGGGAAGTCAAATAACCGATAAAAGAATATTAAAGGTTTAACTCTGAAGCTTTTAAAAAACGAAATGGTGAATATAAGAAATTGAATCAGTTATTTGACTTCCTAATGAATATTAAATAAAATTTAATTAGCTATCGACAAATTAATATTTAATTAGGTATCACCAACACTTAAAAAATTCAATCTCTTGAGCGGTTTTAGAGAATTTTATGGGAATTTTCCGGAGATTCCAGGTGGCAAAGATTTCGTTGGATTATGTTTCTCCAAAAGCGGATTTTAATTTGTGAAGATTTTTTACTCTTTGATTATTGTTGGATCTAGATGAAGCGACCAAAAGTAGAAAGAGAAGACGAATGATAAATAGTTGTCGGAACATTAGTCGTTTTAATTAAATGGAAGCTGCTAACAGATAATTGTACCCCGTAAACGTGTTCTGTCACTTGATTTAAAGACATGCCTCAAATGGCATAGTCAACATAAGTTAGATATTTAATTATGAAGTCAACGAAAACTTGGGCATTTAAACGATATTTTTTTAAAAATTGAGAATTTAATATCCACAATTTGAAAGTTGATGATTTTTAATAAAACTTGAAACGACATCGTTTTGATTAAACGGAAGTTGCTAATGGATGCTTTAACGCCATACACATCAATTTAACGACGTGTCTTTGAATGGCTTAGTTAACAAAAATTTGCTTTTAATTACGAGTCAACGAAAAACTTGAGTATTTAAATGGTATTTTGAAAGTTCAGGCTTTAAACGTCATCAATTTGAAAGTTTAGACTTTTTTAACATTTTCCCTAATATTTTACCCTTTAATTAATAAGTCTTTTTATTTTCTTTTTGTTGTCATTGTTAAGACTATATACATTTGTTGGTTTTATCAACACCCTTTGAAACGCCCCGACCCATTTTTTTTTTCTTTTTTTTAATATTCTCATAAATACTAAAAACCTGCAGCGGCGAAAATCAATTAATTAACTCAACCAAAAACAGCATTCAACGATTTATTATAACCAAATAAATTCGTAACGGCAATAACTAACGACCTAACGGTTTACGACAATTCAATAATAACAAAACAAACAGCAGTAAATAAATAAAGCACAACCTTTCTGGTATGTCATCTTATCCCGCAGCCGCAGTCCCACGAGCTCCAGCTAACAATCCATGTCTTTCCCTTACCTGCGCCATTACGAATAGACGCAGTCAGTATTTAATAAATACTGAGGAGGCGATCAACCCGTCGACTAGGTCAATAACAGACAAGCGACTACAAAAAGCTTTCCGGCATAAAAATATGCTCGGGATTCAACAAGCAGCAAAAAAACAGCATTTAATTAAATTATTTTTACACCAAAAATAATTAATTAAATTCAACCAAAAAAATAATTAAATAAATTCAATGGTTCAACAATTAAATTATTTTCACATCAAAAATAATTAATTAAAATCAACAAAGCAGCAATTTAAATAAATTCAATAATTCAGCAATTAAATTATTTTTACACCAAAAATAATTAATTAAATCAACAAAACCACAATTTAATTACGGCAATTAAATTCAGTAATTTCCAGGATTTAATTAACACACAATTGATTTTTAACACCACAACAAACATCAAAAATTACGGAAATAAATCCTACGCATAAATTAGATCGAAAAACTTCAGTAAGTCCAGTCCGACCACGGTACTGCACTCACCTTAGCCAAAAACAGAAACTTCCGCGATAAAATTCTGCAATTTTTCTGGAACTCTCCGGGACGAATACACCCACGAAAAATAAAATGATACATTAGCAACAAGAACTAAACTCACCGCATAATCATAAAAGGACAAAAAACAAAAGATGATTCAGCGTGAAACATCTTCTTCTTCCTTTAACTCTGCGACAACACCACGACGACGTCATGGCCACCACCGGACATCGCGACACACCACCCAACAACCACCACTCGTCACCACCACCGTTCCTCTCACGTCTCACCCCATGGCCTCACAACGCCGATCACCCTGATCAACATCACCGTTCCCCGTCACCGTTCCCCGTCACCATCGATCAACCATGATCTCAACAAAACAACAAAGAGAAGAAAGGCTTCTTACCACGAAGGAGAGAGAAGGAGGCTTGAAGCTTCGTCCTCACAGCACCACGAACCTCCAGCCGACCAACAACAACGATCCAAGCCCCCGCGATCACTCCTTCACATGGCACAACCATCGCTTCTTATTCCTCTCACTCTTCTCCTTTTGCCATGCCTCAACACCAACACAAAACTCAACTTCTCTCTTTTGTTCAAAGGAGGCGACGACGTGAATTGGAGAAGAAGACTAGGGCCACGATTTAAAGGGAATAGGTTTGTTCTCAACTTCTCAAAAAATTGCAACTAAGTCCTCCGACTTTCTGATCTTTGCAAAGCAGCCCCAAACTTTTGATCTTATCAAATTAACCCAACACAACTTTCCGCTCTACCAGAAACAACCCCAAACTTTTCGATTCTCCTTTTTAACACCCCATATTTTTATTTGATTTAAATAAAATCTGTAAACTTAACTCCTTGAATTTCGACAGCATAAAATCGACACTCGATTTTATTTCCTTAACCAATTTTCGTCATATAACTCCAATTTTCATTTCTGGAATATAGGCGTTACAATTCTCCCCCACTAACATAGATTCGTCCTCGAATATGACAACTCTAATCCCCTCGCAAAAATGACCCAGCTACCAACCTTACATCAGTTTTCTTTTCTCTTGGCAACCACCGGCTAATACATCTCAACCATTAGATCCACTCACCGGTGACCTCACTTAGTTCACCTTCAAGCTACCCAGCTCACAATTTGTATCCTCTCAGAACCAGCTATCCTTCAAGTGACGGAGAAACCACCCTCCAAGAGATCCAGATATTCTCTTTTAGCAACCAAGAACCATTCCGGTCCTCGAATTCCCAACCACCTAACCTCGCAAGGTTACACGACCACAACTGATTCTACTATTAAAAATCTCAGCACGCCACATTCCAATCTTTAGAATATCAAACACAACATATTCTTACATAGAATATCAGCCGCCACCAACTTTGGGTAGGTCAATCTGATTAGGATCGATCGTTCCCCTTTGCTCAACATGATCTCGGCTACTGCTCCGATCAACAACTTATCACAATCCACAACTAGCAGTTCAGCTCTATAACTTCACAACCACAACACGGCTTAGCATAAATCTATGTCAACGACACGGCTCACAATAGACTACAACCAACAACATGGCTCAGCATAAACTATAGCTAACAGCACGGCTCAACATAACAACAGCCAATAGCACGGCTTAACCGTAACTCCACAGTTAACGGCACAACTCAGCATAGCCTTCACGGCTAATAGCACCACACATCATAGCCTTTTCGGCTATAAACATAACACAACTTAGCCTTTCGGCAATCAGCACAACACAACATAACTTTTCGGCTATCAGCACAATACAGCATAACCTTTCGGCTATCAGCACAACACAGCATCGCCTTTCGGCTATCAGCATAACACATCATTATTTATACTCGGTTCAAATACTCCCAGAATCTTACACCACAAGACCCCACTGTGTTTGAATAAATCTGCGCCTACCGGATCTCCGGAACAGCTCAGCGCAGTAAGAATGACAAAGCATCTCGGAGTCCAGCGTGACCCGATCAGCTAAGTCCAGCAAGATCCTAAGATTTCAAGTGGCTTATCGAAATAGCATCAGGAATCACACAGACACCCGACCGGTAAACACCACACAGAAATGAAATTTCACAACACGGAACCCCATCCAACAGCATTAGGACAATGTCCTAATCAGCTAAACCAAGTTTTAGGATCAACACGACATGATCTCTACAGCCGAACCAAGTATAACAATATCAGCATGCACAACATATTCAATAAAAACTCCGCCTTATTATTGAATAATAGTGAAAAAGATACATCATTTAAAAAATCTGACAATAAACGAGTACAACAGCTTAAATAGCAAAAATAAGAACAACAACATTGGGACTCTAGCTAAGTTGCCAGCTTGCCAAACCACTTGGAAAACCTCTGCCTCATCTTATCTTTAGGTTCCCAAGTTTTCTCCGCATACCCATTACAGTTCTACAAGACTTTCATCTCTGAAACTTTCTTCCTCCTGACCAGTCTGACTTTGCGATCCAACACCTCCAAAGGCCTCGCCTCTACAACCTTACTTGGCAAAAGATAGATTGGAATCTCAGCCATTACCCGATTATCCTTATGCAGACATTTCTTCAGCATCGACACGTGAAATACTTTATGAAATGCCCGCATCACATCTGGCAACTCCAGCCTATATGCAACCGACCCAACCCACTCCAATACACTAACGGGACCCATATACCGAGGACTCAGCTTAGTCTCAGAAATAGACCTGTTCGGACCTCTCAGCATGGCCATCTTCAGATAAACCGTATCCCCAACTGCAAACTTCAACTCCTTCCTACGCTTATCAGCATAGCTTTCTGCATGTCTTGTGCTTCTTTCATATTCAGCTTAACCACACATATTTTCTTCGTAGTCTCTTGCACAGAATTGGCTCCTAGCATGCTCCTCTTCCCCTACTTGAGTCCAGCACAGCGGTGTCTTGCATGGCCTACCATAAAGAGCCTCAAATGGTGTCATACCGATACTAGCCTGGTAGCTACTGATGTATGCGAACTCCGCTAAACTCAAGTGATCAAACAATTGGCCACCCTAAAACAGCACATCCAACCTCAACAAAACCTCCCATGAAACTATCATGCTCAACTCTCATTTCTACTCAGGAATGACCAACTCCCCTGCAATCTACTTGGACTTGATGCTTTGGCTTCCCCAGTTTGGCATGTATCACTGCCTGATACCAAACTGACGACATCCTCTTCATCCCTACCCACATATATTACCTTTTTAGAACCCGGTACACCTTGGTAGTTCATGGACGAAAAGAAACATGCTTCCAAAAGTTTTGACTCATCAGACACAACCCACAACCGCATGGAATGACCCATGCTCACAAGGATCTTAGCGTCCTCTTCTGAATCTTCAGCTGCACGCATTCTGTTTAATGCGTCAGCAACGAGATTAGCCTTCTTGAAATGATAAGCTATCTCAGATCACAACCAGCCACCAACTCAAACTACCTCAACAGCCTCGAATTCAACTCGGTTTAAGCTTCTAGAACACAACTTGTTCCTCAAGCTTAACCGCCTAGATCACTCATGATATCTTCCTTGTGAGTACTTAGAGCACCGCTAGCTCGAACCATGAGCTTACTCTCAGCAACAACTTCGGTTATACTCAATAAAAGCTCTGCTCGAGTATTGAATAACTTTCCTTTTCAGGCAA
This sequence comes from Cardamine occulta, assembly GCA_028015245.1. NCBI lineage: Eukaryota > Viridiplantae > Streptophyta > Magnoliopsida > Brassicales > Brassicaceae > Cardamine > Cardamine occulta. The sequence continues at coordinate 4,939,499 of CM051378.1, forward strand.
ATTTCCTTTCTAGGCAACTTTTTTTTTTCCGGTAACTTTCCTTTTTAGAAAACTTATATTTTCAAGGAATTTTCCTTTTTAGGAACTTCCAACACGCTTCACTTAAGTATCTAGAGTACTACCCACTTTTAAAATACTTAACACCTTTGGTAAAACTCATGCTTGATTTTCAAGCCCGCAATCACAACCCTTCTCCAGTGTGATTGATCTCACAACTGCCGCATAAACTTTCATAGATCTAATAAGTCCTGGCAAGTCTCACTACTTCCCACTTATTTCATGGACCTTGATTTCCGAACAGTAATAGATCCTGCTTGATCTAACAGCTTTACGACTTAGCTCACTCTGTTAGCTTTTCTGGATGAGATAAATTCTAAATCCCGATTCACTACACATCACGATGCACTACTACAACTCAGCTCACCATCTTTTATCTTTACCAAAATCAACTCGTCCGGTTTGTAACCCCAAAATAAACCCCTTGTGGTTCAAACTCCATAACTATTATGAACTCTTCCGAACTCTTCTTGAACCTTTCCTGGCAACCCATCAACTCTTGGTAGTGCCACAGGAGCTGGAATCGGTACCAAAGTAGATAACAGCTCCAACAGTTGAGCCAACAAACCCAACACCGAACCTAATTGGTTTTGATCTCTTTGTTAAACCACTCCTGGAATGGGAGAAATGTTTTCTGGTGCAGCTCCACTAATAACTCTCGCGTTAACACCCACACAACACACACCGCTCTGCTCAGATCTCCACCAACGGGTTCTTAACTTCCACTTGCTCAACCGTCCCATTCCCGACCACATTCTCCATGGCATATCCAACTGCATCGACATCAACTCTACCGGCACACTTCCAACCACAAACAACTCTACCACACCGGAATCCTTGCGAATTTGGGATCGATCGACCCACCATGGAGCGATCGGTCTAAAACTAAACCGAAAATGCCCATGTTCCAGCTCAGATTGTATGATCAAGATTTGATCGAACGATCCATTCAGCTACATCGATCCCTTGATCATAACTTGGTCATACTTCTTCCAGCAACTCTATAACTCCTTAGTTATCTCCAATGACTAAAACTTCCAGCACCACCACAAATAAACCCGCAACACGGGATCCACCAATCACCTCAGCACAACATCATCAACATTAACAGAACTACCTATAGCAAGGTTAACATCAAGACCTACAACAAGATCAATCAACAATGATCTACAACACTCCTACGACAAGATCCACCAGCAAGGACCTACAACACTTCTACGGCAAGATCCACCAGCAAGGATCTACAACACCCCTAGAACACTCCACAATTACAACTTCCGGAATCCCCGGAACAACCCTCTCTGGCAAAGCATCAACTCCATGTAGCGCATCCGGAGCCGGAGCCGATACCACAGCTGGTAACCGCTCCAAAAGTTGGGTCAGCAAGCCCAGCACATCCCCAATTGGTTCTGATCTGCCCCATGCGGAGCCACTCCCTGCACTGGCACAGCGTTGCCAGCAACAAAAACAACATGATCATCACTAACGGAGTGCTTACTCCCACGTGCTCCACAGCCACACTCTGCACCACACTCACAGTGGGCAATCACACATCAACTCTTCCAGCTCTGCCACCACAATCTGCTCTGCCAACTTTGCTACCACAACCACCCCTGAGGGGTGTGACAGCAGCTCTCCTTGAATTAACCATCTGCAAGTCAGTGAACTACTAATCTTTTCATAAATTAGCAAAACACAACAGAAAGAGTCTTACCGTGGAACCTCTTACCAGCTGGAAAAGATGACATACCCCGAAACCCCACAACAAGAGATAATAAAGCTATGACTAACAACAATCGAACGACACTCGATTCAAAACATACAACCATTTCAGCACAGCAAGAAATCTAACAGCCCTAGAAACAACTCCGCTCTGATACCAAATTGAAACGCCCCGACCCATTTTTTTTTTTTTTTTTAATATTCCCATAAATACTAAAAACCTGCAGCGGCAAAAATCAATTAATTAACTCAACCAAAAATAGCATTCAACGATTTATTATAACCAAATAAATTCATAACGGCAATAACTAACGACCTAACGGTTTACGACAATTCAATAATAACAAAACAAACAGCAGTAAATAAATAAAGCACAACCCTTCCGGTATGTCATCTTATCCCGCAGCCGCAGTCCCACGAGCTCCAGCTAACAATTCATGTCTTTTCCCTTATCTGCGCCATTACGAATAGACGCAGTTAGTATTTAATAAATACTGTGGAGGCGATCAACCCATCGACTAGGTCAATAACAGACAGGCGACTACAGAAAGCTTTCCGGCATAAAAATATGCTTGGGATTCAACAAGCAGCAAAAAAACAGCATTTAATTAAATTATTTTCACACCAAAAATAATTAATTAAATTCAACCAAAAAAATAATTAAATAAATTCAATAGTTCAACAATTAAATTATTTTCACACCAAAAATAATTAATTAAAATCAACAAAGCAGCAATTTAAATAAATTCAATGATTCAGCAATTAAATTATTTTTACACCAAAAATAATTAATTAAATCAACAAAACCATAATTTAATTACGGCAATTAACACCACAACAAACATCAAAAATTACGGAAATAAATCCTACGCATAAATTAGATCGGAAAACTTCAGTAAGTCCAGTCCGACTACGGTACTACACTCACCTTCAACTCTGCGACAACACCACGACGACGTCATGGCGACGTTCGGACATCGCGACACACCACCCAACAACCACCACTCGTCACCACCACCGTTCCTCTCACATCTCACCCCATGGCCTCACAACGCCGATCACCCCGATCAAGGTCACCGTTCCCCATCACCGTTCCCCGTCACCATCGATCAACCATGATCTCAACAAAACAACAAAGAGAAGGAAGGCTTCTTACCACGAAGGAGAGAGAAGGAGGCTTGAAGCTTCGTCCTCACAGCACCACGAACCTCCAGCCGACCAACCACAACGATCCAAGCCCCCGCGATCACTCCTTCACATGGCACAACCATCGCTTCTTCTTCCTCTCACTCTTCTTCTTTTGCCATGCCTCAACACCAACACAAAACTCAACTTCTCTCTTTTGTTCAAAGGAAGCGACGACGTGAATTGGAGAAGAAGACTAGGGCCACGATTTAAAGGGAATAGGTTTGTTCTCAACTTCTCCAAAAATTGCAACTAAGTCCTCCGACTTTCTGATCTTTGCAAAGCAGCCCCAAACTTTTGATCTTATCAAATTAACCCAACACAACTTTCCGCTCTACCAGAAACAACCCCAAACTTTTCGATTCTCCTTTTTAACACCCCATATTTTTATTTGATTTAAATAAAATCTGTAAACTCAACTCCTTAAATTTCGACAGCATAAAATCGACACTTGATTTTTATTTCCTTAACCAATTTTCGTCATATAACTCCAATTTTCATTTCCGGAACACGGGCGTTACACCCTTCTTTATACTTCACATCATATTCTCTCTCTTCCAGCTAATATTTCAACACCCTCTTCCTTTACAATAGTTTTGTTTAATAAAATTCAACACCATACCCTACTATTTTTTATTTAAAATAAACTTTTATATGTTTTTATTTTTGTAATTGCATATTAATAACAACCACTGATTGAAATTAAATTAAGATAATAGAATTTTAATAATTTTAGTTTTTTTTTGTACTTTATTTTCTTAACTTATTTTTTTGCAGGTAATAAAAAAATAATTAACGATAATTGTTATATATATATATATTACAAAAAACAATATAATACATTAAACAAATACACAACACACCCAATAAAATACGCATAACTTAACTCACACAATAAAGCACTTAGATCACACAAAAAGAATTAGAAATCTTTTTAATCAGTAAACATTTCCGAATTTTGTCAATATGTGTTTGACAAGATCTGCTTGCAGTTGGTGATGTGCATTTGAATCACGCAACTCGGATCTAGCACGCACATGATTTGCAAATGAAGGTAGCACCTCTATCGAGAATGCTTGTGGATTACTAGACCCACTTACATGGGATTGATCATAATTTGTCGAAAATTGCATATATGTATCTCGCTCATCCTCAACAATCATATTATGCAATATGATACATGACCTCATGATGATAGCCAAATCAGCTATATCCCACATGCGAGCTGGTTTACGAATAATTTTGAATCGAGTCTGTAACACTCCAAATGCATGTTCGATGTCTTTCCGATATCCCTCCTGATGTTGTGCAAATAACTTGTTTGGCTCACTTTGAGGAATTCTAATTGATTTGACGAAAGTTGGATAAGAAAGGTAGATACCGTCATCTAGATATTATGTCATATTATACGGATGTTGATTCAAAAAGAAGTTTACCCTTGGAGTATTTCCTTGCTCAACATCATCGAACACTGGCGAACGGTCTAGAACATTTATATCGTGTAATGTGCCTGGACATCCAAAAAAGGCATGCTAGATCCATAGATCATGAGATGCAACAGCTTCAAGAATAACAGTGGTGGTTCCCTTATCTCCCCGAGTAAATTGTCCTTCCCATGCTGTGGGACAATTTTTCCACTCCCAATGCATGCAATCAATACTCCCAATCATCCCCGGGAACCCCCGTCTTCAAGAATTGCAGTATTCTTTGCAAGTCATCGTGAGTTGGCGCTCAGAGATATACTTCCTCATACAATCATATGATTCCTTTACAGAATCTACGCAAATACTCCAATGATGTAGTACCTCCTATTTTGATGTATTTATTGACCGCGTCGGCCGCCATACCATATGCTAACATTCTCATAGCTGTGGTACATTTTGCTAATGGAGATATACCGTCTTTATTGGCTGCATCAACTCTTTGAGTGAAGTAGATGTCACTGCTTGATAGGTCTTCAACGATTCGAAAGAAAACATGTTTTCGCATCCGGTATCGCCGACGAAACATTGCATTGCTATATGTAGGTTGATTTGCAAAGTAGTCGTCAACTAGCCTTTGATTTGTCGCTGCATGATCTCTTTTGTAATATTTCCTCTTGGTGCAAGTTGCATAGTCTTCTTCAATTTTGTTTCGACGCTCTCTAAACATGTTGACAAATATACCTCTCCTCAATTTTAGACTGCTTTTTGTAAGCTTCAATATCAAAAGGAAATTCTGATGGATCCATTGATAATTTTTAGTAAGATTATATTTATGGAATTGGTACATCAATAGAAGAATGAGCCCCCATTTATAAGAAATTCAGTGGCTGAAATCAATGGACTCAAATAGATAATAAAATGTAGTGAATTAAGAGATAAGGTTTGGATTCTCTCAGCAAAAGCCAAAAGTCACAGATGCATGTATCGACAAGACTAAATTATTAAAGCATAAAACAACAAAATGTATATAGAACACATGAATAAAATTATTAAAGTATAAACCAACAAAATATATACAGAATACATGACTAAAATTATTAAAGCATAAAACAACAAAATGTATATAGACACGCATGACTAACATTATTAAAGCATAAAATAACAAAATGCATAAAGACACACATGACTAACACCATTAAAGCATAAAACAACAAAATGCATACAGACACACATGGCTAACATTATTAAAGCATAAAATAACAAAATGCATACAGACACAAGACTAACATTATTAAAACATAAAACGATTAAAATACAATCACTTGAGGAAAAATTAATCTGGAAATAGATCGTGGTTCAACTCCTCCAACAATTGTTTACTCTGGTCATTGAGATACTCTTTTGCAGTTAGCTTCATAAACATCTTCATCTTCTTGGCTCAAGTCCTCTCTTTCATTAATTGGTTTGCCTCCTCCTGCTGCATGGCTATTATTTCCAAGTGTTCCAACTCTCGCTCTTTGAACTGTTTGTATTCATTCCAAGATTCATTGACCACTTCCAAAGCTGCACCCTTTCCTTTATTTTTACCTTTTTGTTTTAGCTGCATCCCTCCCCATCGGACGAGCAATAGATCCCACCGAGTTTGAGTCACTTGCATCACTCTCGTGGGATCGCTTAGATCAACTGCTTCTAGATTCTGTATTTCCTCCTACTTGACTACCATGACATGGTTGATCACGGATTGCGAGCCATTCTGACATTAAATTAAAATGTCCATTCCCACCGCTTGTATATAGTTCATGCGCTTTTGCCAAAACATCATTCTCCGACCATCCGCTTTGTTGCATACGTTTAGCATTATCATAAGCACCAGTCCATTTGCCCAAAAATTTGTTGATGTAGTTGTGATGATTTCTGCACAAAACTCCATCACGCGGAGGATCGAATGAGCAATGCTCATTACAATACTCCGAAATTTACCCCAGTATGTTTCACTTTTTTTGTTTCTGCCAACAACGTTGTATGTTCCATATTTTATCCACCCACTAAGTAGCACCAAATTTTGAGCAGTGGTCCATTTGGGGCTTCTCCGGTGAGCATTAGTTGAATCTTTTACATTTGGAGTGGCTTCATTAACACCACTTGTGCTACCAAGAGCCATTTGTGTAGAAAACTTGGGGAACTCAGCTGCTTCAACATTCAAAACATTTTCATGGCCTGTTGGAGTAGAAGAATAAGGGGATGTTTGAGATGAATATGACATCACCGATCCATAATATGGTCGAAAGTTTGGAATAGCTGACGGCATGAAAAAATTTGGTGCAAAACCAAAATTTGGTATATTTTGGGGTTGGACGGAAGGCTGATTTTGGAATTGATAAGGGTTGGGATTAGGGTAGTTAAAAAGATAATTAGAAGAATTTTGAGTGTTAAAAATATCACTGTTGGAATCCATTTCACTAAAAAATATATTTAAAGCTTTAAACCAGAGTTTATCAGAGATTAATTAGAAATTTATAGTTTAAAATGAGTTTTTGTGTGTATGTCCGAATCAAATGAATCAAGTTTCTATTTATAGAGAAAAATAAATAATAAATTTTGGTATAAAAATAAAAATATATAAAATTAATTTGATATAAAATAATTGAGTTTAAATTATTAGATGAAATGAAATATCTCAGATATCTCATCAACCAATGAAAAGTCACCACCGTTTTCTTATCCACAATTTATTTTATGATTTTCTTTTTATTTATTTATTATGTCATTGGTTTAACCAATAAAAATTGTATACGTGGCAATTGAGGGGCCTATTTTCTAGGCTTCAACATGTTGTAAATTATCAACTCATTTTTTGCCAACAAGATTACAACAAGCTCATTGCATTATATCAAGTGTTGATAATTATTTTTCAACTGCCTCATTGTACATAGCCTAAGATGAGCAATTTTTGCAGCCCTTTCTACAATGTTCATGGTCAGTTTCTAAACCCACCATGTAAGTTGGATTCTTCTCTCATTCCCCTACCTTCGCCCATTTTTTGCAGCTCTCATCCTCATCCACACACCCAGATTGCTTCTTAAATGATCAGCCGAATGACCTAACATGAATCCATCTAGTTGTTGACCATTTCTCCCTCAATCACTGGACAGCTTCCGTGTAAGTTGGTTTGATCTATGGTTACATTTGGATGAAAATTGAGGAACAAAATTGAGTCCCCTTTCCTTGGTTTCACTACAATGATAAATATTCAAATAATGTCATATGCCACTTGGAGAAATAGTTGTAACTTTCATTACTATAGAATTATGCTAAATGTGTATATAAATCAAACTATAAACAAAGTTTTTACCTGCATAACCTTGTTTTGCGCATTCCGACCAGCTATCGTCTTTTAGGTGGGGTTATTGAATATTGTATTTTAATGGTGTTGATTTTATTTTAAATTTAGAAAGAAATCCAGTGTTATTCAATTGTGTATTTGGAACAATACAATAAAATCTGCTGTTATTGGATACAATATTTGTGTAATGTATTTTAAAATACATTAAAAACACATGTTATTGAATATGGACATTTTTTATTGTATTTTAATAAGGATGGGCTTTGATGTAATCTTTTAACTAAAATATGAGTAAACAAAATACCATCTCTTACCCGAGTATTTCTAAATTATTTAATCTTTTCTCATGCTCTCCCAATTGCTTCCAGACATTCTCACAATATCATAATAAAAATTAATTTTATTAATTTAAAATAATTATCAATGTAAATTTTTGATCATGTGGAAATTGAGTATTGTTAGAAATATAATAGATTGCATTTTCAGATTTTATTTTTTGAATTTATCATAATCAGATAGTCTACATGTTCTAACCATGAACAAGATTATTGGTCAACAGTTAAGATCGAGTAATTTGTTAAGATCGAATAGGCCCAATTTTTTTGCTCCTTTTCGAGCTACTAGGTATCACCTCCAAAACTTTACTGGCCAAGGTTGTGATCCTGAAACTCCTCATGAATTGTTCAATCATCGTCATGCATCATTAATAAATGTGATTGAGAGAATATTTGGCATTTTTCAAGTCACAGTTTTCAAGTCGCTCTGATGAATTTCCTATTGAAGAAGATGATGAAAACATGGAGGACAACATATCATTCGATGATTCTCAAAACAGTGAAGAAAGTTTTGGGACACAATATCAAGAACGAGAAATGCAAACATATGGAGAAAAACAATGGCACAGAGGCCCAGACGATGTGGAGAGATGCAACTAATAATGAAAACTAGATATGGAGATAAAGTTTTTAGTTATTTTTTTAAGATAATTTTATATTGAAATTTATGGATTTTTTTCTTCTTATAAACGTTTTGATGAATATTATATTTTGTTATGACTATTTTGAAAATATTAGGTAGTTATTTTATTTTCAATAATTTCCAAATACAAGGTAATCCATACAAAAAGTTTAGCAATGGATTTAATAACCCATATTTGAGTCTTGTCATTTCATTAAAATCCACTAATTGGATTTTGGAATAACTACAACTTTAAGTCCATTAAAATCAAATAAAATCTCAATCGAATATTAGCCCCTTAGTTGAATTGTTTCACCCTTTAAGAATGTGTGATCAAATTGAAACAAAAAATCCAAATATTAGGTAAGATTTTATGTGATTGGAAGTTATATATATGTATTTACCTTCCACTTGGGAAACACAGTTTCTCCACCCTTTTTTACATTGGACAAGTAGATCAATACAGTGACAATTCGATGACCACCGTGCTCTAGAGTAGTCTGTTCGAGAGTTGTGTCATAGTGCGGTTCATATTTTTGACCATTCTCATAGTGTAATATTTACAGGGCTTCTCCATTTTCTGATCCACAGTACAGAAAAGAAAATGAGAGTATTGCCTTGTTCTTTTGTGTGTGGCTAGTGACATAGCTGAGATTAAAATAATAACATATTTTTTTAATCATATCTAAAACTAGCGACAAATACCCTCAGGGAGAAAGGTCCATGCAGCAAGTTTAGCTTCGACATTAGCTACTGTAACATCCTGCACATACATAAAAGCTTACCATTCAAGTCATTAAGCTCAAGGTTCAACAATTAGTGAATTATACAAAACCTCTGGGCATATCCAGATTTGCATTTACGCTAATACTTTGTCTAATCGCAGAAACAGAATCCTAAGATGCTGTAGAGAATACTATAATGATAACTAGGATGAACTAGGTGCGACGGTACAGGGTCCACCAGGTGCAATTTTTTAAATTTTAACTTGTGTTCTAGATTTTCAAATAATGTAAAAAAAAAGGGATGTATAATTTTTAGTTTCTTAACAAAATTAAAAATCTTTACACCACAGCCTCTAACAGGTCATTAAAAATCTTTACAATACCCACATTGTGAATTTTGTAAGATGAAAAATATAGAAAAAACAGAATTGAAGATCTCACCTGTCTTTTTCCTAGAAACATTCCAGAACTTGTACGTTCTTCACTTTCTACATTATCATTTGAATCATCATCAGACAGACAGACACCATTGACTTCTGAAGCTTTCCTTTTGCCTACAAGAAAACGTCAAATCCAAAAACAAAGTTTCTGGATTCAGTCACAACTCATAACTCACAGAGTCCCACAACATTCCTAGATCATCACTAGCTAATTCTTAAAAATCTATATAGTTTATTAAGACACAAAAACTTAAGAAGATGTTTGATTCTATACCAAGTTGATCAAATGGTCACATTCCTCATTTGAGAGAAACTCCTTATATAAAAATGCCCTGAAGAAACAACAAATTTACATACTTTAAAAAGAAATAATTTTAACAGAACAAAGATCAAAGATAAAAGTACATAAAAACAAAAATTAAGATTACACAAAATACAAACCTAGTCCAAGAGAGTTGAGTGACACGACTTGGATCAAAACCAAAGGAGGAAGCACATGTTTTCGTGTCGACCACGTACTTGTGAGTTAAACAATTGATGCAAGTTGTGTTTTCCGTTTGATATTGGGGGAAGGTATATAGTTAACTATTTATATATCTACAATAAAACCTCTATAAATTAATACTCAATAAATTAATAAACACTATAAAATAATACAATTTGATGGTCTCAACTCGAGCCAAACAAACTTTGATAAGATAATAAGATAATAATTTTTTTAGAATCTCATCAGTAACTTTTCTTATATAAGAAAATATTATGTTGTGTTTTAAACTATCTTATTGTTATATCGTCTATAAATTTATTATAAAAATAACTAAAATTTCTTATAAGTTTCTTAATTCTAAATATGCATACTTTTTATTTCAATAGTCATATAGGATATTTAAATACAACAATTGAGGTCACTAATCATAAATTTGAATTTTTATTAATCGTTTATATCAGTGAATTCATCTATAGTCTTTGTTATTTATTATAAACAAAAAATTGTTTTTTTTAATTTTAAACTTTAAAGATTAAAACTATTAAGATTTATAACATCCAAAAAATTAATTTTATTTAGATCAAAATTTTTTAATTTCTATATTTTAAAGTTTTAATAAAACTCTCTATAAATTAATAAATATTATTTTATACTATAAATTAATATCACTATAAATGAATAAAATATCATGATCCCAACATTATTAATTTATAGAGTTTTTACTGTATTTGCAGGAAAGTCGGCTAATTTATGCCTAAATTATCGCCATGTGTTAAATTCATACCCGAACTATACTCTAGTGCGTAAACATACCTGAACTATTAGAAATTTTAAATTCAATACCTGAACTTTTGATTTTATGTTATCGTATACATACCACTAACACCGTTAAGGGGGGGAGGGGTGAACTCTCGATGACTGGAGATGATGTGGCATCAATGTAACTAAAGATGAAAAACAATTGTGCTATTACCAACCCTCGAACCCAGGACATTTGACTCTCAAACCCAACATTTAGAACCAGTTGCGCTATTATCATCAATACATATATATATATATATAGTAACTAAAAAAATTGTTTCATCATAGTAACTAATAAGAGATCCGATTTTCTGATTCGGATCTAGATGTGTTTGCATTGATCTGATTTTCAATAGGTTTGTATTGATTCATTTTTCAGATGGACATTTATATACTCCCTCCATTTATAAATGAGTAACGTTTATGATTATTTTTTTGTTTAAAATTAAATATCATTTTATAATTTTAATGCAAATGTTTGTTGAAGTTTACAGTTTTATCCCTACTTTTTAAATATATTGACCAACAAAAACAAATTATAAATTATATTAATTAGAGATAAAAAATATATATATATATATGTGAAAAATTTAGAACAGTTTTTATTTATAAACAGAGAGAGTATTTCTCTCCTATAAATTTAAACATATTTAATAAGTATACTTTTCCAAAAATTTTGTCTCGTATTTTTGGTACTTTTAATAGATTTCTAGGTATAAGTAGAGTTCTTGACATTTGATTCCGAGGTAATATCATATTGATACAACACAGCCCGTCTAATTTAAGTGCTAGTTTCTGGTTCATTTTTCCAAAAAGTGGGGTAGTTTTAAAAATAATTCTATTAAATATGTTTGAATATTTTATGAATATCAACTTGAAGAATTTGATAAAAATAAATTGAATTTTTATACAAATTAATTTTTACTTATTTTATTAAAATTTAGCTAATTTTTACATATCTGAATATACATACGACAGATCCAAATTCGGATAATTGTTTCTTTCTATCGACCAGATTCATATATGGATCCGGGCATTAACCCACACAAAACATATCCTCATTAGTTACAAGATTTTGGAAATATATCAAATTCAGTCAGAAGATTGTATATATATTATTCACCACAAGAAAACACATCGTTTTCCGACCACCATTTCCGACCAATTACAGTGGTCAGAAGTTTTTCGACCATTTTCTGATAGAATTTAAAATCTTCAGAAAATAGTTGGAAATTGGTCGGAAAAAATTGGTCGGTATTTGGTCTAAAAATTTTCGACGAATTTCTGACCAATTATCGGATTTGGTTGGAAATTTGTCAGAATTTTGTTTTTTAATTACATGTATTTTTAAAAAAAATAAAAAATTGGTCGGAAAATTTCTGACGTATTTCCGACCAAATCCGGGAATTGGTCGGAAATTCTTCGGAATTTTTTTTTTTAATTTTTTTTTAAATAATAATAATTTTTTTCTTAAAAAAAAATGTTTAAATTACACTCAATCAATCTTTTGGTAAGAAAATTTCACAACCCCTTTACCATGTATTTTCCTAGAGAGGATTGTAAGTACACTTAATCATGTATACCAGGAGAGGAATGAGTGATTGAGTGTACATGTATTGAGTGTATTTTCTTACCATGGATTGGTGGTAGCTTCATATTTTCCTAGAGTATTCTAGGAAAATATCATATCTTTTCCTAGAATACTCTACATCATCTAGTGATTACGATTCTGAGCCCTCTTCTGAAGAGGCCTTGCAAGTTGATGAACTAAATGGTTCATCATCCAGCTCGGACTCAGATAGAAAAAAAATTCAAGTCCTCATAAAAGATTAAGAATTCCAACTAGAAATCTTGAATTCAATCTCAGACCCCCAACTAAAACAAAACTTTTTGGAAACAATTATTTCATCCCTAAATGGAAGTCAAAAAACAGAAAATCCTACAAAACCCAAGGATCCGTCAAAAACAAACTCATCATATAACCTGACAAATATCCTCAACCAAGGAAGAAAAAATAGTTCCAAAACAACTCTCCAATCACTTCAAATTGAAATCAAAGATGTAAAAAATGAGCTCAAACATCTAAAAGATAAACAAAAAACCGATTCCAACTATTTTCATTCAATATTAGCTTCTAAACATGATGACTCAAGTTCGGAGGAACATGAAAACAATTGCCCAGAAAACATAGAAGATGAGATAGTAGAACAAATACAATCTCTAAACACTATGCCAAATGATTTCCTCTTTGTACTAAGAGAAATCACCTCTCGAAAATATAAAATAAAAATTACACTTGTTTTCTCAGAAAACTATAAAATAGATACAATTGCACTTTTTGACATGGGTGCAGACCTAAATTGCATAAAAACATGTCTTGTACCAAGATGTTTTCACCATAAAACAAATGAAAAACTCTCAGCAACAAACAACTCAAAATTTAATATAACGTCAAAAACAGAAGCTTCAGTATTAAAAGATAATGTTCTTTTCAAAACTGATTTTGTTCTCACAGATGATATATACTAAAATATCATTCTCGGAACACCATTTATAAGCTTAATAACACCTTACAAAGTTAACGAATATTCAATCTCCTTCAAAACTCAAGATAAAAAATTATCCTTCGAATTCATGGAAACTCCAAAAAAGAGAAGCCTAAACTTAATAAAAGCTTGCTCAATACAAGAAAATTATATAAATTCTCTAATAAATAGCAAAAAATTCCACTTAGAAAACTTGCAAACGGAATTTCTTGTTGAAAAGACAAAAGAATCACTAGAAACTTCAATTACAAAAGAGAAAATTTCAAAACTAAATAAAATTTTTGAAGAACAATTATGCTCCGACTTACCAACGGCCTTCTGGGATAGAAAACAACACATAGTTGATCTACCCTATAAAGAAAAATTCGATGAAAAAGAAATTCCTACAAAAGCTCGCCTAATACAAATGAACTCTGATCTAGAGAGCCATTGTAAAAAAGAAATTTCAGAACTTTTAAACAAAAATTTAATTTCAAAGTCAAGATCTTCATGGTCTTGTGCAACTTTCTATGTGAATAAAAATTCTTAAATAGAAAGAGGAACTCCAAGACTTGTGATAAATTATAAACCTTTGAATACAACATTAAAATGGATTAGATATCCAATTCCAAATAAAAATGACCTCCTTCAAAAACTTCAGTCCGCACACATATTTTCAAAATTTGATCTAAAATCAGGATTTTGGCAAATCCAAATATCCAAATATCCAAAAATGATCGTTATAAAACAGCATTTACTGTTCCTTTTGGACAATACCAATGGAACGTAATGCCTTTCGGTTTAAAAAATGCACCTTCGGAATTTCAAAGAATAATGAATGATATATTTTCAGATTATTCAAAACTTTGTATAATATATATTGACTATATACTTATATTTTTAAACACGATTGACGATCATTTCAAACATCTAAAAACATTTTACTATGTTGCACGCAAAAATAGACTTGTTCTTTCCAAAACAAAGATGTCTTTATTCCAAACTAGAATAAGATTTCTTGGTCATTACATTTCAAAAGGCATGATAAAACCAATAGAAAGATCATTAGAATTTGCAAATAAATTTCCTGATAAAATCTTAGATAAAACCCAGTTACAAAGGTTCCTAGGAAGCCTTAATTATGTTCTAGATTTTTGTCCAAACATCAATAGATTAGCTAGACCCCTTCATGATCGTCTGAAGAAAAACCCAACCCCTTGGACAGAAGAGCATACCGCTGTAGTCCAACAAATTTAAAAACAAGTCTTATAAATTTCATGCCTGTATATAGCGGATCCAAATTTGGAAAAAATTATGGAAACAGACGCCTCTGATCTGGGATACGGGGGCATTCTAAAACAAAAAGGAACAAATGGTCGTGAAAATATAATCCAATTTACTTCATCTCATTGGAGTGAAACTCAAAAAACTTATTCGACCATTAAAAAGGAAATACTAAGTATAGTCTTATGTATACAAAAATTTCAAAGTGATCTTTTAAATTAAATTTTTTTACTAAGAACTGATTGCAAAAGTGCTAAAGACATTTTACAAAAAGATGTGAAAAATCTTGCATCAAAACAGATTTTTGCCCGATGGCAGGCGTTACTAAATATTTTTGATTTTGATATAGAATATATTAAAGGAGAAACAAATTTTGTTCCAGATTTCCTGACTCGAGAGTTTCTCCAAAATAGGTACGATGCCACCAAAGACGGTTGACAAGGGAAAAAACCCTGCTTCAGGCCCAAACCAAGATAAATCACCAACTCCAAACACTTCCAAACCAAAGACAGAACCCGAAACACAACCCTGAATCACAATTGCAAAAAATAAACCAGAAAAAGAAGAGAAAACTCTTCAAACACCTGATGAAATCTTGGAACAAATACGGTCCTTACAACAAGCTTTCGAAAAGAGTTTTTCAAAATAAGAGAAAGGTAGTTCTTCAAAACCACCCTCTTCTCTTGCAATTTCTGAAATATCTGAAGCCACCTTAAGAATGATTTCAAAACAAAACCAGGCTTCGAAACAAATTTCAAAACCTTTAAACAATTCCAAATTGTTTTAAAGAAATTTTCACACAATCCTCCTTCGGAATATTTTGAAAAACCGACTTATCAAAATGTGATTACAATAGAAAAATACTTTTTATTGAAAATGATCCGTATTTCACGATCGAAAAGTTTTTTGGGAAAAATCAGTTTTTCAAACCATACAATTCTGAAAAAAACTGTATTATTTTATCAAACGATTTTAGAAATCACAGGATCGGTTACTTTCAAACATAACTTTTTGGATGAAAGTCACACAGCTCCTGCTTATTCTACTTTTAAAATTCATGACATCATTTCTCCAAGAGATTGGGATTATGATCTCAATGATAATATAAAGTTTCCTGAAAATTGTTCAAATCTCTCTTGTTACAATGTCCCATTCAATTACTGGGATTATTGCCAAGCTTGGTACAATGCTTTCCTGATTCAATCCCCAAAACACAAACACACGTGGTTGATCTTTTTCGACACCACATGTAACCTATCAAAATCTCCCCTTTGGTTTAATCAATGGTGGAACAACTTTGGTTCTGTCATAAACATTTTCAAACCCTAGATAAATAAATCCTTCCAAATCTTTAAAACCAGTTTCATACCATCTGAAGATGAAAAAAGATTTCCCGCCTTGACCCTCTTTCATTCCAAATTCCATTTGCCCTGGGTTTTCTCATGGACTTTTGAATTTTCGGATGATACAATACCCATTATCAACCAAAGATTTAAAGTAAAATGGTGGGATAAATACAGAATCCCTTCGAATTTATATCCTTCAAATATCCCTGAATGGATTCGATCACAAAATTCCAAAACTCTTAATCCACTAGCTCCACAAAAATTAATCCAAACACCAGAAATGACTCTCTTCCTAGCCAAAAAATCAAAAATATTGTCTATGTTAGCAGCTGCAAAATCAGAAGAAGAAATCAAAACAATCTCAATGCGATTTCTACCGACGATATCAACACAGAACTCCCAAGCATCCGGAAGTGAACCCGAAATAAACGAAGATGATTTATAAATATATAAATAAATAAAGAAATAAATAAATAAATAAAAAATCCTATGTAATGTTAATGTAACATTAAGGGAAGGAATGTTTATAATCCCCCACAAATCAGTTGTAATATATTTTGATATTCTATACTAAAAAAAAGGTCATCTTAACAAGGCTATTCCGAAGCAAACGGCTTCGGTAAAGAATAATCAAATCCGTTTATAGCTGGTGCTTTGCTAAAAAGCATAAAAGATGTACAAACATCTCTCTCTCTAAAAACAAGTCCAAACAACGGAGTCCAAGCACAACATCAAACATCAAAATCCGAATACTACTTCAAAACTGACTCCGCAAAATCCGCAATCAACCACAGAAGATGTCGGCCACAAATCCGGTTTCAACTACAAAAGCAAAAGACAAATCCGTCAAAATCCACTACGAAAAGCAGAAGACAAGGAGCATCTTGAGGCTACCACCAAACGCACTACAAAAGCAAAAGATAAAGCTATCATTCAAAATTACTAAATAATTTAAATTTTGAAATGCACATGTAAACTTCTATAGAAAGAAGTGTCGCGCAACTCTTCCAAGATAGAACTTACAGACTTCTCTCAACACTCTTCATAAAATCTCTTTAACCTTCAAATCACTTATTTTTTTATTTTACCAAAAATAAATATCTCTAAAATTTCTAAAAATTTAAAATTTCTAAAATATCTCTAAAATATAATTTTGTTTTCAAAATTATTTTCGTTTTTATATAATATTACTTTTAAAACATTTCAAATTTATTTCTGTTTTTTAAAAATTTAAAGATAATTTTTGGTGATTGTTTTTTTTTTAAAACACAAATTTCCTACAATTTGGTCGGAAATTGGTCAGAAATTTCTCACCAAATTAAAAAAAAAAAATTTTAAATTATATATAGTCAGAAATTAGTCGGAAAATATTGGTCAGAAGTTGGTCAGAAATTTTGTCAGAAATTTGTCGGAACACTCCTATTCCGACCAAATTCCGACGAATACCCTTGTCGAAAAATGCTTTGTTTTCTTGTAGTGTATATATATATATATATATATCTCATGTATAATACAAATTGTACAGTAACATAATTCAGTTATCATGTATTCTTTGCTTGTGGTTTATGATAAAATAAAGTGACTTTATGAGCGCATCATTAGTGGTAATCTTGGAGGAGTGCGAAATCTGAGATTGAAAATCATGAACAAAAATCCGATTAAGGAAAGATGAATACACGAAGGCGAGATATGATCTCTTTTTAATTCAATAAATCTTCCGCAGTGTAGCGGTTTGATGATATTCTAAATCCTAGGATACAACCGTAATAAGACTATAATCACGATACTCGATTATAAAATCAATGAACTATATCTACGATATACTAAAAGAGAAGAAAGAGATTACTGAAAGCTTTTGTTTTCGTTATTTGGTTTCATCTGATAATTTGAGAGAATGAGGTGAGACTTTATTTATAGGAAGAAATAGCTTGATCCCCAAGGAAGAGATAATCTTTGCGAGATTCACCTTAATACGCAAGAATAAAATATTCCAAAAATATTTTGCCTTGTTTTGCAAGGATAAAGATTCATAAATATTACAAATATATTTTTAACTCAATCTAGAATCTTCTAGATTTATCAAGAATTATGCAAAAATCTTAAGGGAAAATTAACTAAATCATTAATAGAAATTTGTCCCAAAAAGAATATTCTTTTGTGGCCCAAAGACCGACATTCACCAAGACCCAAACCCAAGCCCAACACAACGGCGGCAGGTGTGTGTGGTTTCACATAATGATTCTCCATCTCTCACTCTCTATCCAATGTGGGACATTTGCTCATTTTGATACTTAGTCAAAATTACAAGTTCTATAAGCCTTCAAAGCTACCCACTGTGGACATTCATTTCTCATTCAAATTAACTTTGATTTTGACATGTAACTACACTATCTTATAGTGCTGATTACAAGAATTCTAAATACCCCAAAATCTGGCCTTCAAAGCTACCCACTGTGGACATTCATTTCTCATTCAAATTAACTTTGATTTTGACATGTAACTACACTATCTTATAGTGCTGATTACAAGAATTCTAAATACCCCAAAATCTGGCCACTTCAGTTCCAAAAATTTGGCTTAAGAAATTTTTGTCGAAATTGAGTTCCAACAATCCCCCACATGAATAGAAATGACTCTAATCATATGACGACTCTACAGACTCGATAGACTATACAGACTTGACTGACACGACTGATAGACTTTCGAGAGTATAAGCGAAAAATCACTGTGTATGAGATAGTAGCATATTTCAGCCTTGAACCACTCATTGTTAATATCTATCGAGTTTACTTGGCCAGGAGGTGAACATGATGTCTTGAACCACCCGGATTTTTATGTAAACTTAGAGAATAAATATAACCCAATTTTATTTTCTTGTAGAACTAGGTTCTCTATTGTGTTCATTGTGGCCTTGAACTTGCCTGGTAGATCATGAATGAATTTGGAGAATATAGCCCGATCTTCATCCTCCTAGAAACGGCCTCATTTCACACTCACTAGGTGACTTCCACTCGCTCATGTCATATACTAAAGTATCATGTAATACTCTTCATATATGAAAGCTATGGATTCATTCATTAAATGCTACGCTTATCCTTTACATATGAGAACTGGGTAGTGACATAATGTCTTTAAGTACTTTTATCAGAGTTTGCTTTATTTAGTTTTCCCTTTGAACTGACATCTTAGGATCTCGAGTCACGTAATTGGGGTATCCATCAAACATTCTCTTTAAGCCATAGGCTTCATACCCATTCTCTTCGATGATTATACAACTTGATATCATGACACACTTTTATGGATCCTAGGTTGTCATCTCATTTGATATCATTTATTTAGATTACACAAATGGATATTAGTTTTCTCATGGCTTTATTTTGTCTTCTTAAGGACATAACTAGCCATTATACACAAAACTCAGTACCCGACCTATAGTCAATCGAAAATCATAGTGTACACATGATGCCTGTACTTTTTTTCTCATTGGACTACAATCCATAGGTGTTGGTCTATTTGTGACCATTTTAGGAGGTGATACTGCGACTTTTGCCAGACACCCCCACATTTTCAGGTATTTGTACAAAGTACAATACCTTTCCAAAGTTCATATAACATCTTGTCAATAGATTTAATGTGGTAAGCAATGATTTCCCCCACATTTTCTGAGATAACTCATTGTTTTGCAACAATTATTATAGGGTTAAAGTGTTCATAAAGAAATACATTTTCTATTGCCACTTTTTCTTAAACCCAATCACACAAAACTTTTTTGGCATTAGTCTTACGCTTACAACTCTAGGCACTAACAGATTCACATGTGGTAGACCACTCCCAAACTGAATATGGGGTGTTGACTCACAAGACCCAGTTTTATAAGAATTATCTCCAACGATTCCATCAATGGCATTCTGAACACCGTTAGTCATTCTGAATTTTTTCACAATAGCAGGATTTAATCAGTATTTAAAACCAAACTGTGTAAGCGATTAAAATTAATTTATTTCGGTACAAAATGCGTTCTCTGAAAAAAAAATTCAGAATTAGCTTTAATTTTCAGTGAAAATCACAAAAGCTTTCTAATAGACGTTCCTAGAAACCAATAAAGGTGTTCTTAAACATTATTTTCAGATCGCGTAGATCGTTGAAGAAAATTTTTTTGTGAATCTGCCAAAAGCCTTCGTGGAAAATTTTATTCTTCTTGCGTATTCGCTGTTCGTAAGATCCAATCTTTTTAGAGCTATAAGCAAGAAATGAATTTATTGAATTAAGATTGTAGGACTGCGAAATCTGAGATTGAAAATCACGAACAAAAATCTGATAAGGAAAGACGAATACGTGGAGGTGAGATATGATCTCTTTCCTTAATTCAATAAATCTCCCGCAGTGTGGCGTTTTGATGAGATTCTGAATCCCAGGATAAAACCATGATCATTATATAATCTGCGAACTAGATCTGCGATATACTCTCGAAACTTACTTTTAAGA
This sequence comes from Cardamine occulta, assembly GCA_028015245.1. Taxonomy (NCBI): domain Eukaryota; kingdom Viridiplantae; phylum Streptophyta; class Magnoliopsida; order Brassicales; family Brassicaceae; genus Cardamine; species Cardamine occulta. The sequence goes on from CM051378.1 coordinate 4,960,280, forward strand.
AAAGAGAAGAAGGAGATTGTTGGAAGCTTTTGTTTTCGTTATTTGGTTCAATCTGATAATTTAAAAGAATGAGGTGAGACTTTATTTATAGGAAGAAATAGCTTGATCCCCAAGGAAGAGATAAGCTTTGCGAAATTCGCCTTGATCCGCAAGAATAAAATATTCTGAAAATATTTTGCCTTGTTCTGCAAGGATAAAGATTCAGAAATATTACTAATATATTTTTAACTCAATCTAGAATCTTCTAGATTTATCAAGAATTATGCAAAAATCTTAAAGAAAAATTAACTTAATCATTAATAAAAAAATTTCCCAAAAAGAATAGTCTTTTGTGGCCCAAATGCCGACATTCACCAAGACCCAAACTCAAGCCCAGCACAACGGCGGTAGGTGTGTGTGGTTTTACATAATGACTCTCCATCTATCACTCTCTATCCAATGTGGGACATTTGCTCATTTTGATACTTTGTCAAAATTACAAGTTCTATAAGCCTTCAAAACTACCCACTTTGGACATTTATTTCTCATTCAAATTAACTTCGATTTTGACATGTAACTACACTCACTATCTTATATTGCTCATTACAAAAATTTTAAATACCTCAAGATCCGGTCACTTCAGTTCCGAAAATTTGGCTTAAGACATTTTTGTCAAAATTGAGTTCCAACAAATCTTTTATTAGAATCTCTCATGATAAAAAAAATTGAAAATAATGTAAAAGGAAGAAAGATGAAGATAAGTCTCTAAGATGAGTTGAGAGACCTATGAGAATCTCATATGACATGTGTCCATCATTTATTGGTTCAACTTTTAAAAATGTTTTAAAATTTTTAATCATATAATTAATTTATATTTAAATATTAATATTTTTTTTGAGACATTCTATGAGTCTCTTAGCAATGTAGATGCTCGATACCACATGGGAACATAATTGAAGATGAAACCAGTAACATAGGAACATATTTATTATTCTACTGTTGTTCTAAATTTTGCTATTTATTGATGAAAGCTTCTTCTACCCCAAGTGGTGAAGAACCCACAATTTTTACTAATCACTATACAAATTTTTTCGATTCTTTAATAAAATCATTGATTTACTTGTTCTTGTTGGTTCTTAAGATGAGCAAACTTTGCAGCTCTTTCTACAATATCCATGGTCAGTTTCTGAACCCACCATGTACGTTGGGTTCTTCTCACATTCCCCATTATTCGCCTATTTTTCGCAGCTCTCATCCTCATCCACACACTCAGATTGCTTCTTAAACGATCTGCCGAATGACCTAACATGAATCCATCTAGTTGCTGACCATTTCTCTCCCTCAATCACCGGGCAACTTCCATATAAGCTGGTTGGATCTGTGGTTGCATTTGGATGAAGGTTGAAGAACAACAATGCATCCCCTTTCCTTGGTTTCACTACAAAGAAACATATTCAAATAATGCAATATATCATTTGGAGAAATAATTGTTCCTTTCATTAATATAAATCATGCTATATATACATATATCAAATTATATACAATTTTTGTTTCATTTTATAAGATGTTTTTAAGTTTCTATGCATATCATTTTTACAATTTGTTTACCTGCATAACCTTGCTTTGCACATTCTGACCAGCTATCATCTTTCAGCTGAGTTGTTTTACCCTTTATGATTATGTGATCAAATTGAAATGAGACCACACAAGAAATAAACTCCTAATATATGAAGCGAGAATTTATGAAACCGGATGTGATATATGTCTTGTCTTTACCTTCCACATGGGAAACATAGTTTCTCCACCCTTTTTTATATTGGACAAGTACATCAATACAGTGGCGATCCGATGACCTCCGATCTGTAGAGCTTTCTGGTCGTGAAAGAAGTCATAATGCGGATCATATTTTTGACCATTCTCATAATGCAATATTTTCAAGGACTCTCCATTTTCTTATCCACAACACAGAAAAAAAAAAGAGATGAGAATAAAATATTGCTTTGTTCTTTTGTGCTAAAGAAACATAATGTGGAGACTGTATATATGTTAATCTAAGAAACACAATTAGAAAAATGGGGTTAGGAGATCTCGTAATCCCGTGTTAAGAGATCTCGGGATTACTAGATCTCGTATAAATATATAATTCGATAATACCTTCGGGAAGAAAGGTCCATGCAGCAAGTTTAGCTTCGACATTAGCTACTATATCATCCTGCACAGACACAAAACTTTACCCTCTATTCTTCAAGCTCATGGTTCAACATACAGTAATTTACTTTATAAGAAAAAAAAACATAAAGTAAATTACCCAAAAACCTTAGCATATCCAGATATGCATTCAAGAATTTTTTTTCCATAATTTTTTTTTTATAATTTCGATAATCAAATTTTCTAAAATCTCAAAAAGGATTAAAAAAAAAAAACTATGATTTTCCAAGGGTCCAAAATGTTTTTTACCCCAAAACCCAAAAATCATGAACCGGTCCAATGTTCAATCATTTAGACTTTTCCAAAAAAACAGAGAACAAGTCTGTCTAACTGGTGAATTCAGCTAGTCGAAGAAACACCATATGCAGTATAAAGGCAATTTTTAGCAAAAACAAAATACATAATAAATTCAACTCATTGCATACAACCAAACATACAAAATTCATATTTAAACCAACACGTCATTCAAAATATTCATAGTATCCAACAGATTTGCTTATGGATGCTCGCATTGATAAAAAAAAAAATAGAAGTAACAGAATTGAAGTTATAATCTGTCTTTTGTATAGAAACATTCTAGAACTTGTGCGTTCTTCACTATCTACTCTCTTACCTGAAATATTATCAGTCACCATTGACTTCGCAAGCTTTCCTTTTGCCTAAAAACAAATGTCAAATCCAAAAACATTTATCGTCACAACTCGCACAGTCATAGATCATCACTAGTTCTTGAAAATCTATATAATTTTTGAAACACACAAAAACTTAAAACATGTATATACCAAGTTGATCAAATGATCACATTCATCATTTGAGAGAAACCCTTTGTATAAAAACGCCCTGAAGAAACCACAATATTCTCATACTTTAACACAAATCATATTAAACGAACTTTTATTTTTTGTTAAACATATAAAAAGAACTTATAGATATCAAAGATAACCAATAGCAAAAATAATTAATTAAACAAAGCACAGACCTAGGAGTCCAAGAGAGCTGAGTCACACGAGTTGGATCAAAACCAAAGGAGGACGCACTCGTTTTAAGCTTATTCACAAAAATCAAGAGAAGACAGAGAGAAAATTCCGAGAATCCATAGGAAAAATTTTGTGAGAAAAGTTTTTGAGATTTAAAATATTTCATCCCTTATTAAGTATTAATGATGCACATTGTATTTTCAGCCTTCGTTTTAAATTGCCATTGACTAGTTTGTTTTCTTTTGGTAGGTTTCTTAACTCTTTTCTTTTTACTGGAAAAGAAAATTATTATTTGTTGACAAATAATAAAGTTTTTGGAAATTTAAGATAATACCAACTACTCAGTTCAATGTAAAACATTAGTTACGAGGAATACTCCTTATCATCATTAGTCATTAGTGAAGAACTTTTAGAAAATTGTTATATGTTTTTTATTAGCCAATAAACTTTTGTTAATAAAGCATACAAAATATCATTTTGAAGTTTTAAATGCTCTGCTAATGCTCTTTTCTCTATACTTTGATATGGAGGTTTTTCCGAGCATTAAACTTTAATTTTTTTAATAATAGTTTTATATAATTATTATTTGGTTAGATAATATAATACTATACTAAATTTTAAAATAACATAAGTTTATTTGTAATATAAAGATATATATATAACATAAATTTTAGATAACATAATATAAAGATATATATATATATATTTAAAATACATTATATTTAATAGATATATATCTTTATATATCTTTATATTATATATGTATAGATATATATATATAAACTTATGCTTTTCTTTTAATATATAGAAATTTTGGAATATTTTTCCTTAATCAGGGACGTTGATGGGCATGTTCTAGTGGAGCTGTTACTCATACCCTAAAATTTTGGATCATTTTTAGTGTCTAAAATAAAATTAAGGCCCAAGTAAATAAAAAACAATGTCAATTTTTTTACGGTTAGCATAGGGACTCCAAATTTATTGGAATAACTCTTGGGTTTATCTTAGGGGCGAACCCTTATATTCATCCCCTTTAAGTATAACCAATTACAACGAGATTATCAAAATTTGGTGCAGGAAAAAAAACAAGTCAATGGTCTTAAAGAGGAGTTTATATTTTATTTTTTTAATTTATTTTATTTGTTTAAATATAATTATAATTTATTATTTTATCTAAATATAATTTTAGTTGATACATTCTTATTGGTTATATATATAGGGGAAGAATATAAGGATTCACCCCTCCAAAAATTCTTCTTCTTTTACTACCATTTTGTCTATTGGCCAAAAATAATTCTCATAACAATCCTAAAATGGCCAAAAATAATTCTCATGGGCTATACAAAAGTAATCCGTACACTGTCCGTACAGTTCGTACACATTGTCTAAAGGCCGACTCTTTACACATCTTGAGAGCAGAAGAAAAGCCCGTGAATTGTTGGAGCCCATGAGAGTCTTCTAGAAGGAGACACGAAAGGCGTAGAGGATGATATAGCCGTTGGAGCTCCAAAGGAAGGAAGAGTCACATGTTCCACTTAAGGATTCAAACCCGGACATGCCACTATCACTCTCGGGATCTACTCTAGATATTTTCTTTTGTGCTAAACCCTAGTGTCTCTTATGTCTCTCTATTTAAAGGCTGTAACCAATATTTGTATAAACATAATAGAAGAGTTTCTCTCTTTATTCTCTCGGTTCCATCTTAATCTCCATTCGCATATTCTCATTTCTTCATCTATACTCATTCCGCATTTATTCTAACAGGTAAACAAAAATCTCCTCCAAAATTTAGCTTATTTTTATAGATTTGGATCCATATATACTCGTGACTTCGTGGCAAATCCAAATTAAGGTAATTGTTTATCTTGGTCCAACATATCCATTTACGGATCCGGTTATCTTACTGAGTCCATAAGTTACTTGAAATATGTCACAAAAAATTCAAATTAGAAAATGGGTTTAAAATTTCTCTTAGATTAAAAGCCCACTAAAAGCCCATAATTACTATGTGAGATCATTTTTCACATAAGCCCAATTAAAATCTTCCTGCTCTCTTTCGTGTACCGTACGTACGGAAAACCCTAAAATCTCCTCATTATGGGACGACACACATTAGCCCCTTTAAATACAACAAACAAATCCTTTTCACAAACTCTAGCAGTCGAAGAAGAAGAAATCGAAAACGATGAAGGTGATCGCTGCTTTTCTCCTCGCGAAACTCACCGGAAACGAGAATCCAACCTCCGATGATTTGAAGAAGATCTTCGAATCCGTTGGTGCTGAGATCAATGAAACGAAGATAGATCTGTTGTTTTCTCTGATTAAGGATCATGATGTGACGGAGCTTGTCGCTGTTGGAAGAGAGAAGATGGCTGCTTTGTCTTCTGGTGGTCCAGCTGTTGCTATGGTGGCTGGTGGTGGTGGTGGTACTACTACGGCGGCTGAACCAGTGGCTGAAACTAAGAAGAAGGTTGAAGAAGTTAAAGAGGAATCTTCTGATGGTGAAGGCATGATGAGTCTTTTTGATTGATCTGTGCTTAAGTATTGTTAATCTGAGATTTTAGTTTTAAATTCTATGGATTTTGTATGGTTTAATGGATGGATCGTTGTTTAATTGTTTAAGTGTTTCTGATGATGATTAATCATGCTTAGTTCTTGAAATTTTATGGTTTTTTTTTAACTCTGATTGGAGAATTTGTGGATGATTATTATCTAGGATATGAAATTGGTAGTGAATATTGTGTTGATTTATGCGATTTTTAAGGGTTTGTTTATGGTCTGTTACACCATGATTAGTGCTTGAAAATGCGAAACTGGTTTGTTAAGTCTGTGGCTAAGTAATGATATATGAGTTATAGAGTTGATTTAAGTTTTCGTTTAGGTTTGAAGAGACTTGAATGAGTTCTGTGATCTAAATTCTGTCGATCAAGCTTTTGCATTATAATCTATTCATGTAACAACAATGAATATCATCAAAGATTTATGTAGGAGATGAAACAATGATTATCGAAGTGTTTAGGATGTTTTCTCCTGAAGAGTAGTTGAATTATAAACACAATTTAGTATGTCACTTAACGTGGCTGTTAATTCTTAATACTGACACTTGCTTAAACTTTGATTTGACTTACGAAGCACACAAAATTACGACTTAATTTTAAGCTCTCGCTACTAAGAATGTTGTATTGTTAGAGTTATGAAAAGTTTCATCTTTTATGTAAGTTTTAAGAATCTTTGGTTTGTAGTTGATGATCTTCGGATTTGGGCTTTGGATGTTGTTAACATTTGGCCTTTCGAAGCCCAAGTTCATGATTTTGGGTGTAAGATGAGAGAAACTGACCGTTGGATTCAGATATCTCGATTTATCATAGATTGGTTGATGAATAAAGATAAATAAGCAAAAAATAACATTTTTTTAGTATGAGAATTAGCACGCAATACTCGTAAGTTAATTCTAAAACATTAGAAGTGGTTTTTTGGATTAAGACTTTGCCCTTGACTACATTCGTTTCTAGAGTAGTTTTTGGCTTTAAATTTTCCAAAAATCTATTTTTTTGCCATTCATGATTTTAAGAAAAATGGATTCCTTAAAAATTAGATAATCTAAATTTTGATGGTTTTTCCATATTTGTGAAAAGAATCCAAAATCTCACTTATAAGATTTTTTAAGAGATTTTGTCTCTGATCAAAAACCATTTAAAAACTACAAAACATTGGTGGTTTTTGATTTGGTAATCAAAAATTGGTTTTTATTTATTAAGACGTGATTTGACAATAGAAAATTATTTCGATTAGGATCTGAAAATTTTAACCTATATATTAAATAAGTATAATTCAGTTAACGTCATCCCAAAGAAGAAAGCACCGGTAATCCTGCTTCCTTTAAGCAGACACGCGTACTAACAAATTAAATGACATCAACAAGAGCAGAGAACAATTCCATATATCTATTATGCAACTAACATATTTGTTTAGGGAAAGAGACCATTTAACAAGGTCGTGCGAGTGGATCCCACTCACGGCGATTTCTCTTCCAAACAAAAACAATTAGGCGTTTCTCTTCAATCTGATCTCAGAGGTTCAATCCGGCAAACCTGGCGCTGCGAGGTGTTCTATTCCTTGGAGCCGGAGGTTCGAGCGGTGGCGAGCAAGTAGCGGTGGAGGTCTGTTCTGTCACTTAGGGTTTTGCAAACCGGTTCGGCCAGGTTTTTCTTCGGGTCCGGTGCTGGTTTTCTTCTTGTAATTTCATTGGGTCTTGCGTAGCTAACCAGGCCCAATCGGGAATGTGGATTGGTTTTGTTGGTTCTGTAATGCTTTAAAAAATTTTAAAAAAAAACCATAAAATTTTCAATATATGCAAAACAATTATCAAAAATATATATATAACTAACATTATTTACAAATGTGTTATATGTGATTATTTATTATTTAATTGATAAGCCGTAAATAATTGTTCTCTATTATCAAAAATAATAATAATCATTTCTCTCAATAACTTGATGAGAACCGACAGGTTCGTCCAGTTCGCGTGGGGAAACAATGATTTTTGGCCTAGCTAATTGTGGAAGACTAAGGGGGTGTTATTGGTTTGTGTATTTAGAAATAGTTTTAAAGAGTTAAATGTTATTAAGATTCTATTGTTATTGTATTAAGATTTTTAAAAATTTTACAACAATTTGATATTATTAGTTTATATATTTGTAAAAAGTAATCTAAAGTCTTCATAAGTTTAGAGTTATTAGATTCATGAGTTTATAAAGTTATCAAAAGTTTTGTGTTATTCAATTAAAATTAAAGTAACTCAAAAAGTCAATGAAATAAGGTAATATGTTATTGGTTTGTGTATTTAGGTAAAGTTTTAAAGAATTTAATGTTATGAGGATTTAATTGTTACTCAATAATTTTGGGAGATTATAATGAAATTTCAAATACTTGTCAAGATTCTTATCAAATATATGTGTGGATTCTTATACACTATCTAATGGATTATTATTAACTATCATGGCTTGTTATTATCTTTTTTCTTTAAAAGTTTTATTTATAAGGTAATATATGAATATCACACCAAGTACATCAAAATGGTTGCATAAATCTCAATGCTATACTTGTTAAAGGATGCAATCTAATGTCATTGTAGGGTACTGGTATGATTTACAACTAAAAACCCATTTTTGTCTTTGTCAGGCATGAAACAATAACAAAATTCAGCAACGTTCAATGAAGTTGGCAAAAATTATCTTTTTTCTTTGTCAGGCATAAATTATAATTTGTTGTAGAAGTCTTTTCTGCCTAGTGGAGAGAAGTATGTCAAAACTAATGGATTAGATTTTTTACATAGAAAATAAAGTTTTTGAGAATACTTTATCAAAGTACAATATTTTTGATGACTATATTTTATGAAGAAAGTTGTGTATAATCAACAAACCAATAACATATTACTTTATTTCAATGACTCTTTGAGTTACTTTCATTTTAATTGAATAACGCAAAACTTTTGATAACTTTATAAATTCATGAATCTAATAACTCTAAACTTATAAAGACTTTATATTACTTTTTACAAATATATAAACTAATAACATCAAACTTTTGTAGAGTTTTTAAAAATCTTAATACAATAACAACAGAATCTTAATAACATTTCACTCTTTAAAACTATTCCTAAATACATAAACCAATAACACCCTAAGGCTTCGTTGGCACTAATTAACGCTTTGTTCATAAACAAACGAAATAAAAATGCTCAACCCATAGTCCAGCAAGTTATATTAATTTATCACATTGACTAGACTTATAAAACTACGAGGAACAACGTGAAAGAATATTGATTTCGTTAAGATGCTTTACGTAATCTTTTTACTCTTAAATAAGTTGGCTTTTCGCTTGATTGTGCAAAGCTTACATGTAGACAACTCTCTAAACACTTCTCTTAATCCTAGAATATAAGCCTACATGTAGACAACTATCTAAACACTTTTCTTACACCTTCAAACTAAGCCTAGTGACATTATTTATCATAATATACCCTAAAAGTCAATTAATACTAATTACGAAACACAAGAATCGTAACAATTCCTCATCCCATAATGATATTACTTTAAAACATATAAATGGTCAGTTTCCTGTAAAGTAATGTGGCAGCTTCCTCGGAATCTCAAGAGTATTATAAATATAGAGGTATGATAATGGAGCAAATGAAACCAAATCAGAGCATAATTGCCAAGTCTCAAGAGAAAAAAAAAACGTTTCGTGTGATACAAGCATTTAGTTTCGTATAACACAAGCAACAAAAGAGATGCTTGGAATCGGAGCGATATGGGGATTAATTGTACTCTGGCCAGTGTGCAGACAATTCATTCCTCATCAAATCACTTCCTACATGGCGAAAAAAGCTAACAAGATGATTGGATGGATCTTCCCTTACGTTCACATCAAATTCCCCGAGTACATAGAAGAAGGTCTCAAGAGAAGTGAGAGGTATGACGCAATACGCAACTATTTATCGACCATCTCCACGGCTGATGTCAAGAGGTTAAAGGCCAACGAATCGAAAAACAGTGAATCGTTGGTGCTAAGTATGGATGATCATGAGGAAGTTGAAGATACGTTCAATGGTGTGAAGGTGAATTGGTCTTCAAATGTGAAAGAGATTCCGACTCAGACTCAGTCTAATTCAGGTCGAAGCACCACGGACGAGCAAAGGTCTTTTACGCTAAGTTTCCATGGGGATCACAGAAATACTATTATAAACACTTATGTTGATCATGTTTTGAAAGAAGGGAAAGCGATAGGGTTGAGAAATAGAGAGAGGAAGCTTTACACGAATAACTTGAGTCAAGAATGGCAACCTTGGAGGGCAGCTAGAAGGTGGAGCAGTATTCCTTTCCATCATCCGGCGACATTCCATACTTTGGCCATGGATCGTGACAAGAAAGAGAAGATAATAAAGGATTTGAAAATGTTTAGCCAAAGAGAAGATTACTATAGGCAGGTTGGGAAGCCGTGGAAGCGCGGTTATCTCTTGTATGGACCGCCCGGGACAGGGAAATCAACGATGATATCCGCAATAGCGAATTTATTGGAGTATGATGTGTATGACCTTGAGCTAACAACCGTGAAGGATAACTCCGAGCTGAAGAAGCTGTTGCTGGATACAACAAGTAAGTCATTGATTGTGATTGAAGATATTGATTGTTCGCTTGATCTTACGGGGCATAGAAAGAATAAAAAGGAGGAAGATGAAGAAGAGGAAGGAGATGAGAAGAAGTCTAAGGGAGATGGGAGGCAAAGTAAAGTTACATTGTCAGGGTTATTAAACTCCATTGATGGGTTATGGTCAGCTTGTAGTGGAGAGAAGATCATAGTGTTCACAACAAACTTTGTGGATAAGCTTGATCCGGCATTGATACGTAGAGGAAGAATGGACTACCATATTGAGATGTCTTATTGTAGGTTTGAAGCGTTTAAGGTTTTGGCTAGGAACTACTTGGAGATTGAGTCACATGATTTGTATGAAGATATCGAGAGATTGCTCGAAGAAATCAACATGTCCCCAGCGGATGTTGCAGAGATTTTGATGCCAAAATCTGATGAAGAAGTTGCAGACATTTGCATTGAACGTTTGGTCAAAACATTGGAGGAAGAGAAGGAAAAAGTGAGGAAGCTGGCTGAGGAAGAAGAGGAGAAGGAAACAGAGAAGAAGACGAAAGCAGAGGAAGCAGAGGAAGCAGAGAAGAGGAAGACAGAGGAAGAAGAGAAAAAGAGAGCAGAGGAAGCAGAGAAGAAGAAGACAGAGGAAGAAGAGAAGAAGAAAGCAGAAAGAGGAAGAACGGTGACGTTTCTCCAAAAAATGGTATCAGCTAAAAAGAAGTGATACCTAAACAATTTTTATTTATTTATTGTGTGTAAGGTTGTACTTTGGCTATGTGGTATGGTGTTGGAAAATAAAATTTATATGCATATAAAATTTATGCGAGGTAATGGCTTATCTCAATGTAAGATACAAGTCGTGTGACTCTTCAATCAATCTCTCAATTTCTCCATACAAATCATGTGACTTAATCTTTATTAGTAGTTCTTAGCCAAAACCTTAAACACTTCAAACCTACGTAACTGTCTACGTATCAATGCCGGTTCAAGATTATCCACAAAATTTGTTGTGAACCCATCAATAGCGTTTAAAAGCCCCGACAAAGTAACTTTACTCTGCTTCTCATGTCTCTTCAACAACTTCGCAGCTTCCTTCTTCTAGAAAGTATTCTCAACGTTTGAAACTTGGTCTAATCAATATATACGCTTTTGTTGTTTAACACAACATCAATATATAATTATATATATGTACAGATTATATAAACTCTAACAAATCGCTCTTTTGTATTCATTACTGCAAAGAGAATATTGGAATTTAAAAGAAAACTTGATTTATTAAAATATTAAAACAAAAGGGTTCGTAACTAAGAAGCATAATTAAAAGGCACATAGATAAGAGCACACAAATTGATCACAATCTACGTAAATGAAGTTGAATTTCTCAGACCTAACATCAAAGCAAACTATCAACCTAGTATCAGGCATTTGATTATGATGCCAATATTCAAGATCACCTAAGTAATACAAAACGCCATTGATGCATATCCCTTCACTCTAGATCTCATGATATAAGGAACATTCTATGGTTCTCCACCTCATTTTTCCAGTACCAAAACTCAGAATTTTATGATCATCAAGAGGACAAGATGGATAAGCCATGAACAATACCTTGAATTGCTTGTTAATGGGATCAAACCCGAAAAAAGCTATTACACTTTGTGTACCTTTTGAGATGAGGCAAAGTCATATACCGTCCCGTGTTAGGGTTACATATCACAGACACATAACGCTCATCTTTGATCTGCATACCATGGAGATAGATCAAACCAGAGGCATAGCCAATTGAAAATCGTCGTGACAAATGGATCCGCTTATTGTCTGGAGGGAATTTCATGTGAAATTCGGCGGTTACTACAAGAGACGACGACTTCTGATACTGAGGCAACAAGAAGAAGCTCCACACACCTTTGAGGGCGAATAAGAGACGCGGCCAAGCTGAGGACTTGGTAAGGAACAACTCAGTGAAATATGGAAGACCAAATATGGACGCCGATAGCTTGCACACACAACAAAACCTTCCTACTGATTTTACAGGCAATCTCGATAATATCTCGAAGATGAGATCATTCGGGATGGGAACATAAATCATAATCGTTTTATTTGCTGATTGAACGTAAGGAGATTTTTTTGTGTGGACATGAGTGAAAAGAGAAAGACATCTTAAAACTTGTATTAAGACGTAGATAAACCTTTTTCAGATCAGAAAGAGAATGATTGAATGAATTATTTTGGTCGAATTGATGTGATATATATAGGGTGAGATGGGCGGTTTCCGCTCGAGAAATTCGCGGGCATATTCGGATATTCTAAGGAATATTCGAATTTTTTTTTTCTGAATTCTTGCAGCACATGCGTTGGAATATTCTTTCAAAAAATTTCGGATATTCATTTTTGCGTATCTGAAAAGGAATATTCCTTTTTTCGAATTTCTTAATGGGCTTCAAAAACTCCTTACGAATTTTCCCCAAAAAGAAAGATACGCGCGCGGGGGCCTCTGGAGGCCCATTGCCACGATCCACGACCCACGACCCGAGCCGAGCAGCGGCGGCGGCGCACGCGTGTGGTTCCCATTTTCTCATCCCATAGTCATTTAAACTCATGTATAAACATGACCATATATATACCACATTCCAACACAACTTCCAAGCAATGTGGGACAATTTCCACATTTCACTTAAAATTGAAGCTTTGCCACTTTTGGCCCATGCTCATTTCAATTCAACTTTTACACAATTTATAGACCCAATATGTCTTGGTAAATTGTGGCCCAACAATCCCCCACATTAATAGAAATGACTCTAAACATTTGAAACAAAAGGACTTTGACAGACTCGACTAGACTAGACACGACTCGACTAGACTAGACAGACTTTTGAGAGTATGCGAAGATGTAACTATATCTGAGAGGTAGCGTGTTTCAGCTTTGAACCAATCATTTTTAATATCTGTCGGGTTTACTTGGCTAGGAGGTGAACATGATGTCTTGAACCACCCAGACTTTGATGTAAACCTAGACAACATGTATAGCATAGCGACATTTTCTCGTAGAACTATGTTCTCTATTGTGTTCATTTTGGCCTTGAACTTTCCTAGTTTTTCATGAGTGAACTTGGAGAATATAGCCTTACATTCATTCTTCTAGAAACGGTCCCATTTCACACTCATTAGGTGATCTGTCATGAGTTTCTTTTCAGAAGTATCCTGTTATACTCTACTATGACGAAACTATGAAATCATTAAAAGCCCAATGCTTATCCTTATCACATACAGGTAACACTGTTTATCATCCTAGGAACTGGGCACATACAGTGCTCTTTCTGATTCAGCTTAATTTAGTTGTCCCTTTGAACCTACTTCTTGGGATCGCCAGTCACGTAGGTGGGGTTTCCATCAAACCTCCTCTTAATTTACAGGCTTTAGGCCCATTCCTCTTGATGACTTTACCACTTGATCACGTGATAATCCTTTAGTAAATGGATCCGCTAGATTATCATTTGATTTTATGTAATCTATGGTGATTACTCCTGTTGAGATCAAGTGTCTAATGGTTTTATGTCGTCTTCTAACATGACGAGATTTACAATTATAGAGATTATTCAGTGCTCTAGCTATAGCCGACTGGCTATCACAGTGTACACGAAGAGCTTGCACTGGTTTCTCCCACATCGGTATATCTTCCAACAAGTTTCGAAGCCATTCTGCTTCCTCTGCGGCTTTGTCTAGCGCTATAAACTCAGATTCCATGGTTGATCTGGCCAACAAAGTTTATTTGGAAGATTTCTAAGACACAGCTGCACCTGCCAGCGTGAATACATAACCACTCGTAGATTTTGAGTTTTTGGAGTCGGATATCCAATTTGCATCGCTATATCCTTCCAAAATTGCCGGTTCTTTGCCATAGTGCAGACCATAATTTTGTGTATAACGTAAGTAATTTAATACTCTTGTTATAGCTTTCCAATGAGTATGTCTTGGATTACTGGTGTAGCGACTAAGTACGTTTGCTGAGTGCACTAAATCAGGTATAGTACAGTTTGTTAAGTACATCAGACTTCCGATCACCCTTGCATATTCCACTTGTGACACCGCTTCGCCTGAATTTTTAGTCAGATGAAGTTGGGCGTCAACTGGAGTATTTGCCGTCCCATTAGAATATGCTTTAAATCTTTCAAGTATCTTTGCAGCATAATGAGCTTGAGACAAGATAATTCCTTCAGAATTTCTAATAATCTTGATTCCTAGAATCACGTGCGCAAGTCCCATATCTTTCATGTCAAATTTTTGACTAAGCATGGTCTTAGTCTGATTGATCATGTCTTTATTACTCCCAATAATGAGCATGTTATCTACATACAAACATAGCAAGAAATACCCATTTGGCATACTTTTAGCATAGATACACTTGTCACATTCATTTATTGAGAATCCGTTTGACATCATTACGTTGTCAAATTTCTCATGCCATTGTTTTGGAGCTTGTTTAAGCCCGTATAATGACTTCACAAGTCTATAGACTTTGTGTTCTTGTCCTGGGATGACAAAACCTTCAGGTTGTTTCATGTAAATCTCCTCTTTTAAATCACCATTTAGAAAGGCAGTTTTTACATCCATTTGATGGATTTCCAGGTCTCTTAATGCTGAAATTCCTATCAGCATTCTTATAGAGGTTATTCTCGTCACCGGAGAATAGGTGTCAAAGAAATCCAAACCTTCTTTTTGTCGAAAACCTTGCACCACCAACCTGGCTTTATATTTATCAATTAATCCATCAGTTTTTAGCTTGGTTTTAAAAATCCATTTACACCCTAGTGCTTTAAACCCTTGGGGTAAATCGGTTATCTCCCATGTATGGTTTTGCATAATGGAATCGATCTCACTATTGACGGCTTCCTTCCAGAAAGGTCCATCTTGTGTAGACATGACTTCTGCAAATGTTCTTGGTTCGTTCTCTAAGAGAAAAACCATAATGAAATCATCGCCAAAAGATTTTTCCTTAAGAGCTCTTTTACTGCGTCTAGGTTCATCTTCAAGATGTTCTTCGTCCTCTTGGACTGAAGTACCAGAGGTGCTTGCCTCATTTTCGTCTCTCTGATCACGTGTCCATTTTGGATACGATGTATCCTTACAAGGGAACACATTTTTCTTTACTTATTTTGCATTTAGAGATCAGGTTCATATTCATCAAACGATTTATTGATTTATAATTCACATGTCCCAATCTTTCATGCCAAATATTAAAAGACTCAAGCAAGTAAGCAACTGAATTCTTATTCATTTCAACGTTGGTTACAACAGTTTCTGGATCAACATCTGAAACAACATTTGCAACATTCTTATTCTTAGAGCTACTTGCTTCACCTTTGTCACCCTTGACAACCGCCTGGACGCACATCTTCACAAGTCCTTCCTTGACGTATCCCTTTCCAAGGTACATGCCAAACTTCTTCAGAATGAGGTTGTCAGCCTCAAAGATCACAACAAATTTGGCCTTGCTTAGGAGGGTACCGGAAATCAGGTTCTTCCGCATATCTGGGACATGTTTCACATTCTGGAGTGTGAGTTCTTGTCCCGAGGTCAAACGTAGAACTACCTTCCCCATTCCAGCAATCTTGGAGAACGATGTGTTTCCCACGAAGACCTCAGTCACCACAGCACAAAGGTCCCCTTCAGTGAGGTTGGCTTGGAGCTGCAAGGTCTTGGCTTTGCTGCGATAAACAGTGGCCTTGTGACCATTCTTACCACAATAGTGGCATTTGCCCTTGAAGAACTTCTTCTCAGATGGTTCAGCGGCACCTTTCTTCTTGAAGTTCTTGGCTGTTGGCTTCAAAGGAGAAGTAGCAATGGCCTTGCCTTTGCCTTTGTCAATGGCCTTCCCTTTGTGAACTGCCACATTCACAATGTGCTCACGGAACTGGATTCCGTTTGCAGTCCAGTTTGCAGTCCGGTTTCTGTCCTCGGTGTTCAACCTCTGAATCAGATCTTCCAGACTCATCGCCTTCCTCTTGTGCTTGAGGTAGTTCTTGAAGTCGATCCATCCCGGAGGAAGCTTCTCGATGAAACTGTTCACCGTGAAGATTTCACAGATGGACATTCCCTCAGCAGCAACTTCTTGACAGATTCGTTGGAATGCCTCCACTTGTTCCATGATGGGTTTGGTGTCCACCATCATGAAGTCATGAAATTTTGCAGTCGCAAACTTCTGACATCCAGCATCGTCAGCTTTGTACTTCTTCTCCAAAGCTAACCACAAGGCTTTGGAAGTCTTGGCTTCGCAGTAGATTCCGTAGAGATCCTCCACAAGTCATCCTAGAATCCAGCCTTTGGTCATGAAATCTCCTTGATTCCATGCATCCACCGTTCCAACGACATGCACATCCGTATTTCCCTCAGGAATGATGGGCTGATCCTCCGTCAGATACCTGGAGAGGTGCATCGCATCTTTTTCTGCCATGTCTTGAAGTTTTTACCATCAAACTTCTCAGGTTGCAGTCCTTGACAAGAGACTTGACGCTGGGTGGGCACCACAGGCGCCACCTTCACTTGTGTCGCCGCTAGAGGCGGTCCAACAAACAAAGCCCTTCGAGTTTTCTCCTCTATATTCGCGGTATCTTGAAGAGGTGTCTCGTTCACATCCACATTAGTTTCATCAGTTGCTGCCATTTTCGTGATACAACACACAAAAGATTTATCAGGTAAATACAATTAATAATTCAAAATATTATCCAAAAAACGATTTGAATACACCAAAAAACGTTTTTAATATTCGAATTAATTATCCAAACCGTGGAGATAAAAAAAAAAATGTTTTTTTTTTTCAAATTTTTTTTTTTCACGGAAACGCCCTAAGCGAATCGCAAAAACCCAAAAATATTTTTAATATATATTTCTTTTAAAATATATAAATCCTTTCACAGAAACGCCCTAAGCGAATCGCAAAAAACGAAAAATATTTTGAATATATATTTCTTTTAAAATATATAAATCTTTTCGTGGAAACGCCTAAAGCGAATCGCAAAACCCAAAAAATATATATTTTTTTTCTTTTTTGAAACTTAATTTCAAAAATGACCCGTGTAAACGCTATGAAGCGAATTGCAGATCCAGGAAAACGTTTTAATCGAACTATTTGGCTTAAAATAACCGCGGTGAAGCAGGACCAAAAACGATTTTAAACGGAACAGGTGGCGTTTATAACCCGCAAAAACAAATCTGATTAGAGCGATAAACAAATATAATATACACGCGCGGGGGCCTCTGGAGGTCCATTGCCACGACCCACGACCCATGACCCATGACCCATGACCCGTGACCCATGCCATGCCGAGCGGCGGCGGCGGCGCACGTGTGTGGTTCCCATTTTCTCATCCCATAGTCATTTAAACTCATGTATAAACATGACCATATATATACCACATTCCAACACAACTTCCAAGCAATGTGGGACGATTTCTACATTTCACTTAAAATTGAGGCTTTGCCATTTTTGGCTCATGCTCATTTCAATTCAACTTTTACACAATTTATAGACCCAATATGTCTTGGTAAATTATGGCTCAACATTAAGTACCATTAATACTCGTGATCTACAAGTAAACGATAATACAAAAATAAGAATAAAGTAAAGATATGGAAAAAAGGTCGGCGGCGCTAACTGCACCGCTAACTTTGTACGTGAAGGAGTAGATAGATTTTTTTAACCAAAAAAACTAATACAGTTTACATTATATTAATATTTTTTTGAAAATTCTACTCTTTTTCTTCAAAACTGAAATTATATTTGTACTAGATTAGGATCTGTCCGATAGACGGGTTTTCTAAACTTTAAAAATAAATTAAATTTAAGTAAAATCAATAAATTAAATATTTGTTGTTAATCAAATATTTTGAATTGTTTAAGAGAAAGAATTAGAAAACATGTTTAATTTGGGAAAAGAATCATTTACATAAGTTTATTTTTACATGAATAAATTAATTTAATTTTCTGTATTACAATTTTTATTATTAACATATTAAAAAATTATACTACGTCAAGTCGTCAAATAGTTTTTGGTTCCATCTTGTTGTTTAGTTTTTAGATCACTGTGTGAGATAGATCTTGAGAAAATACTAGAAACTGAATAACCAAACCAAATCTGACCCGATAAGGGTACCAAACCTAAATCCAAACCGTCTAAACCCCAAATGTGCCCTAGACTCTTATACGCCAATAACTGAACCGAGAAACGAATTGATACCTGAAATACTCGAAATACAACTATATACCCAACATAATAATAATATATAAACTTGATATAATCCAATTACCTTATAATTATAAACCCAAATATCTCAATTATTTTTAGACCAAAATAACCAAAATATCCAAAGTAACCAAACTATTTTAAAGTTATTAGTTATATTTGTGAAAATTTAATCAAACTTTATTCAAATTTAACCAATTTTTAATTTATTTTTTCTGGTATTTTGAGTACATAAAACTGACTCAAACTCAGATGGAACCGCAGTGAACCAAAAATTATAAATACATGAATAGATCATAGGACCTGAATTGATTATAAATTTTCTAATCTAATTTTGAAAAGAATATTTTAAATTTTATAATAAAAGATTAATATATTAAAAATTAAAAAGTATATACAGTTTATTATTTATTTTTTTTTTGTTGTCGTTTTCAATTAAAGAAAACAAAAATAATACAATTTTTTACGTGTCAGAATTTTATTTATCAACCGACATATGTCATGATCAAATAATTATAAGAGTGTTAGTTTTTAAAAAAAAAATTTAATTATTGATTAAAATTAATTATTTCTGAATTTTAATTGATGATTAGATACATTAACAAATACTTAATTTCTTTTTCTCGTTAAGATATGGTTTTTTCCGCTTTTTGTATTTGTTTTAAATTTATTTATTATTTTGAGATAAACTAACAAATTTGTAGTTTTTTTTTCTTTTAAAATTATTTCTTAATTTAAATTATTAATTAGATAAATTATAAATTTGACACGTGGCAAGATCTGAATTATTTGTGACACGTGTCAAAATTTCGTTGATATGCTTCAAATTAACCATAAAGCTACTCTCTCAAATTAAAAATCATCTGTAGTACTTAGTGATCGAAATCCACAAAGATTTCAGTTCACACAATAGATTTTCAGTTATTGAATTAAGCTAAACTAAATAGATTGTAATTAAAATAATAACAGAATGCAAATAAAATGGTTGTAAATTCTATTGATGGAAGAGCTAGACTTAGGGGATTCCATTAAGGTAAATCAGAATCGTGAATCGGGCAGATTCAATTAAAGATTTAATTAAGTTCTGTTCCTAAATTTAAAACACAAATAGCAAATCTATCAACTCTCGCTGCAAAGATTATCTATGCCTAAATTCCTAAATTCTAAATCTCTTTGTAAATTTAAAGAATAAAAACATGCATTAATCTCGAGTTTGATATGTTCACAAAACTCTTAACCAAATCTATTTGTAAATAGTAGTTTTGCTCATCTAAGACTATGTCGGGATATTACTAACATTTTCATTTCTATTAATTATCCTAGGGTCTAAATTCCAGGTGATCAATCTAGAACCAGTATTAATTCATATCCAGATAAAGAACTAATATGATTACCCTAATAAAGTTATGTCCAATTCAACAATTCATCTTTAACCTTTGAAAACCCCTAAATCTAACAAGCAGATTACTCAGACATAATTAATGACACACAAATCATTATCTGAATAAATTGCATTAAGAAATCAACTAAAAGAATAAAGGGAGTTCAAAATCTTCTCTCTACAAAGTGAGTTCGGATTGGTCTCTCCTCAAAAGCTCTCAAAAGTTGTTTGCCTGAATAAAGTGTAGTCTCTCTAAAACAACTAAAAACCTAAATATAGTACAAAATACGAAAAGGACTTGTCTTACAAATAAGTAGAACTTCTAAGGTAACTTTGTAATTCTTCAAACTTGTTAAAACTTGAGGTGACTTCTATTCGTGATCGGTGTTGACCGACACTGATGGATGGTGTCGATCGACACCCGCTCCGTGGATTGTCTCCGAGTTGTTCTTCTCAGCAAGGCACAGCTCATACTTGTACCTATAAAGACTCAATAAATATAGAAAAGACTCTAAAAACAATACTTATATCATGGTTAAAAACCATGATATATCACTCGTGAATTAGAATTTTGACATGTGTCGACTTCTCGTAAGTGCAACAGAAGTTGATATAATAAGATATAGAACTTAGAGTTGAGCAAAATAACCATATAACCAAAACCGAACCAATCCAAACCTCAAATTAGTAATTCTGTTCAGTTTTAGTTTTGCTTAAAAATCTATTTGGTTACCATTATCAAAGTTATTTTAGTTTTGTTTTGGTTCGGTTTAAAACCATAAAATCGTTCGGATTTTTTAATTATTTTTAAAATACTTTTTTATATATGCTTATAATTGGATTACTAGGTTTAAAGAAATTTTTAAAAAATACATTAGAAATGGTTGCCCAAAAAATAAAAAATAAAGATACAAAAAAACTCTAGATATATACGCATCTTATATATAATTTAAGGTTTTGCGTCATTCTTACTAGAGTTTGATCAAGTTGTTATTCTAAACCGCATCATTACGTTTGAATTCTATTTTTTTTTAACTTTTCACTAGAATCGATTTTGAGTTTTACCTTTTCAATTGTTTGATTTGGATTTTTGATTTTTTACAAATATAAATATTGAGTTTTTAATTATTTTTTTTTTATAAAATCATGTAAAACCCCAAAACCGAAACAAAACCGAACCAAACCAAATTAATCAAAGTTGAACCAGTTAAAACTATAAATCAGAAAAACCAAACCGTATTTCAATCAGTTTCTAAATGGTTTCATTTTCTATAGAACCAAAAAACTGTAAAACTGAACCGGAATCAAACCGTAAACCATAAAATAATGTTTACGGTTTTATTGAATTTCATATAATTAATTAATTTTTAGTAAATATAATGATACATTATTATAATAAATTGGGGGTTTAGTAATAAAACCTCTTAACTAAAGATGAATCAAAAAAAACTTCAATTATATATTTAATAAAAAATCCTCTCAGCTTTAAATACGTTAATAAAAAAATCTTTCCGTATACATTGCCATTAAAATTGGGCTAATTTAAAACACATTGTTTTCTAAAATTAAAAAATAATAGGGTTTTAATAACGTATTTAAAGTTGAGGGGTTTTTCATTAAATATAATTGAGGGGGTTCTTTACGATTCATCTTTAGTCGAAGGGTTTTATCATTTTTTAATTTTAGAAAACACTGTATTTTAAATTAGCTTAATTTTAATGGAAATGTAGATGGAGGAATTTTTTCATTAACGGATTTTAAATTGAGGGTTTTTCATTAAATATATAATAGTGGGTTTTTTACGATTCATCTTAGTTGAGGGGTTTTATTACTAAGGGGGTGTATTGGACTGAATATTTGGAGAGATTTGAGTTTTAATGAGTTTTGAGATGATTTGGTGGAATTTTGGTGAATTAGGAATTTTTTTATTAAATTTTCTAAAATCTCACATCAAATTATAGAATTTTGATATTTGTATTTTTAACTAAGAAATTCCTTCAAATCTCACATAAAACTTTTAAATCAAATTCTAATCATGTTTCCAATAACAGTAGATTTGATTGTATAATTTAAAATCATTTATCCAATATTACCAGATTTTAAAAGATATTTTTAAATTCATATTTCAATAACATATAATTTTTTTATTTAAACTCAAATATCTCCAAATATTCAGTCCAATAGACCTTCTAAATTCTTTTTGATCAGTTGTTATGTTACTATTAGAAAATTTTGATCTAATTATTTTATTATGATAAACCGTCCATTCATAGATATTATAGAGAGAGTTTGTTTATCGTAAAAATACATATATAGCACAAATAGGATGTAAAAAGGAGAAATTGTCAAAAGCCCGTGATTTTTCCCTTCTAAATAAGGGCCCATATTTTGATTTTCTTAAAAGAAACCTATTACATATAAAGGGACCATGGATTTTTTTTTTTTTTTAACTAAATTCTTATAGAAAATGAACATATTTTGATTGCCTTAAATGAATATCTAACATAAAGATCCCATATTTTTGAAAAAAAAAACACTAAAATAGACCCCAAAAGCCAAAAACCTCAAAAAATGTTAGAGGCATTGTTAGAGGATAAAAGGAAAATTTCCACTAGAGACCGTACAACTACTGGACTGGGCCTGTAAAAAGGTTGTATATGCATCACCTTTCATCCTGGATTATGAATATCGCAGAAAAAGAGAGTTTGGAAAATTGTTCATCGTAATAGTATATGCTTTTTTGTTGATAATATAATATCATATGTTGCATGTAACTGAATACATTGAAATCTCGTTTATGTACTTGGTTTAATACATAAATGAGTTCAGTTAACATCATCATTCATTCATTCCACAAAATGGAATATAAAGGGTGCAAAATAGTATAGAGGGGGAATTAAACCATTGATCTCAAGTTGATATTGAGTGTATTTTAACCATTTTGCTATTATAAAACATCATATACATTGTAAAAAACAAAACTATTTATTTTTTATTAAAGCTACTCCTGAGTGTGGCTACGTTTATTTTAGTACTGAACTGACGTCATCCCAAAGAAAAAGCATCGCTAAGCATGCTTACGTAAGCAATTACATGATGCGCGTTAACAAGAAGACAATTTCATATTTATATGCAATATAATATTTTATATGAATTTAAACCCAATAAGCCGTAACTCAATTTTCTTAAATATTGAAAAACCCATGAAGTTATAATTCCTTATCTTAACTTCATGTGTAACATTCTAACATGCATAAGGATCACTTCAGTCTTCATCAAATTCTGGTTTAATCAACCGGTTCATAAGAGGATTGTGAGATTGAGTCCTAAGAAACTCGTAAAATCGATTCGTATGCTTTTGCTTCTTCTTTAAGATATGTGATAAAATCGAATTCAACTAACATTCGATTCAGAGAAAACTTGGTTCAAAACCTAAGGATAACCTGACATCATGTAACATGTTACATATATCATCCTATCGTTAGATATTTTCTTTCAAAAGATATTTTAACGTGAGAACTTAAGTTTCAACGTTCATATACTTAAAATAAAGAAACGATCGAAGACCTTTTGTCATTTAATAATTAATAGGCGTGGTGTTACGGGTTGTTGATAAACAGACAAAAATCTCAACTTGTAGGCTGAGGCTTATTTCCAAAGTTAACTAGAATTATATAAAAAAAAAAACTTACAAGGAATTAGGAATTACAAAACAAGAATAATTAACAATTATTTCGTTAAAAAAATAATAGATTGCTGGCTCATGCTTAACAGAATATCTTACACTTAAAAACATTTAAGTGGCTCCTCGCATGATCCCAGGAGCAAAGCCTAAATACATCGACAAGCTTCTTAACACTTCACCTAATCCTAGAGACTAATATCGAGAACGACAAAGCTTATTACTTTATTTATTATAATTATAATCATCCTAAAAGTAAGTTAAAACTAATTACGAAACTATCTAATCGTAAAACTTTCCACGTCATAAACATATGTATAATATATGATCAGTTTCCGGGAAATTAATCAGAGACTTCGTGGCATCTTCCTTGGAAACTCGAGAACTATTATAAATAGTTAGTGAGGGTAATGGAGCAATGAAACACTCACAAACACACATAAAAATAGTTTCGTGTAATACAAGCAACAAAAAAAATGCTTGAAACCGGAGCCATATGGGGATTAACCGGGACAACTGCAGTGACAAGCTTTATGTTCTTTTGGGCGATGTACAAACAATACGTTCCTCACCATCTCCGAGGTTACGTGGAAAAGTACTTTTACAAGATGGTTGGATGGATCTCTTCGTATGTTCACATCAAATTCACCCAGTACACAGAAGAAGGTCTCAAGAGAAGCCAAGCTTACGACTCCATACGCAACTACTTATCCTCAAAATCAATGGCTCGTGCCAAGAGATTAAAGGCGAACGAATCGAAAAACAGCAAATCTTTGGTGCTAAGTATGGATGATCATGAGGAAGTTGAAGATGAGTTCGAAGGTGTGAAGGTGACGTGGTATTCGAAGGTGAAAGTGACTCAAACTCAATCTAATTATGGTCGAAGTAGCTCGGACGAGAGAAGGTACTTTACGCTTACCTTTCATCGGCGATACAGAGGGATGATCATTGAGACTTACCTTGATCATGTTTTGAGAGAAGGGAAAGCGATAGGGTTGAAGAACAGAGAGAGGAAGCTTTACACTAATAACACAAGTCAAGAATGGTATCCTTGGAGGGCAGGTAAGTGGAGCAATGTTCCTTTTCATCATCCTGCGACGTTCGAGACTTTGGCTATGGATCCAGTGAAGAAAGAAGGGATTAAGAAGGATTTGATAAAGTTTAGCAAAGGAAAAGATTACTATAGGAAGGTTGGGAAGCCATGGAAGCGAGGTTATCTCTTGTTTGGACCGCCCGGGACAGGGAAATCTACGATGATATCCGCAATAGCGAATTTCTTGGACTATGATGTGTATGATCTTGAGCTAACGACCGTGAAAGATAACTCTGAGTTGAAGAAGTTGTTGCTGGATACAACAAGTAAGTCATTGATTGTGATTGAAGATATTGATTGCTCGCTTGATCTCACGGGGCAGAGAAAGAATAAAAAGGAGGAAGATGAAGAAGAAGAGGGAGAGGAGAAGAAAGAAGTTGAGAAGAAGTCTAAGGGAGATGAGAAGCTGAGTAAAGTTACTTTGTCAGGGTTATTAAACTCTATCGATGGGTTATGGTCAGCTTGTAGTGGTGAGAAGATTATAGTGTTCACGACGAATTTTGTGGATAAGCTTGATCCAGCATTGATACGTAGAGGAAGAATGGATAATCATATTGAGATGTCTTATTGTAAGTTTGAAGCGTTTAAGGTTTTGGCTAAGAACTACTTAGAGATTGAGACACATGATTTGTATGGAGAAATCGAGAGAAAGCTCGAAGAAACTGATATGTCTCCAGCAGATGTTGCAGAGACTTTGATGCCAAAATCTGATGAAGAAGATGCAGATATTTGTATCAAACGTTTGGTCAAGACTTTGGAGGAAGAGAAGGTAAAAGCGAAGAAGTTGGCTGAGGAAGAAGAGAAGAAGAAAGAAGAGAAGGATGCGAGAAAGAAGAAGAAAGCAGAGGAAGCAGAGAAGAAGAAGACAGAGGAAGCAGAGAAGAAGAAGACAGAGGAAGAAGATAAGAAAGTGAAGGGCACGGAGGAAAACGGCAACGTTTCACAGAAAAATGGTATCAACTAAGATTTTAGCAAAAGAAGTCAAACTAAAAAATTAGTGTGTAAAGATTTGTAACATGCGTAGAAATAAGCCTTAAATAGAAAAGTATCTTATTTTATGATGATGTTTTAAGATTTATGTTTTGTTTCATTTTATAATAAAAAATTTCAAGTTTGTTATACATAATTTTTATAACTATGTGTACTCTACAAGACTACAACATATTTTGTCACTGGCAAAGTACTTTGACATGGGTAGAAATACAGGTTAAATACAAAAATAAGTTATGAAGTTATACTATATATACTCCCTCCTTTTTTTTGATATATGCTGTTTTAAGAATTTTGTTTTGTTTCACTTTATAAGATGAAAAAAAATCAAGTTTTTTTATATAACTTTAACGAAAATTTGTATTATACATTACCCCCTCTATTTTATTTGAAGTGTTATTTTAGACTTTAAAATTTGTTTCATTATAAGTGTTATTTTGTGTTTTTAATGCAAATTTTTGATAAAATTTATACTTATACCCTTATTATTTAATGTATAACTAATGAAATAACTTGTTTAGTATATTAATGAGGGATAAAATATAGAATATCAATTTTTCTTAATTTGTGTGTAAAAACTTTAAACTACACTTATAATGAAACATAGGGCCACCAATTGTGGAGTGAATTTTTAATTTAATGTTTGGTTGGAAAAAAAATGAAAAAGAGGGAATATATTTTACTAGATTAGGACTCGACCGATGGGCGAGTTTTTAAATTTTAAAATAAATTAAATTTAAGAAAATTCATTAAATTAAATATTTGTTGTTAATGATATATCTTAAATTTTTTTAAGGAAAGAAGTATAAAACATGTTTTGTTAGAGAAAATAGTTATTTACAAAATTTTATTTTTCTACATTAATAAATTAAAAATTAGTTTAATTCTATATTAAACTTTTGGGCAATTCTCATAAATAGCACAAATTGAAGTTTTTGTGCCACAAATAGCACACATTTTTATTTAGGAAAAATAACATTTTTATTAAAAGAAAATTCTCTTATACAACACAAATCTCACAACCTCATACTTTTAGAGTTTAGGATTTAGGGTTTAGAAAACCATAAGCCCTAAACCCTAAACCATACCTCCTAACCCCTAAAAACTATACTCTCAATCCTAAAATACTTAACCCAAACCAAAAAAATTAAATTATTGCTTTTATAAAAATGCTATTATTGTCTTAAATGAAAATGTGTGCTAAATTTGGCACAAAAACATATTTTAGTGCTATTAGGAAATTTCTCTAAAATTTTATTAATAACATATTCAAAATCTATATCATATCAAACAACTTTTGGTTCCATCTTAACATTTTTTTTCCACCTCAGTGTTAGATAAGTTTGGACAAATTATCTGAAACCCGAAGAACCAAATCGAATCCAACTCGAAAAGGAGTACCAAACCGACAAAAATTCGAATGGATTTTAGACTTCTATATCCGAATGACCAAAACCAAACCGAACCGAGAAATGGAGCAATATCTGAAATACTCAAAATATAATTATACACCCAAAAATATTAATTATATTTAGACTTGATATAATTCAATTACCTTACAATTATAAATCCAAAAATATCAATTGTTTTTATACCAAAATAACTAAAATACCCAAAATTAACCAAAAATATCTGAAACTTCTTAGTTATATTTGTCAAAATTTAACCAATTTTCATTCATTTTTTTTTATATCTCATGTACCGGAACATGACTCGAACTTGGATGGAAAAAAACCGAACATAAAATTCTAAATACCCGAATGGGTCATAGGCATCTAAACCCAAAAACCCAAAAAAACTGAAACAAACTCGAACGCTCAGGCTTAGTGTGAGATCTAGAAAAACGAATCCGGTAACTGGCGTCTCTCACTGATCATAACTATGCGAGACGTTCTCCTGGTAAAATCTTCGTTTTCCTTTTAAAGTATTCTAGTTCAGATCTTATATCGGTTCGTAACTAAATATCATTTCCTTCTCGCATATTCATTCCCTGGAATCCTTCACAATTCCTTGTCTCTTGGCATTTTTCAGATAACATCCTCTAGCTCAGCCTTTCCATCACCATCTCTCAATTTTATTCATATTTTGGGTTCTATACTTGAAGATATTTTTTTTTCTGGCATCCTTTCTTTATTTTATCGGATTCTCATCCACCAGCATCTTCAATCTCTAGCAGAAGTCTCATCGCCTTGCTCCCTCCTCTTAATCCAAATTAGTGTATGAAAAGCAACTCTCTCTAGTGGATCTCCGTCTATTTTTTTTTTTTACTTTTTTCTTTGGGAGAGAACAATTCTCAATTCCTCCATTCGGCTATTTATAATTTTTTGGATTTGGTTTTCTTCTTTGGGTTTCACATATTTTATCCATGCTTATTCAACATGGTGGCCGAAAAAAAAAATGACAAGATAGAACCAAAAGCTACTGGCCATGATATAAATTTTTAATATGTTAATTATAAAATTTTAATATAAAAATTTTAATTAATTTATTCATGTAGAAAAGTAAAATTTTATAAATAATTATCTTCTCTAACAAAAAATGTTTTCTACTTCTTTCCCTAAAACAATTTAAGATATATCATTAAAAAATATTTAATTTAATGAATTTGCTTAAATTTAATTTATTTAAAAATTTAAAAATCTGCCTATCAGACATATCATAATCTAGTATATATATACATCAAAGATTTGTTCCATATTTAGTGTATATACATTCAGTATTTATTTTTATTTATAGAAAAATATAAAATATTTTTTTTCTTATTTAGGATGTATACATTCATTATTTTTCTTTTATAAATATATATCAAAGTTTTTTTTTCTTCAATCATTTTTTATTTATTTCTATAATTTTGATAATATATTAATAATAATACTTTCTGATTAATTTCCATGTATTTTTCTTTCTTTTATTGCATTTCTTTTTATCTTTAATAGTTTATTGTTAAAGTTTTTTTCCAAAAAAAATTAAACAAATTTCTCAATTTCCCTATACTTATTAAATTACTCTATTACCTTCAAAACTGTGAATATATCTTCAAATTTTACTGTTTAAAAAAATATAGAAAAATGTCACCAATCATTATGAACTTCTGAAAATATCCAAAACAATTAATATAAATCAATGCTTCAATGTTTTTATTTAATAAGATTTTCTCTACCATTTTTATCTTTAATTTTTTATTGGCTTTCCATTTTTTTTGTAACAAAAATTTAAGTGGCTCTCACAAGTTACACGTTGAAAATCTCATGAACAAGCCTATATATATATATTAAAAGAAAATATTAAAAATAAATTACAATAAATTAATATTTAATTCTAAAGTATTGGTGGATTTGTTTTTTTACTACTATAAGATATGTTGTAAGAATTTCAATTCATTAAAATATTAAGATAATATATTTTAAAATTAATTTTATTGGTGGATTTTTTTTTACTACTATAAGATATGTTGTAAGAATTGCAATTCATTATAATATCAAAATAATATATTTTAAAATTAATTTTATGATTTAAAATTGATTTTTTTGGAGCTATATATAAGATTCTCAGGACCGGTTCTATCGACAACTAACCACTAAAACCTAAAGTTGCCCTAAATACTAAAAGTAGCCCTAAATACTAAAAGTGTATATATAAATAAATACTTTTCATTGTCTCAAAGAGAATTAAACAAATACAAAGATGCTTGAGGCCGGAGCAATATGGGGTTTCACCGGCACGACCATGGCGAGTCTTATGTTTTTCTGGTCAATGTACAAGCAGTTTGTGCCATACCAACTCCGAGACTACTTGGAGCAGTGTGTTTACAAATTATTCGGTTCGGTCTCGAATTCTGTTCACATTAGATTCACTGAATACACAGGAGAAGGCCTCACTAAAAGCCAAGCCTACGTTAAGATAAGTAACTACTTATCTTCAAAATCAACGGCTCATGCAAAGAGATTAAAAGCTAACGAATCAATAAACAGCCAAATATTGGTCCTTAGTTTGGACGATCAGGAGGCAGTTCGCGATGTGTTCGAAGGTGTGAACGTGATTTGGTCTTCGAGCGTGAGCAAAAGTGAGAATTCAAACGAGATAAGATGCTTAATTTTGAGTTTCGATAATCAACATAGAGAGATGATCACAAAGATTTATCTTGATCATGTTTTGAGAGTAGGGAACGAGATTGGGATAAAGAATAGAAAAAGGAAGCTTTACACTAATAATTCGACTCGAGATTATTCCTCTATGAGGGAAGGGAGATGGAACACCATTCCTTTTAATCATCCTGCAACGTTCGAAACTTTGGCTATGGATCCTGAGAAGAAAGAAAGTATTAAGAAGGATTGATTAAGTTTACAAAAGGGAAAGATTATGACAACAAGATAGGGAAGGCGTGGAAGCGAGGTTATCTCTTATATGGTCCGCCCGGGACAGGGAAATCGACCATTATATCTCCAATGGCGAATTTCTTGAACTATGATGTGTATGATCTTGAGCTGACGAGTGTGAGAAGTAACTTGGAGTTGAAAGGGTTAATGTTGGACACAAAAGCCAAGTCTATTGTTGTGATTGAAGATATTGATTGTTCACTAGATCTTACGGGACAAAGAAGGAAGAAGAAGGATGATGAGGAAGAAGAAGATGATGAATTTAAGAAAAAGGAAGCTGAGATGTTGTTGAAGAGAGAAAGAGCTCTAAGAGAGGATAATGTTACTTTTTCAGGGCTATTAAATGCCATTGATGGGTTATGGTCAGCTTGTAGTGGAGAGAAGATCATAGTGTTCACAACACACTTTGTGGATAATCTTGATCCGGCGTTGATACGGAGAGGAAGAATGGACAACCATATTGAGATGTCTTATTGTAGGTTTGAAGCGTTTAAGGTTTTGGCTAAGAACTACTTGGATATTGAGTCACATGATTTGTATGGAGAAATCGAGAGATTGCTAGAGGAAACGGATATGTCTCTGGCTGATGTTGCTGAGAATTTGATGCTGAAATCGGATGAAGATAATGCAAATGTTTGCCTTAAGCAGTTGGTTGAGTCTTTGGAGGAAGAGAAGAAGAAGAAAGCAGAGAAGGAAGCGAGGAAGAAGAAGAAGAAAGCAGAGGAAGAAGAGAAGAAGGAGAAACTTAAGGGCACAAAGGAAAACGGTAAAGAGATTTGAGGAAAAGTAACAACGTCTCATGAATATTTTACTCTATTATGGTGATAGTACTTTGGCTTGGTGTTACAAAATAAATTTAAAATGCATAAGGAAGTTATAATTTATAAACTCTATCGTGGTTGTACTTTGGCATTTGGCATGTGTAGCAATATAAATTTTAAATGCATGCACAAGGAAGTTTGCTTTTTTTGGCTTTTTTTTTGTCGTTACTAATGTACAAGCTTTTAAACATTTAACCACTAGAGCAAAATAAAAGAAGTTATAAACTTTTTTTATTATATAAACCAAAATTCATTAAATGAGAAATCGACCCATGGCATGATTTTATATATTTATTTGAGAAGAAATAAAAAGAAAACAAGAGCAAAACAATCAGATATGTCGATAAAAATATATTTTTTTAAAAATATCATTCTAAAAAGCAATCTTTAAAGATAGTAGAAACTAGAAACCAAGTGTCAATGGAATCAAAGCCCGATAAATTGTGGTTTCGATGTGATTTTGTTAGAAATATATCGGTACATCAGGTAAATGGAGAATATGGTGCAAGGGTTGTTATCGAGGGTAGCTTAATTAGGGTTGTGTGTTGACGGCATATTATTTAATCAATCGTACACTGTCTTCAGTTCTACATGGCAAGACGATATATGAACTATTCTTTGGTGCACTGGCTAGATATAAACATATCAAAGTTTTTGGATGTCTTTGATGAACGAACTAGTCGTTGTGTATTCCTCGGTTATTTGTATAATAAAAAAGGTTGGAGAGTGTATGACTTGGAGTGTCAAGAATATTTTGTTACACGATATTTTGTGTTCTATTAGAAACTAAGATTTGACTAAGAATAATTCTCTTATTAATATTTAGAAAATAACTTAAAACTAAACACCAAAGCTCTTAATCATCATCACAACTCGACAATGATATTTATAGGGATAACACAACATTGCTAAACCTTTTTCTATTAGAACTAGATAACTCTTAATTCTATCATAAACATGTCTAAACCTATCTTATCTTTACTAAGTCGGTGTAAAGAGATCTTGGGCTTTAGTCCAATGTTAAACTTCAACCTGTCTCGGGACATGCTTTGCATCCCTATCAAACTTTTCACTTCGCTAAACTTGATTCTTGCCAATGCCTTAGTCAAGATATCCACCTTTTGCTCAGTTCCCGGCACATATTCCACATCGACCAGCTCTCTTTCAATGCATGCTCGCACAAAGTAGTAACGCTTATGTATGTGTTTACTCTTGCCAAAAAACACAGGATTTTTGGTAAGCTCTATTGCAGACTTGCTGTCGATCCTAATGAGAACCTGCTCTGTTATTTGCCTGGTGATTTCACTTAATATGTCTTCAAGCCATATGGCTTGTCTTGCTGCACGATGAAAGGGCAACAATGTCCTGTTTCTGTGAGAACCATGTAATCGGTGAGGTTCCAAAATAGAACATATGGCTTGTAGTACTTCTACCACCGTCTGAACTATGTCGTCGGAATTAAAAACCGCGTTGGAAATCCATCTGAATTTCCGATGGAATCTAGTTTCTGGACATCCGTCGCTAATCCGTCGAAAATCCGTCGGAATCTCTTACGTCGATTGTCCGTCAGAATATTTCCGACGGATTCCTGATGGAATTCCGATGTTTTTAAACCTACAGTGACCGATAGATTACCGACGTAGTTCCGACAGATAAAAACCGATAGATTTCCGACGGATCTAAACACCGACGGATTTCCGGCAGAATTCCGATGTTTTTGAACTGAAGGAGACCGACAGATTCCCGACGTAGTACCGACGAATAAAAACCGACAGATTTCTGACGGATCTAAAAACCGACGGATTTCCGACAGAATTCGAAGTTTTTTTTTATTATAATAATTTGAAAAATCAATAAATGTATTAATTTTAAGAAAATTAAATTTTAATAAAAGAAATGAAAAATAAAATTGAATTGTATTGAAAATTAAAATTGAATATTATTGAAATTTTTTAATAATTAAAAAAAAAACAGAAAATTGTTTATAATTCGAAAATGAAATTAAACGCCCGGTCGAGGTGGTGGATATTGCGAAAAGAATTCGTTCATCCGTTGGATCATCGTTCATCCGTTGGATCATTAATTCCGTCGGAAATGCCGTCGGTTTAGCGGTAGATTTCTTGTAGTGTCTGGTCGACTGTGTAAAAGGTACCTTAGACAACCAACGTTCCTTCTATAGTTTGTACACTACAAGAAATTTACTGCAAAACCGACAGAATTTCCGACGGAATATAAATCCGTCGGAAAATTCTGACGGATTCCCGATGTATTTCCGATTGACATGAAAATTGACGATTCCATCGGAAATCTGTCGGAAATTTTCCGACAGATTACTGTCGGATTTCCGACGGATTACCGATGGATTTCCGATGGATTACCGATGGAATTTGTTTTTTGGCTTGTCTAGTCATATGTCAGACTAAACCTTAGAACGAGACACGTGAAACCACAAAACCGTCGGAAATCCGTCAGAAATTTCCGACGGGTTTGTGGTTTCGTGGTCGTTTACGATCCGTTTCTCTTGAAATATGTTTGTAGTATGCTATGTTACTCATTTCAATCATAAAATAATACCAAAAACCTTGTTATCTATCATATATACCAAAATTAGAAAAATTCATACAATCATGTTTATATGTTAGACAATGATACATATACTTAAGCGATGATTTATAAACATAACAAATAAAATTTTCTAATTTTGGTATATTTAATATGTAACAAGGTATTTGTTAGTATTTTATCATTGAAATGAGTAACAAATCATATTACAAACATATTTCAAGAGAAACGGATCGTAAACGACCACGAAACCACAAAACTGTCGGCAATCCGTCGGAAATCCGTCAGAAATTTCTGACGGATTTCTGACAGATATTATATCAAATGTGTTAAATATGTTGCATATGAGTTTAATTATATTTTTAGATTAGCCGTCGGAAATCCGTAGGATTTCCGACGGAATATGAAAATTTGACCGCATAAGTTACCCGCGTGAATTAAATTTGTTTAAATTTTTTGCTATCTTCCGACGGATAGCAAAAATATAGGCGCGGATGTTCGAAATATTTTCGAAAAACACCGGCAAATATTAATTTTTCGCCATTTCCGACGGATATATCCGTCGGAATTTTGTTTTTATATATCACTTCTTCTTCTCGGCGAATTCACTACGCATTTAAGAAGAAGAAGAAGAAGAAGAAGAAGAAGAAGAAGAAGAAGAAGAAGAAGAAGAAGAAGAAGAAGAAGAAGAAGAAGAAGAAGAAGAAGAAGAAGAAGAAGAAGAAGAAGAAGAAGAAGAAGAAGAAGAAGAAGAAGAAGAAGAAGAAGAAGAAGAAGAAGAAGAAGAAGAAGAAGAAGAAGAAGAAGAAGAAGAAGAAGAAGAAGAAGAAGAAGAAGAAGAAGAAGAAGAAGAAGAAGAAGAAGAAGAAGAAGAAGAAGAAGAAGAAGAAGAAGAAGAAGAAGAAGAAGAAGAAGAAGAAGAAGAAGAAGAAGAAGAAGAAGAAGAAGAAGAAGAAGAAGAAGAAGAAGAAGAAGAAGAAGAAGAAGAAGAAGAAGAAGAAGAAGAAGAAGAAGAAGAAGAAGAAGAAGAAGAAGAAGAAGAAGAAGAAGAAGAAGAAGAAGAAGAAGAAGAAGCAGAAGAAGAAGAAGAAGAAGAAGAAGAAGAAGAAGAAGAAGAAGAAAAAAAAGAAGAAGAAGAGAAGAAGAAGAAAGAAGAAGAGAAGAAGAAAGAAGAAAAGAAGAAGAAGAAGAAGAAGAAGAAGAAGAAGAAGAAGAAGAAGAAGAAGAAGAAGAAGAAGAAGAAGAAGAAGAAGAAGAAGAAGAAGAAGAAGAAGAAGAAGAAGAAGAAGAAGAAGAAGAAAGAAGAATAAATAATAAATAATAAATAAATAAATAAATAAATAAATAAATAAATAGAAGAAATAAATAATAAATAAATAAATAAATAAATAAATAAATAATAAATAAAGAATAAATAAATAAAGAAGAATAAATAAAAGAAGAAGAAGAAGAAGAAATAAGAATAAATAAGAAGAAGAAATAAATAAATAAATAAATAAATAATAATAAATAATAAATAAAGAAATAAATAAGAAGAAATAAAATAAGAAGAAGAAGAAGAAATAAATAATAATAAATAAATAAAGAATAAATAAAGAAGAAGAAAAATAAAGAATAAATAAATAAAAAGAATAAATAAATAAATAAATAAATAGAAGAAGAAGAAATAATAAATAAATAAATAAATAATAAATAAATAGTAAGAAGAAGAATAAATAAAGAAGAAGAAGAAATAGAAATAAATAATAAATAAATAGAAATAAATAAGAAGAAGAATAATAAAGAATAAATAATAAGAAGTAAATAATAAATAAAATAAATAAATAAATAAAGAAGAAGAAATAAATAAAAAGAAATAAAGAAAGAAGAAGAAGAAGAAATAAATAGAAATAATAAAGAAGAAATAAATAAATAAATAAAGAAGAATAAAAGAAGAAATAAAGAATAAATAAATAAAAGAATAAATAAATAAAGAAGAAGAAGAATAAATAAGAAGAATAATAAATAAATAAATAAAAAATAAATAAAGAAGAAATAAATAAATAAAGAAGAAATAAATAAATAATAAATAAATAAATAAAGAAGAATAAAGAATAAAGAAGAATAAAGAAGAAATAATAAATAAATAAATAAATAAATAATAAGAAGAAGAAGAATAAATAAATAAATAATAAAGAAGAAATAAATAAATAATAAATAAATAAAAAAGAAAAAATAAATAAATAAATAATAAATAAATTAAATAAATAAATAATAAATAAAGAAGAAGAAGAAGAAGAAGAAGAAGAAGAAGAAGAAGAAGAAGAAAAAGAAGAAAAAGAAGAAAAGAAGAAAAAAAGAAGAAGAAGTTAAGAAGAAGAAGAATAAATAGAAGAAGAAGAAGAAGAAGAAGAAGAATAAAAAAAAGAAAAAGAAGAAGGAAGAAAAGAAGAAGAAGAAGAAGAAGAAGAAGAAGAAGAAGAAGAAGAAGAAGAAGAAGAAGAAGAAGAAGAAGAAGAAGAAGAAGAAGAAGAAGAAGAAGAAGAAGAAGTGTAATTTATTTTAATTTTAATTTTAATTGTAATTAAAATTTTATAATTAAAATTTTTTTATAATTATAATTTTAAATTTTAATTTATAATTATAATTTTAAATTTTAATTTATAATTATTCCGAATGAATTTGATATATTAATTATAATTAATTACAATTAATTAATAATTAATTAATATTAATTACAATAATTTTTAATATTATTAATATTGTGTCTGTCGGAAATCCGTCGGAAATGTGTCCGTTGGAAATCCGTCGGTTTATCAATATCAGAAATCTGTCGGTTTTCCGTTGGTTTTAAACCGACGGATTTCTGACGGAATCCTGATATCGGTATTCCATCGGAAATTCCGACGGATTTCCGACGCTGCTTTTATTTCCGACGAGATAGAAGCGACGGAAAAAACCGACGGATTTCCGACGGATTTTGCCAAATCCGACGGAATTGGCCATCAGTTTTGCGGTATTTTTCTTGTAGTGGTAGGATCTATCTCTGTTTCTTCTTGTGCCTTTGAGACTTTCAGTCCAAACTCCATGGGTACCTTAGTCGGGTTGCAGTCTTCTAAGCCAGCTTCTCTCAAGATTCTGCACACATAATCTTCTTGTTTTATTTCGATTCCATCCTCTCTTTGTTGTACTTTAATTCCGAGATAATATGTGAGTCTTCCAAGGTCAGACATATGGATACTAGATCCCACACCCAATAATATATTAAATTGTTTAAGGAAATAAAATAGAATTTACTTAAGATAATGAGTAAAAATAGAAATAGATTTTGCTAGAGAGAAAAGTATAAATTTTTCTATATTGATTTTCGTAACAAAAAGATTGACCCCCTCACATAACTATGAGGATCTATATTTATACACAAATTAAGGATTAAATACTAAGAATTAATACTAATAAATCCTATGATTCTCTTTTAATATGTCAGTTTTTATTTGGTTTTTAATGTTGTAACATCTTGTATTTGAATGATTTCCTCTTCCAGCTCACAGATTCACCTCGCTTCACGGATACTCCTTGCTTCGCTTGCTCCTTTCTTCTGCGAGGTTTCACCACTGATTGGGCCCTAGCTCTCTCTGTCGAGCCTTCGCATGGTTCACCCATACTTTATTACTCCGAACTGATCCAGCCTCTGATTTGACCTGTTGAAATGATTGACATGTGTCATGATTGGAGATAGTGGATCCTTTGTGCGGATCCGGTATCAATATCTGCCCCCA